>NW_022994897.1:0-543823 GCF_902806645.1 Magallana gigas
ACATGCAATTTGTTTGTCATTCGGGGAGATAACTCCCGCTTGTATACGATACTTTTCCATCGATAATTTTACCGTGGCGGGGACAGGTAGATGATGAGTTTACCGTGATGGGAACGCGGTATACCTGTCTCACCTGGCCGATCACCTCGATGTGTTTATACCGTGACGGGTCGCGGGAAACACGGGATCCGCGTTGCCTGTACTGTACCTTATTAGAAACCTAACCTTTTGAAATAAAAACAAACCAGGTTTGATGTTACATGACTGTAAGTATTGTATTTCGGATTAGTAACAGTGAGGGTTGAGGTTTTTTTATGATCATTACACCCGTTCAGAAAAAAGGAAGAAAAACATCTAATATGTAGATAATAGCATTTATGGCGATACAGTTGTTTTTTGTATTATTAGTTATTGCTTTTGAACACTGGTGAGATACCCCATGTTGAGCCCCAAATATCTTAGCCTCATCGATAGTAGCCTTGACCGATGGGAATCTGATAAAGAACCGCATGCTTTCATTCTGATTCCTAACACCGATCTAGAAACACGATTTTACGCACTGGAAATTTTGTTTGAATATTATTCTTTTTTAAAGAAAGAAATGTAAGTTACTTGGTTTATTCTACTGACTTATTTAATTGTGGACGTATTTGTGGTCTTTTCGTTGGTTGTATCATTGGAAAGTACTTTGTTTTAAATTTATCGTGGAAGAATCTGGGATAAGTATGGCGGCGGGTCCAACATGTTTAGCAGTTATAGTGGGATATTCTTACGTGCGACGTTTAGGAGTGTTTGCGGTTGATAATAACATCTCCAACTTACGTTTGGACAGAGAACAGTTTTCTGTGGAAATTCGAGGAAAAGGGGGCCTGTGTTTACAGCATCTTCATCATGATGCAACTATTTTGCAAATCCAACAAGCCCCTGATATACGTTTTTTTTTTACAAATAGGCGAAAATGACATGAAAATTGAAACAGTATATTTCCTAAAATATTCTATAAAATAATTGCACTCTAACAATACAATTGGGAATTTCAGATTAATTTAAACATGCAGTGATTATTCATCGCAGTTTAAGTAAATGTTTACATCCACAACACTATACACAAGCCTAATATGTTTTTTTAATGGATGCAGTGAAAAAAATTAAAAGAAAAATAATTTAGTGACTGAATATTTTTTTTTCAAAGTAAGTCAGCCATCCACGGTGAAGAAAGATCAGTGCAACGGTTTTTAAAGCATAGGACTTATCATCCTACGTGGCTCAGTAATGAACACATAGAGAGCAATCTGAATGTGTCGATATTTCGTAGCAATGTAAAAAATATTTTTGAGTTAAGCATGTGTCAAATTTTAAAAATAATTGATTTTAAGTGTTGAAAAAGTATTTAGAAATAAACATCAAAGTGTTCCTGGGTTAAAATTATTTTTCAATCGTGAGGCCAGAGTCATAAGATGGGAGTGGGTGTCTTTTTCGTACTTAACAAGCACTATCTATGAAGTGTTAACTAGCATAATATTTCAGTGCATATTTTATGTAAAAGCAATAAAATATCAGATATATTCATAAAGTAATTGCAAAATATAATCAAGCCAGTCATAGATGATTCCTTGTGTATGTTTGATCCATCCTTTTATGAAACATCATTTATTTTTAATGAAGTATTTGAACGAGTTATGAGTAAACTAAAACACCTACATTACATTAGATTTGCCTTTCTAATAGTTATTAAAGCAGTATTCTTTACAAATTGAATGGAAAAAAAAAACAAACAAAAAACAAAAAAAATAACATTTCAAGACAACATTATGCCAAAAAAGTATACATATCAAATATGTTAAATAATGAAATTTGGGACAAAAATTATAATTTTTAAAAACTTTATTATTTGACAGATGAATCCGAAGTTGTGAAGTTTGGTTCACAAGCCCACTGAACCACTGCGCTGATAAATTAAATAAATCGCCCAGGCATTTTCGTCAAAGCTCGAAATCCTTGCCGTCGCTTAGCGCTTGTGAGCTGCGATCGCACTATAAACTAAAAATTTGATAAACTATTGATATTTGAAAAAATAGTTGTTGATAATACATTCATACAAAAGTACATTAACATCCAGGATTACAATAGCATTCCTATTGAGTGGGAGTCGCCAAAAAAGTTATATGCACATGTACGTTCATGTATTGATTTTTTCCCAAGAAAAATAGACTGTGAAAAACTGAAGAAAAATCGACAGTTTTTAACATCATTAGATCATGTATTCTATTTTTTAACAAAACTAGTATTACAATTAGCGAAAAGTGATAATGTTTGAACGAATTCATTTTTCAAATTTTATCATAAAAATGAGTATCGTATTTATTCAAAAGATTAAATATTCGTTGTTTTTAAATTACTTTTTTAACTATGGCTTGTCGTTTATAGTTTTATTTATTTTGGACACATTTATATATGCAACCATATTTCATTGCTATCCTTAATTTAACATCTATTCTTTTTTGACACATTTAGATTTGTAAACACGTTTCCTTACAAGAGACTACAGAGTGGCAAGAACGTTCAGATGTGTGTGAACTTACCTATGACGTCACAATGATAATCGAAAAAGCTTTTCATTTGATGATTGAATTATTATAAACATTAAAAACATGTACGAAGTATCTAATGCAAGAACATCAACTTTTGCTCACACTATAGTGACAGATGTATTTAACTTTTTCTGAATGAGCATTAATATGTTAAATTGCTATTTGAACAAAACGGCATAGCAGTCAAACTCAAATCAGTAAAGATACAGTAGTTTAACACAAACGAATTCGCAACATTGCCGACGTTCACTGAGATCTCGTCATCCCCTAAAATATTTGGACCAACTATTTTAACAATAAAGGAAAAATGACTAATCAGCCATATATAGTTCTTTGTATAAGATGGCTTTCCTTGGGTATAAAATAATCTGAGAATTTTCTTCGTTTAGCGACGTACAATCTTCTTCTTTAATATAAAGGGAGGCTACTTGATACATGTATGTCACTGAAAATTCAAATGTCATTTTTCGACCTTTGTTTATGTGGAAGCAATATTTGGTATAGATTTGAAATTAATGAATGAAAGTTATGCATGCATACAATTCTGCTCTGTTTGATTGGACGTAGAATTCTTGTTATCTTTTAGATAAAGTATCGGTTATTTGTATCAGTGACGAACAATGACAGCTGAGAAAGTCTACTTACGATTTGATTTAGTAGACTAGAATCTTGTTTTGCAGTAAATCAATATTTTCTACTCTTAACACGTATGTTTCCTTTTATTTCTCAGGAAATCGGTATGGGATTCATTCATTTCGCGGTTCCTTTTTCAAAAACTTTTAACTGAGTAACGATTTTATCATTACTCCTTTTTCAATGTTTTAAGATTTACCTCACAGGTTTTCTAATTATTCCGATCATTCTTTAGTTTTATGCATGCATGATCCAACATCTGACATCTGTATAACCATCGTTTCTTCTTTCCAATAAATTTTCAACAGTTTGGTGCCACGTTGGCTTGCATACGATAATTGTTAACTTAAGGGAAATGACTATAAATTAATTTGGCAAAAGCAGACTTTTTTACAAATCATCGTAAAAATTTTACATTTTGGTTATCGTAGAAAATAAGCTTTATTACTTTTTACAATCTACCTTACATTAAAATGATGTACAGACACCCTGTTTGAACTCAGTTATGGCACGCAATTGTGTACATTGTGTTGGGCAAAAAGATTAGATTCAACACAAAAAATTTGACGCCAACTAGCTAAATCAGGTTAAAATAATTAATATAAGTATGTAGTTGTTGATTCTAATATTGTTTGACAAGTTCTAAAAGTTCTCTCTAACACATTCCTTACAACTTTAATAATCACTGACAAACTCTACAAATATATTATATATCAATTTTGCTTAATGCTACACAAAACATTTTTTTCATTACAATCACACAAAAAGGTTCTCTTTCATTTTTAGATATAGGATGTTTAATGAGACAAAATGTCTGATTTTCTTGATAATTGTGTTTTAAGGCCTACAGACCAGATGGAGATCATGAATAATGGCCTCAGATGTCATTAATTTTGTTCAGTTTAACGAATTTCAAAGTCTCAATCATTTATGATCATGTTTTAATCATTTGAAATGAAAATTTCATAATTTTTTGCATATTAGAGAAACTTACTTGCATTATTTCATGAAACCTGCAGACAATTGCTACCAATCGTATTTCTGTCGGTAGGTCCAACATCAAATGTGTTGCCCTACTCTCATCTAACAATCCGTTGTTACTTACACTCCAGGTGTAAGTAACATTATAAGTATCTCACAGTCTTTCATATTGCACCGTTGTTTTTGACCATTTTCGTTTAGTCGTGTTTGGACGAAAAATAAATAGCTTTGACTTTGTGTTTGACGTTCAGCCTGGCCAACATCGAATTTATTAGACTAGTTGAATGAACACTTCTTTTATTGAAATATTTGGCATTAAGGACTGTTCAGAATATTTAAATAACATTAAATTTTGTATTCCTTTTACTGATCAACATATTGTCTTATTTAACATTTATTTCAATATAAAATTTGTTAATTTGATAACAGTCCATAAATGCATTTTCCTTGCCGTTAATGTTGATACATGTATTAATGATTAAAGCCTCAGGCCTTATTTTTGTTAAGCAACGAGGGAACTCTTAATTAAAGCACATGAAAATGTGTCTTTTTTGTTAACATTTTGTGGTGGATTTTTGGATTCATTTCCTTGAAATTGTGTTCGCATAGAAAAATTATAAAACTGATAGTGAAAGTCGGGGATACAAAAGTTCTAGAAATTAGTACATTAAGCAATTCCAAATCTTCCGTCACTTGACATTTGTTTTTAAACTGGAAATCCAAATGTCTAACATGTTAAGCATTCCGATGTAAAACGTCACATCAATATAATTACACTCTGCAAGTATTGCGCATATTTTGTTTAAACGCACTACTTTTGCTCTCTTACCGATTCTGTTATTTAAAAACGAAGCAGAATCACCCTTTCATTTTGAGGGGTGCGGCTATTGTTCATTACTATCCTCTGTCAATGAAATGGATCAACTTGATATATTTCTGTAGTTAGCCAGGAACAAATCTTATAAGTAATGATAAATACAATAACAGATTTATCAAATATACTTCAATATACTCCAAATTATATCAAACATATATCCCAGAAGTAATGTATATACAACAAAAGATTTTGAAAACGTATCATAAAACTGTGCAAATGTATATACATCATAAAATTGCATTAAGTAAATTAGTACACATCAAAGGTATTGTCATTTTAACAGTTTATTTTAAATGACATGTGGATTTTTCGAAATGATATGCAAGGATGACAGAATTCTGCATGGTTACTTAAAGTTTTATCCAAGTAGTGGTGTATGGATTCAACTGTATATATCAATTCCAATGTTCCATTATAAGAATACAAAATAACATAACATTATGTACAGATGGTTTGCTATCACCATGCATTCGGAACTTGTCTAGACATAGATTATTTCTTTATGGTGTAGGACAAACATTCAACATGCATAAAGGAAAAATATCACTTATTTCTATCGGGCCTTTCCGGTTGTCGGAAAACAAAATCTAAGGTCTATCGTAGGCGTCAATGGTAATACCCTCTTTGCAACATTTTAAAATCAATACGAGGCGATGATATATTGGCTGGGGTATACTACTTAACTTTGTTTATTCCGGTAAAATACCAAAACATATTCAACCGAAACCTGTTACAATTTTAAACAACTAGACAATGCATAAACGATGGAAAAGCAACTCCATTTTCTACATGTACGTATTTGTATTTGGTCATCTGATAACATTCAAGCACTACAACACACCCGTGAAATGGATAATTTGAAATATTATATCTAGTACTCACAGTGATGGCATAAATGTATGTAAAAGTTGATCAACTATCACAAAAAAACCCATAAATTATACCAAGAAACAGCTCAAACAAAACAAAATTGAAGTTCGGCACTACATCACCTCTCGAAGATGGTGAAATAAAATTCAGTCTCCACACGAAACTCACTGATTCTAATCACTGTCTCAAGTCTGCCACCCCTCTTACAGTCTTAGAGGAATTCCTAAAGGATTAACAACCTGAATCAGACGGATCTGATCTTCTGATGAAATCTTTGAAGAACAGAGCAGGATATTTAATTCCTATCGGTGTAATCGAGGCTATAAAGCCCACACAGTGCAATCTGCTTTTGATGAGATTGTTGCAAAAGACAGGAATTACATTTTGCAATACAAAGAGAAAGCAGACAAAAGCAGGGTCCCACTTGTTACTACCTATCACCTTGCCCTTAAGAACCTGAACAGCATTGATTTCTTAGAAATATATTCAATCTTTATATTAACGAGCGAATGGTTTCATTTTTCAAAGATTCGCCAGTTTCTGCATTTAAACGACCAAGAAACTCAATGAAAATGGTAGTGAGAGCGAGATTAGCCAACCCGTTACCAAATGGTGGTTTTTAAACATGTTCAAAAGTCATATGCCTCCCGTGCTAGCCAACATTGACATACAGTTTTAAAAGCTCAATCAAGGGTCGCACCTACAAGATATTTGGCAACATGTCTTGCCGAACAGACATCTGCATCCATCTCATCGGTTGCAAAGTCAGATCGAAGTAATACATAGGTGAATCAAATGACTTCCGCAGAAGAATCAACAATCACCGCTCCACCATCAAGACCAAAAAAAACAAGAGCCCGTTGGTAAAAAATTCCATTAATGGCCACAAATGAGATGACATGGCAGTAGTAGTTAATGACCATAATCCTCATTAGACAGACGTAGAGAGGAGAAGTATGGAAAAGGTCTTGATGCAAAGACTGGAATCATTCAGACCTGATGGTATGAACAAACAAGCTGACCTTCTTAATATGCACATCTCATATCTCAGTATCACCTGATACATGTACCCATACAGTAATTTTATCAGATCTTTCAATTACGCCGCTTTTCAGTAACTATTTTCTTTTGTGATTTTATTATCTGTAAAAAAAAGTAAATGTATCATCAACTTTTAAGTTTTGATTTTTTTTTACCTCTACATCAAACTCATTGTTAACTCGGACGTCAATTTTAATTAGCTAATTAACTCAATCAGGTGTGAAGTTGGCAGTCGATTGATAACTTCAGAGCAATCGACCACATTGTCAACAGATTCTCTAACACTGTAAATCAAAACTGTTTGAAATTTTATTTTATTAATCTAAGAATCATTTCGATTAACAAGTAAATAAAGAAAAACCGTGGGTATATTATATCACAGAAAACAAAATCGAATGGAATTACAGGCAAAAAACTATCTACAGCAAAACGCATATATTTTTACATATAATATATCAGCATGAGCATCAAATACTTTCATTTACCTATTCATTTTTAAATTAAATTACAAGATTACAATTTACAAAAATGAAAGACTGTGGTCTGATATACATTTTTATTTATTTATTGATGAAAGGAATAACAGGTACATGTATATTATTGACAATTTCAACATCGTGGAACACTGCATGTACATAATAAACTGGCGGTGAATAAAAATTACTGGGTGGAAGCTTAAATAATATATACTGTTTGTTTAGTGTGTTCTTTTAACCCATCATCAAATGCTTTAAAGAAATGTTGTTTTTTTTTCTTAATTATAAACTTCAAATGGTACACAGTTATTCTATTTTTTAATATGATGACTGCTCTCGTCATAACATGCAATATGAACCACTTTGATGTCTGTATTGAAATCTTTTAACTATAAAGAAAAACTACAGATGCATCTACTAGAATTCGCCAGTAGATAGCGATGCCTTTGAACCACAAAATCGTAAATAGAAATTGGTTTAGAAATCTGGCAACAAAGAGAGCACTGCAGCTTTGTTTATCGCTTCAAAAATTGCAGTTTTAAAATTAAACCTGTGCCCTTTGTTCCTCACAATGTTTATAGTCAAGACAAAATAATTCCATGAATGTCAAGTGAACAATTCTTGTTTTGATCATTTTCTTTGGCATCTTCATTGATTAAAAATTACACTTCTGATTTAGCAAATATTCATTATTTTTTTAAGACAGAGATAAGAGAAATATCATCAATCTTCAAAAGATAAATTTTAGAATGTTGTCTGCTCTTTTATTACTTTTTTTTTATTTATTAAAGAGAATAACTACTGCTGCCAAGTTTGATTTCGACAAAGCAGACATTGACCTTGTCGATCATTTAATCCTCTTTAATTATTGACAATATTCATAACACGATATCACTACAATCAATATTTCATTTAAGTAAAACAAAGGTGCATGCACGGAAAACATATGCTTTCACACATAACACCTGCACTGCTGCGGGGGATGGGGGATCATGCTAAGTGTTAATGCCTCGATCGAATGCAATCTATTTATCAATATTTATACACACATGAATGCATTTCGTTCAAGGAAATAGTCCACCTTTGGGAAAAAATAAAATGTTATGTAAAGATAGCAAGGGAGGAAAAGGACAGATAGACTGTCAGACAGAGAGGAATTTTGAAAGACGAGAAAGATAAGATTGCAAGTTGTTTTATAACCATATTAATTTCCATTCTGTAAAAATTAGAAAGAGAAATCATAAGGACAAATTACACGCCCAATAAATGGAATCATTTCATATGCTGTTACGTTTGGCTTGTTTCTGTGTAATTCCATTACGTAAAAATATTAACCAGGATTCGAAAAAAAGGAAATAAGTGTCCGTTAAAGAAAGAGAGAAATCAAATTAATTGGAACTTTCAAATCGGTACAATACCAATCAGTCCCAACTTAACACCAGAGTAGACCCAATCTAAACGCTGAGTTTACTTTCGGGGTTTACTTTTGGTTTACCCTGGGTCTGCTTTTTGAAAATTTGTATCCAATCTGGGTTTACTTTGGGTCCACTCGGGATTTACTCGTAGTTTGCTTTTGGGGTCCACTTTATGCCCTGAAGTCTAAAGCAGACAAATCTTCATCTTACTACCTGTAATTCCTGCCCATTGAATATTCCAAATAAACGTGTAGCGTCTGCTTTCAGGGGTATACGTCTGATTGAAAGTTACTCACTGTGTCTATGCTTGGTTTACTTTGGGTTAACTCTGGGTTTATTCTGGGTCCACTCTAGTAAACCAGGAGTAAACCAAGAGTAAACCACGGAAGTTAACCCACGGTTTAGGTGGGGATTACTTTGTGTTAGGTTGGGTCTGATCGGCACTGTTTTTTTTTCATGTACCTAACTATGTTACATTATTACGCACAAATATTACTAATATAATAAAAAAAAACTATCTCTCAATTCATTTCTTAATATTGTAAATCTAAAAAGAATGCATTTGTACCGTTTCTAGTACCTCATTCTTATTTCAAATCGGCTACCATAAATTGCATGAATTGACATGAGGACATTGCACTCTTTTATTATGATTATGTCAACAACATCAAGCCTTTATCAGTTTTATGTTATATTAATCCCCATAACCAGAGAAACGTTTAGTTATTGAGAACATAATCATGCCATGCAATGCTATGGTATGCTACTCTATTGACACAGAATGAAGGAGAATAACTTGGCGGTCGTTCCCCATGTGTAATACAGTAAGGGATTGCACGGTGTAAATACAACTTTCTAGGTTTGTTTACCCATAGTAGTCTACAACAGAGGTCATAGGCAACAACATTTGGAAAATACTGCTCTAGGAAGAAAGTTAAATTGTGTACTTTTGTAACCATAGGTTTGTTCTCTAAAACAAGATTTGTTAACATTTCATATCATTATACATTTGGATTGAGTTTTTTTGCAATTATTGCCATCATCATGGGCCTCATCTTCCTCATCCGGCTTTCATCATATCCTCAATTATAACAATTTATAGGCATATTTACTTTTTTAATGTATTATTTGAAAAATTATTATAAGTGGGTTAAATTATTGTTAATGTACAACAGTAAGTTAGATAAACAAAAATTATCAAAAGTTAAAATGACGAGTTTTATATTGAAGTCACAAACGTTTAACGCTGTAAACTAAAACGTCACAAGCGGAAATCAAAGTTAATGCTTGTTCTATTACTGTGGCTCTTCCGTTAATATGAACTTACCCTTAGGATCAGATATGAATTTTAAGGCACAAATCACTAACTGAGTAACGATTTTATCATTACTCCTTTTTTCAATGTTTTAAGATTTTCCTCACAGGTTTTCTAATCATTCATTCTTTAGTTTAATGCATGCATGATCCAACATCTGACATCTGTATAACCATCGTTTCTTCATTCCAATAAATTTTCAACAGTTTGGTGCCACGTTGGCTTGCAGACGATAATTGTTAACTTAAGAGAAATTACTATGAAATAATTTGGCAAAAGCAGACTTTTTTTTTTTTTACAAATCATTGGAAAAGTTTTATTTTTTGGTTATCGTAGAAAATAAGCTTTATTACTTTTTTACAATCTACCTTACATAAAAATGATGTACAGACACCCGGTTTGAAAACTCAGTTATGGCATGCAATTGTGTACATTGTGTTGGTCAAAAAGATAAGATTCCTGATGAATAAAACAATACAGCATGGAATGAAATGTTAATGTTTAATCTTTATTTCAGGTTTTCCTTTTTTTAAATTGCGAATTTTGTGTATTATATGGTTATCTTTTTCTTTTGTAATCAATTTTGTGCGCAGAATGACCATTTGTCATTTTGTTAAACGGATTTTGACAGAAAGGTTTGTTAAAGTGACTGGAGGTCAGGGGCCATTTCACCAAAAGGCGTACGCCCATCGTTACAATACACTGGCATAAATCCGGACTCAAGTCAAAAATTTGGACTAAAGTCCGTTTCACTAAAAGGCGTTACTTTGCACCCGACGTAAGTTAATCTAAAAATCCTAGTCCTAACCTTTGCTTAAATAAACAAAATAATGTGTTAAACGCTGTTGCTGAGAATAGCGTTGCTAACAGGGATTGAGTAATTAAAAAAAGGATTTGTAATTGATTGTAATTAATTACATTTTTCAAAGTAATTGAAAGTAATTTGTAATTGAGTCTGTATTTAATTACAAGGAATTGAATGTATTTAAATACATTCCATAAATATTTTGTATTTTCAATTACTTTTCAATTACATCTCAGTTACTTTTTTACAAGTTTAAAATATAACAAGTTGCCCTATAATGATAAATAGATTTTATACATGTTTGGCATGGACTTTTGTTTATACAATAATTAAATGTCCCATAATGTTTCATATATTTATACAGCATGACACACTGCCCAGTGCAATAGGTAAAGATCTTATTTTGTGGAATTGTGAACTCCTCTAATACCCAAGAACCCCCATTGATTTTTGACTCAAGGGAGTCGAAATATCTCATTCTTGTGAATTAAAGCAATTATTATTTATAAACTGATATGCTGTACTGCCGAAAGTTGTACTTCCTGAATAAACATAGTTTTAATATGTGAAAAAAAATTAATTTACAATAGAGAAAATATTATTCAAAACCAAAAATGAACTCAATGGTACTTAATGAATTTAATGTTAAAGACAATTTCTTTTAGATATGTTCAAGAAATCTGATCTAAACTGAACTATACAACCTTTAAAAACATAACCGTACATAAAGCCCTGTATATCTTAATGCTGTTATTTATGTATATGTTCTCAAAATTCATAAAAAAAAATATAACTAAAGCAATTGATATGTAATTAATTACATTTATCAAAGTAATTGAGAGTAATTTATTACATTTTTAAAAATTAATGTAATTGTAATTGTAAGTAATTGATAAAATTGTCAATGTATTTGAAAGTAATTTATTTATTAATTACTTTTCAAAGTAATTGACCCCAACTCTGGTTGCTAACCATAATGTTAAAAGTACAATTTATCAGAGATATTTGATTAAATTCGTAGTAAATTAGAATATGATGAGAGTTTTGATATGTTATATCGATTCTTGCAAAACATCCTTATAATGCTTAATTACAGTAATTATATATGGTCTTGCCTTAAACACGCTAAAACAATGTATTGACAAACAGTCGATAATTTTCATTCGATTTTTTGTATTTGATAATTTGATGTACGTTTATATTTTTTAGTTGATTAGATAATGAATACTGAAGAACAAATACATGTATATGTACGATGTACATTTAATGCAAGGGTGTATTTTGTATAAAAAATGGGTGGCATTTCATTTTGTTTCCAACCTCAACGCAAAATATGTGCGAATGGGATGTTTTGAAATTTTATACTCAATATTTTTTTTATTTCGCCTATCTATCCATCTATCTATCTATCATCTATCTATCTATCATCTATCTATCTATCTATCTATCTATCTATCTATCTATCTATCTATCTATCTATCTATCTATCGAAAGGCTATGCCATTTTGAAACGTTTTAGATACTTTTCAGTCACTTTTTATTTTACTGATCTGTGGAGTTTTATCTTGCTATAGCATTTCGCTTCGTTTAAAAAATAGCATTTGTTTCTAAAGGACTTAAACATTAGAATAAAGATGACGATAATAATAATGTCGAGGAAAATGGTAAGTACAATTACGATTTTTGTATAAAATTTAAGTTTATTTTTTTTTCTTTTTAATTATATTAAAACTTGATAAAAGATGTAAGATATAGTTTTTACTGAAACATAACTGCACTCACAATTTTGCTTAGTATGTACATAAAATAAATGGGTTGTTAGTCACTTCAGTTGCGTGACCATTTTGAAATAAAAATGGATTAATCTGAATGTATTTGTATCATATCCCAAATCAGTTACTCTGAGTTAAGACAATTAGAGGGTTTTTTTTATTCATTATCAATACTCCCATATAATAGAAGAGGATTAAGATATATACAGAATGCTTCTCTAAAATTAGCAAATTTTATCACCTTATTTCAATATGCTTTGTAATGACAAAGGTTTGAAATGGATTTATTAAAGCAGGCAGCGATTGCTCATCTTACTGCCAGGAAAAGCTCAGATACTAAATGCTTTTCTTCGCCAAGGAAGAATCAAAGGCGTAAAGTGTTTTATGTTGCTGAAATTTTTTCAAAACAACTTATTGTTAGAGTCATAATCACGGGATGAGATATCGCTTTGCACTATCTAATGTTTCATGAAGGATGCCAAAGGTTTACTTATGAATACCATGGGCTCTAGTCTACCACGAACAAAGTTCCAAGGTACTTACATGTTTACATGTATCTTTTCCAAAGGTGTTAAAACAGCGTTATTTAAAAATTGAATGACAAAAAAAATGCGAAAAAGAAAATTGAAAAAAGAAAACAGCGCATCTGTTAAAGTATGGGCTAAACAGAGCATCAACTGATCCTACATACAAACACAAAAGACGTTCTAATGATTAATACTTCAACACAAAAAAAATTGGCGCCAACCAGCTAAATCAGCTAAGAATGATTAATATAAATATGTTGTTGTTGATTCTAATAATGTTTGACAAGTTCTAAAAGTTCTCTCTAACACATTCCTTACAACTGTAATAATCACTGAAAAATTCTACAAATATATTAGACTCAATTTCGTTTAATACTACACAAAACATTTTTTCATTACAATCACACAAAAATGTTCTTTTTTATTTTTAGATATAGGATGTTTAATTAGACAAAATGTCTGATTTTCTTGATAATTGTGTTTTAAGGCCTATAGACTTGATGTAGATCATTAATAATGGCCTCAGATATCATTTATTTTGTTCAGTTTAACGAATTTCAAAGTCTCAAATATTTATGATCATGTTTGAATCATTTGAAATGAAAATCTTAAAATTTTTTGCATATTAGAGAAACTTACTTGCATTATTTCATGAACCTTCAGACAATTGCTACCAATGGTATTTCTGTCGGTAGGTCCAACATAAAATGTGTTGCCCCAATCTCAGCTAACAATCCGTTGTTGCACTGTATACCAAACACTCCAAGTGCAAGTAACATTATAGGTAGCACACAGTCTTTCATATTGCACCGTTGTTTTTGGCCATTTTCGTTAAGTCGTGTTTGGACGAAAAATAAATAGCTTTGACTTTGTGTTGGACGTTCAGCCTGGCCAACATCGAATTTATTAGACTAGTTGAATGAACACTTCTCTTATTGAAATATTTGGCATTAAGGACTGTTCAGAATATTTAAATAACATTAAATTTTGTATTCCTTTTACTGATCAACATATTGTCTTATTTAACATTTATTTCAATATAAAATTTGTTAATTTGATAACAGTCCATAAATGCATTTTCCTTGCCGTTAATGTTGATACATGTATTAATGATTAAAGCCTCAGGCCTTATTTTTGTTAAGCAACGAGGGAACTCTTAATTAAAGCACATGAAAATGTGTCTTTTTTGTTAACATTTTGTGGTGGATTTTTGGATTCATTTCCTTGAAATTGTGTTCGCATAGAGAAATTAAAAAACTGATAGTGAAAGTCGGGGATACAAAAGTTCTAGAAATTAGTACATTAAGCAATTCCAAATCTTCCGTCACTTGACATTTGTTTTTAAACTGGAAATCCAAATGTCTAACGTGTTAAGCATTCCGATGTAAAACGTCACATCAATATAATTACACTCTGCAAGTATTGCGCATATTTTGTTTAAACGCACTACTTTTGCTCTCTTACCGATTCTGTTATTTAAAAACGAAGCAGAATCACCCTTTCATTTTGAGGGGTGCGGCTATTGTTCATTACTTTCCTCTGTCAATGAAATGGATCAACTTGATATATTTCTGTAGTTAGCCAGGAACAAATCTTATAAGTAATGATAAATACAATAACAGATTTATCAAATATACTTCAATATACTCCAAATTATATCAAACATATATCCCAGAAGTAATGTATATACAACGAAAGATTTTGAAAACGTATCATAAAACTGTGCAAATGTATATACATCATAAAATTGCATCAAGTAAATTAGTACACATCAAAGGTATTGTCATTTTAACAGTTTATTTTAAATGACATGTGGATTTTTCGAAATGATATGCAAGGATGACAGAATTCTGCATGGTTACTTAAAGTTTTATCCAAGTAGCGGTGTATGGATTCAACTGTATATATCAATTCCAATGTTCCATTATAAGAATACAAACTAACATAACATTATGTACAGATGGTTTGCTATCACCATGCATTTGGAACTTGTCTAGACATAGATTATTTCTTTATGGTGTAGGACAAACATTCAACATGCATAAAGGAAAAACATCACTTATTTCTATCGGGCCTTTCTGGTTGTCGGAAAACAAAATCTAAGGTCTATCGTAGGCGTCAATGGTAATACCCTCTTTGCAACATTTTAAAATCAATACGAGGCGATGATATATTGGCTGGGGTATACTACTTAACTTTGTTTATTCCGGTAAAATACCAAAACATATTCAACCGAAACCTGTTACAATTTTAAACAACTAGACAATGCATAAACGATGGAAAAGCAACTCCATTTTCTACATGTACGTATTTGTATTTGGTCATCTGATAACATTCAAGCACTACAACACACCCGTGAAATGGATAATTTGAAATATTATATCTAGTACTCACAGTGATGGCATAAATGTATGTAAAAGTTGATCAACTATCACAAAAAAACCCAAAAATTATACCAAGAAACTGCTCAAACAAAACAAAATTGAGGTTCAGCGTCTTTCGATATTCGAATAAACCTAGATAGTGTTAAAAAAAAACCTCTGTATTGTTCGGCACTACATCACCTCTCGAAGATGGTGAAATAAAATTCAGTCTCCACACGAAACTCACTGATTCTAATCACTGTCTCAAGTCTGCCACCCCTCTTACAGTCTTAGAGGAATTCCTAAAGGATTAACAACCTGAATCAGACGGATATGATCTTCTGATGAAATCTTTGAAGAACAGAGCAGGATATTTAATTCCTATCGGTGTAATCGAGGCTATAAAGCCCACACAGTGCAATCTGCTTTTGATGAGATTGTTGCAAAAGACAGGAATTACATTTTGCAATACAAAGAGAAAGCAGACAAAAGCAGGGTCCCACTTGTTACTACCTATCACCTTGCCCTTAAGAACCTGAACAGCATTGATTTCTTAGAAATATATTCAATCTTTATATTAACGAGCGAATGGTTTCATTTTTCAAAGATTCGCCGATTTCTGCATTTAAACGACCAAGAAACTCAATGAAAATGGTAGTGAGAGCGAGATTAGCCAACCCGTTACCAAATGGTGGTTTTTAAACATGTTCAAAAGTCATATGCCTCCCGTGCTAGCCAACATTGACATACAGTTTTAAAAGCTCAATCAAGGGTCGCACCTACAAGATATTTGGCAACATGTCTTGCCGAACAGACATCTGCATCCATCTCATCGGTTGCAAAGTCAGCTCGAAGTAATACATAGGTGAATCAAATGACTTCCGCAGAAGAATCAACAATCACCGCTCCACCATCAAGACCAAAAAAAACAAGAGCCCGTTGGTAAAAAATTCCATTAATGGCCACAAATGAGATGACATGGCAGTAGTAGTTAATGACCATAATCCTCATTAGACAGACGTAGAGAGGAGAAGCATGGAAAAGGTCTTGATGCAAAGACTGGAATCATTCAGACATGATGGTATGAACAAACAAGCTGACCTTCTTAATATGCACATCTCATATCTCAGCATAACCTGATACATGTACCCATACAGTAATTTTATCAGATCTTTCAATTACGCCGCTTTTCAGTAACTATTTTCTTTTGTGATTTTATTATCTGTAAAAAAAAGTAAATGTATCATCAACTTTTAAGTTTTGATTTTTTTTTTACCTCTACATCAAACTCATTATTAACTCGGACGTCAATTTTAATTAGCTAATTAACTCAATCAGGTGTGAAGTTGGCAGTCGATTGATAACTTCAGAGCAATCGACCACATTGTCAACAGATTCTCTAACACTGTAAATCAAAACTGTTTGAAATCTATATATCGCTCTTTTATATAGTTTCCTAGTTGTGTTAAGGTTATGTTATATTTTTCAGCAATTTTTTTAAGTGTTATACAATTTTCACATCAGCTATAGTTAATTTCATTACAGGGATCTAATTTCATTTAAAAATTATAACAATTTAGGGGCGTCAATTGCATAAAGTTTGTTTGTATAGAAGTCTGAATAAATTGAACTCTACCTAATAATGCATATATTCGTGTTTTGTTATCTTTTTTTTTAAATGAAGATGCATTTTTAATTTTTTATACCATTTTTAAAAAAAATGTATTTTTTTTTTTTATCAATTTTATTTTATTAATCTAAGAATCATTTCGATTAACAAGTAAATAAAGAAAAACCGTGGGTATATTATATCACAGAAAACAAAATCGAATGGAATTACAGGCAAAAAACTATCTACAGCAAAACGCATATATTTTTACATATAATATATCAGCATGAGCATCAAATACTTTCATTTACCTATTCATTCTTAAATTAAATTACAAGATTACAATTAACAAAAATGAAAGACTGTGGTCTGATATACATGTTTATTTATTTATTGATGAAAGGAATAACAGGTACATGTATATTATTGACAATTTCAACATCGTGGAACATTGCATGTACATAATAAACTGGCGGTTAACAAAAATTACTTGGCGGAAGCTTAAATAATATATACTGTTTGTTTAGTTTGTTCTTTTAACCCATCATCAAATGCTTTAAAGAAATGTTGTTTTTTTTCTTAATTATAAACTTCAAATGGTACACAGTTATTCTATTTTTTAATATGATGACTGTTCTCGTCATAACATGCAATATGAACCACTTTGATGTCTGTATTGAAATCTTTTAACTATAAAGAAAAACTACAGATGCATCTACTAGAATTCGCCAGTAGATAGCGATGCCTTTGAACCACAAAATCGTAAATAGAAATTGGTTTAGAAATCTGGCAACAAAGAGAGCACTGCAGCTTTGTTTATCGCTTTAAAAATTGCAGTTTTAAAATTAAACCTGTGCCCTTTGTTCCTCACAATGTTTAAAGTCAAGACAAAATAATTCCATGAATGTCAAGTGAACAATTCTTGTTTTGATCATTTTCTTTGGCATCTTCATTGATTAAAAATTACACTTCTGATTTAGCAAATATTCATTATTATTTTAAGACAGAGATTAGAGAAATATCATCAATCTTCAAAAGATAAATTTTAGAATGTTGGCTGCTCTTTTATTACTTTATTTTTATTTATTAAAGAGAATAACTACTGCTGCCAAGTTTGATTTCGACAAAGCAGACATTGACCTTGTCGATCATTTAATCCTCTTTAATTATTGACAATATTCATAACACGATATCACTACAATCAATATTTCATTTAAGTAAAACAAAGGTGCATGCACGGAAAACATATGCTTTCACACATAACACCTGCACTGCTGCGGGGGATGGGGGATCATGCTAAGTGTTAATGCCTCGATCGAATGCAATCTATTTATCAATATTTATACACACATGAATGCATTTCGTACAAGGAAATAGTCCACCTTTGGAAAAAAATAAAATGTTGTTTATGTAAGGATAGCAAGGGAGGAAAAGGACAAATAGACTGTCAGACAGAGAGGAATTTTGAAAGATGAGAAAGATAAGATTGCAAGTTGTTTTATAACCATATCAATTTCCATTCTGTAAAAATTAGAAAGAGAAATCATAAGGACAAATTACAGATCTTTGTGTATGGAGGATGTTCATTTACCATGCTAACGCCCTATGAATGGAATCATTTCAAATGCTGTTACGTTTGGCTTGTTTCTGCGTAATTCCATTAGGTAAAAATATTAACCATGATTCGAAAAAAAGAAAATAAGTGTCCGTTTAAGAAAGAGAGAAATCAAATTAATTGAAACTTTCAAATCGGTGCAATACCAATCAGACCCAACTGAACACTAGAGTAGACCCAATCTAAACCCCGAGGTTACTTTCGGGTTTACTTATGGTTTACTCTGGGTCTGCTTTTTGAAAATTTGTATCCAATCTGGGTTTACTTTGGGTCCACTCGGGATTTACTCTTAGTTTGCTTTTAGGGTCCACTTTATGCCCTGGAGTCTAAAGCAGACAAATCTTCATCTTACTACCAGTAATTCCTGCCCATTGAATATTCCAAATAAACATGTAGCGTCAGCTTTCAGGGGTATACGTCTGATTGAAATTTACTCGTTGTGTCTATGCTTGGTTTACTTTGGGTTAACTCTGGGTTTATTCTGGGTCCACTCTAGTAAACCCGGAGTAAACCAAGAGTAAACCACGGAAGTTAACCCACTGTTTAGGTGGGGTTTACTTTGTGTTAGGTTGGGTCTGATCGGCACTGTTTTTTTTTTACATGTACCTAACTATTTTACATTATTACGCACAAATATTACTAATATAATAAAAAAAAACTATCTCTCAATTCATTTCTTAATATTGTAAATCTAAAAAGAATGCATTTGTACCGTTTCTGGTATCTCATTCTTATTTCAAATCGGCTACCATAAATTGCATGAATTGACATGAGGACATTGCACTCTTTTATTATGACTATGTCAACAACATCAAGCCTTTATCAGTTTTATGTTATATTAATCCCCATAACCAGAGAAACGTTTAGTTATTGAGAACATAATCATGCCATGCAATGCTATGGTATGCTACTCTATTGACACAGAATGAAGGAGAATAACTTGGCGGTCGTTCCCCATGTGTAATACAGTAAGGGATTGCACGGTGTAAATACAACTTTCTAGGTTTGTTTACCCATAGTAGTCTACAACAGAGGTCATAGGCAACAACATTTGGAAAATACTGCTCTAGGAAGAAAGTTAAATTGTGTACTTTTCTAACCATAGGTTTGTTCTCTAAAACAAGATTTGTTAACATTTCATATCTTTATACATTGGATTGAGTTTTTTTGCAATTATTGCCATCATCATGGGCCTCATCTTCCTCATCCGGCTTTCATCATATCCTCAATTATAACAATTTATAGGCATATTTACTTTTTTTAATGTATTATTTGAAAAATTATCATAAGTGGGTTAAATTATTGTTAATGTACAACAGTAAGTTAGATAAACAAAAATTATCAAAAGTTAAAATGACGAGTTTTATAATGAAGTCACAAACGTTTAACGCTGTAAACTGAAACGTCACAAGCGGAAATCAAAGTTAATGCTTGTGCTATTACTGTGGCTCTTCCGTTAATATGAACTTACCCTTAGGATCAGATATGAATTTTAAGGCACGAATCACTAACTGAGTAACGATTTTATCATTACTCCTTTTCTCAATGTTTTAAGAATTTCCTCACAGGTTTTCTAATTATTCCGATCATTCTTTAGTTTAATGCATGCATGATCCAACATCTGACATCTGTATAACCATCGTTTCTTCTTTCCAATAAATTTTCAACAGTTTGGTGCCACGTTGGCTTGCAGACGATAATTGTTAACTTAAGGGAAATTACTATGAAATAATTTAGCAAAAGCAGACTTTTTTTTTTTACAAATCATCGGAAAAGTTTTACATTTTGGTTATCGTAGAAAATAAGCTTTATTACTTTTTTACAATCTACCTTACATAAAAATGATGTACAGACATCCGGTTTGAAAACTCAGTTATGGCACGCAATTGTGTACATTGTGTTGGTCAAAAAGATAAGATTCCTGATGAATAAAATAATACAGCATGGAATGAAATCTTAATGTTTAATCTTTATTTCAGGTTTTCCTTTTTTTAAATTGCGAATTTTGTGTATTGTATGGTTATCTTTTTCTTTTGTAATCAATTTTGTGCGCAGAATGGCCATTTGTCATTTTGTTAAACGGATTTTGACAGAAAGGTTTATTAAAGTGACTGGAGGTCAGGGGCCATTTCACCAAAAGGCGTACGCCCATCGTAACAATACACTGGCATAAATCCGGACTCAAGTCAAATATTTGGACTAAAGTCCGTTTCACTAAAAGGCGTAACTTTGCACCCGACGTAAGTTAAGCTAAAATCCTAGTCCTAACCTTTGCTTAAATAAACAAAATAATGTGTTAAACGCTGTTGCTGAGAATAGCGTTGCTAACAGGGATTGAGTAATTAAAAAAAGGATTTGTAATTGATTGTAATTAATTACATTTTTCAAAGTAATTGAAAGTAATTTGTAATTGAGTCTGTATTTAATTACAAGTAATTGAATGTATTTAAATACATTCCATAAATATTTTGTATTTTCAATTACTTTTCAATTACATCTCAGTTACTTTTTTTACAAGTTTAAAATATAACAAGTTTTCCTATAATGATAAATAGATTTTATACATGTTTGGCATGGACTTTTGTTTATACAATAATTAAATGTCCCATAATGTTTCATATATTTATACAGCATGACACACTGCCCAGTGCAATAGGTAAAGATCTTATTTTGTGGAAGTGTGAACTCCTCTAATACCCAAGAACCCCCATTGATTTTTGACTCAAGGGAGTCGAAATATCCCATTCTTGTGAATTAAAGCAATTATTATTTATAAACTGATATACTGTACTGCCGAAAGTTGTACTTCCTGAATAAACATAGTTTTAATATGTGAATAAAAATTAATTTACAATAGAGAAAATATTATTCAAAACCAAAAATGAACTCAATGGTACTTAATGAATTTAATGTTAAAGACAATTTCTTTTAGAAATGTTCAAGAAATCTGATCTAAACTGAACTATACAACCTTTAAAAACATAACCGTACATAAAGCCCTGTTTATCTTAATGCTGTTAATTTATGTATATGTTCTCAAGATTTAAAAAAAAATATAACTAAAGCAATTGATATGTAATTAATTACATTTATCAAAGTAATTGAGAGTAATTTATTACATTTTTAAAAATCAATGTAATTGTAATTGTAAGTAATTGATAAAATTGTCAATGTATTTGAAAGTAATTTATTTATCAATTACTTTTCAAAGTAATTGACCCCAACTCTGGTTGCTAACCATAATGTTAAAAGTACTATTTATCAGAGATATTTGATTAAATTCGTAGTAAATTAGAATATGATGAGAGTTTTGATATGTTATATCGATTCTTGCATCAAAACTTCTTTATAATGCTTAATTAAAGTAATTATATATGGTCTTGCCTTAAACACGCTAAAACAATGTATTGACAAACAGTCGATAATTTTCATTCGATTTTTTGTATTTGATAATTTGATGTACGTTCATATTTTTTAGTTGATTAGATAATGAATACTGAAGAACAAATACATGTATATGTACGATGTACATTTAATGCAAGGGTGTATTTTGTATGAAAAATGGGTGGCATTTCATTTTGTTTCCAACCTCAACGCAAAATATGTGCGAATGGGATGTTTTGAAATTTTATACTCAATATTTTTTATTATCATTTTGCCTATCTATCATCTATCGATCGATCGATCGATCGATCTATCTATCTATCTATCTATCTATCTATCTATCTATCTATCTATCTATCTATCTATCTATCTATCTATCTATCTATCTATCGAAAGGCTATGCCATTTTGAAACGTTTTAGATACTTTTCAGTCACTTTTTATTTTACTGATCTGTGGGGTTTTATCTTGCTATAGCATTTCGTTTAAAAAATAGCATTTGTTTCTAAAGGACTTGAACATTAGAATAAAGATGACGATTATAATAATGTCGAGGAAAATGGTAAGTACAATTACGATTTTTGTATAAAATTTAAGTTTATTTTTTTTTTACTTTTTAATTATATTAAAACTTGATCAAAGATGTAAGATATTGTTTTTACTGAAACATAACTGCAGTCACAATTTTGCTTAGTATGTACATACAATAAATGGGTTGTTAGTCACTTCAGTTGCGTGACCATTTTGAAATAAAAATAGATTAATCTGAATGTATTTGTATCATATTGTGTTGGACGTTCAGCCTGGCCAACATCGAATTTATTAGACTAGTTGAATGAACACTTCTCTTATTGAAATATTTGGCATTAAGGACTGTTCAGAATATTTAAATAACATTAAATTTTGTATTCCTTTTACTGATCAACATATTGTCTTATTTAACATTTATTTCAATATAAAATTTGTTAATTTGATAACAGTCCATAAATGCATTTTCCTTGCCGTTAATGTTGATACATGTATTAATGATTAAAGCCTCAGGCCTTATTTTTGTTAAGCAACGAGGGAACTCTTAATTAAAGCACATGAAAATGTGTCTTTTTTGTTAACATTTTGTGGTGGATTTTTGGATTCATTTCCTTGAAATTGTGTTCGCATAGAGAAATTAAAAAACTGATAGTGAAAGTCGGGGATACAAAAGTTCTAGAAATTAGTACATTAAGCAATTCCAAATCTTCCGTCACTTGACATTTGTTTTTAAACTGGAAATCCAAATGTCTAACGTGTTAAGCATTCCGATGTAAAACGTCACATCAATATAATTACACTCTGCAAGTATTGCGCATATTTTGTTTAAACGCACTACTTTTGCTCTCTTACCGATTCTGTTATTTAAAAACGAAGCAGAATCACCCTTTCATTTTGAGGGGTGCGGCTATTGTTCATTACTATCCTCTGTCAATGAAATGGATCAACTTGATATATTTCTGTAGTTAGCCAGGAACAAATCTTATAAGTAATGATAAATACAATAACAGATTTATCAAATATACTTCAATATACTCCAAATTATATCAAACATATATCCCAGAAGTAATGTATATACAACAAAAGATTTTGAAAACGTATCATAAAACTGTGCAAATGTATATACATCATAAAATTGCATTAAGTAAATTAGTACACATCAAAGGTATTGTCATTTTAACAGTTTATTTTAAATGACATGTGGATTTTTCTAAATGATATGCAAGGATGACAGAATTCTGCATGGTTACTTAAAGTTTTATCCAAGTAGTGGTGTATGGATTCAACTGTATATATCAATTCCAATGTTCCATTATAAGAATACAAAATAACATAACATTATGTACAGATGGTTTGCTATCACCATGCATTCGGAACTTGTCTAGACATAGATTATTTCTTTATGGTGTAGGACAAACATTCAACATGCATAAAGGAAAAATATCACTTATTTCTATCGGGCCTTTCCGGTTGTCGGAAAACAAAATCTAAGGTCTATCGTAGGCGTCAATGGTAATACCCTCTTTGCAACATTTTAAAATCAATACGAGGCGATGATATATTGGCTGGGGTATACTACTTAACTTTGTTTATTCCGGTAAAATACCAAAACATATTCAACCGAAACCTGTTACAATTTTAAACAACTAGACAATGCATAAACGATGGAAAAGCAACTCCATTTTCAACATGTACGTATTTGTTTTTGGTCATCTGATAACATTCAAGCACTACAACACACCCGTGAAATGGATAATTTGAAATATTATATCTAGTACTCACAGTGATGGCATAAATGTATGTAAAAGTTGATCAAATATCACAAAAAAAACCATAAATTATACCAAGAAACAGCTCAAACAAAACAAAATTGAAGTTCAGCGTCTTTCGATATTCGAATAAACCCAGATAGTGTAAAAAAAAACCTCTGTATTGTTCGGCACTACATCACCTCTCGAAGATGGTGAAATAAAATTCAGTCTCCACACGAAACTCACTGATTCTAATCACTGTCTCAAGTCTGCCACCCCTCTTACAGTCTTAGAGGAATTTCTAAAGGATTAACAACCTGAATCAGACGGATCTGATCTTCTGATGAAATCTTTGAAGAACAGAGCAGGATATTTAATTCCTATCGGTGTAATCGAGGCTATAAAGCCCACACAGTGCAATCTGCTATTGATGAGATTGTTGCAAAAGACAGGATTTACATTTTGCAATACAAAGAGAAAGCAGACAAAAGCAGGGTCCCACTTGTTACTACCTATCACCTTGCCCTTAAGAACCTGAACAGCATTGATTTCTTAGAAATATATTCAATCTTTATATTAACGAGCGAATGGTTTCATTTTTCAAAGATTCGCCAATTTCTGCATTTAAACGACCAAGAAACTCAATGAAAATGGTAGTGAGAGCGAGATAAGCCAACCCGTTACCAAATGGTGGTTTTTAAACATGTTCAGAAGTCATATGCCTCCCGTGCTAGCACAACATTGACATACAGTTTTAAAAGCTCAATCAAGGGTCGCACCTACAAGATATTTGGCAACATGTCTTGCCGAACAGACATCTGCATCCATCTCATCGGTTGCAAAGTCAGCTCGAAGTAATACATAGGTGAATCAAATGACTTCCGCAGAAGAATCAACAATCACCGCTCCACCATCAAGACCAAAAAAAAACAAGAGCCCGTTGGTAAAAAATTCCATTAATGGCCACAAATGAGATGACATGGCAGTAGTAGTTAATGACCATAATCCTCATTAGACAGACGTAGAGAGGAGAAGCATGGAAAGGTCTTGATGCAAAGACTGGAATCATTCAGACCTGATGGTATGAACAAACAAGCTGACCTTCTTAATATGCACATCTCATATCTCAGCATCACCTGATACATGTACCCATACAGTAATTTTATCAGATCTGTCAATTACGCCGCTTTTCAGTAACTATTTTCTTTTGTGATTTTATTATCTGAAAAAAAAAAGTAAATGTATCATCAACTTTTAAGTTTTGTTTTTTTTTTTTACCTCTACATCAAACTCATTATTAACTCGGGCGTCAATTTTAATTAGCTAATTAACTCAATCAGGTGTGAAGTTGGCAGTCGATTGATAACTTCAGAGCAATCGACCACATTGTCAACAGATTCTCTAACACTGTAAATCAAAACTGTTTGAAATCTATATATCGCTCTTTTATATAGTTTCCTAGTTGTGTTAAGGTTATGTTATATTTTTCAGCAATTTTATTAAGTGTTATACAATTTTCACATCAGCTATAGTTAATTTCATTACAGGGATCTAATTTCATTTAAAAATTATAACAATTTAGGGGCGTCAATTGCATAAAGTTTGTTTGTGTAGAAGTCGTGCAATATCTGAATAAATTGAACTCTACCTAATAATGCATATATTCGTGTTTTGTTATCTTTTTTCTTTAATGAAGATGCATTTTTAATTTTTTATACCATTTTAAAAAAAAATGTGTCTTTTTTTTATCAATTTTATTTTATTAATCTAAGAATCATTTCGATTAACAAGTAAATAAAGAAAAACCGTGGGTATATTATATCACAGAAAACAAAATCGAATGGAATTACAGGCAAAAAACTATCTACAGCAAAACGCATATATTTTTACATATAATATATCAGCATGAGCATCAAATACTTTCATTTACCTATTCATTCTTAAATTAAATTACAAGATTACAATTAACAAAAATGAAAGACTGTGGTCTGATATACATGTTTATTTATTTATTGATGAAAGGAATAACAGGTACATGCATATTATTGACAATTTCAACATCGTGGAACACTGCATGTACATAATAAACTGGCGGTGAACAAAAATTACTGGGTGGAAGCTTAAATAATATATACTGTTTGTTTAGTTTGTTCTTTTAACCCATCATCAAATGGTTTAAAGAAATGTTGTTTTTTTTCTTAATTATAAACTTCAAATAATACACAGTTATTCTTTTTTTTCAATATGATGACTGTTCTCGTCATAACATGCAATATGAACCACTTTGATGTCTGTATTGAAATCTTTTAACTATAAAGAAAAACTACAGGTGCATCTACTAGAATTTGCTAGTATATAGCGATGTCTTTGAACCACAAAATCGTGAAAGGAAACTGGTTTAGAAATCTGGCAACAAAGAGAGCACTGCAGCTTTGTTAATTGCTTTAAAAATTACAGTTTTAAAATTAAACCTGTGCCCTTTGTTCTTCAATGTTTAAAGTCAAGACAAAATAATTCCATGAATGTCAAGTGAAAAATTCTTGTTTTGATCATTTTCTTTGGTCTTCATTGATTAAAAATTACACTTCTGATTTAGTAAATATTTATTTTTGTTTTAAGACAGAGATAAGAGAAATATTATCAATCTTCAAAAGATAAATTTTAGAATGTTGGCTGCTTTTTTATTACTTTATTTTTTATTTATTTAAAAGAATCACTACTGCTGCCAAGTTTGATTTCGACAAAGCAGACATTGACCTTGTCGATCATTGAATCCTCTTTAATTATTGACAATATTCAGTACACAATTATATCACTACAATCAATATTTCATTTAAGTAAAACAAAGGTGCATGCACGGAAAACATATGCATTCACACATAACACCTGAACTGCAGCGGGGGATGGGGCATCAGGCTAGGTGTTAATGCCTCGATCGAATGCAGTCTATTTATCAATATTTATACACACATAAATGCATTTCATACAAGGAAATAGTCCACCTTTGGTAAAAATAAAATGTTGTTTATGTAAAGATAGCAAGGGAGGAAAAGGACAGATAGACTGTCAGACAGAGAGGAATTTTGAAAGATGAGAAAGATAAGATTGCAAGTTGTTTTATATCCATATTAATTTCCATTCTGTAAAAATTAGAAAGAGAAATCATAAGGACAAATTACAGATCTTTGTGTATGAAAGATGTTCATTTACCATGCTAACGCCCAATGAATGGAATCATTTCATATGCTGTTACGTTTGGCTTGTTTCTGTGTAATTCCATTAGGTAAAAATATTAACCATGATTCGAAAAAGAGAAAATAAGTGTCCGTTAAAGAAAGAGAGAAATCAAATTAATTGAAAATTTCAAATCGGTACAATACCAATCAGACCCAACTTAACACTAGAGTAGACCCAATCTAAACCCCGAGTTTACTTTCGGGGTTTACTTTTGGTTTACTCTGGGTCTGCTCTTTGAAAATTTGTATCCAATCTGGGTTTACTTTGGGTCCATTCGGGATTTACTCGTAGTTTGCTTTTGGGGTCCACTTTATGAACTGAAGTCTAAAACAGACAAATCTTCATCTTATTACTTATAATTCCTGCCCATTGAATATTCCAAATAAACATGTAGCGTCTGCTTTCAGGGGTATGCGCCTGATTGAAATTTACTCGCTGTGTCTATCCTTGGTTTACTTTGGGTTAACTCTGGGTCTATTCTGGGTCCACTCTAGTAAACCCAGAATAAAACAAGAGTAAACTCCGAAAGTTAACCCACGGTTTATGTGGGGTTTACTTTGTGTTCGGTTGGGTCTGATCGTCACTGTATATTTTTGTTACATGTACCTAACTATGTTACATTATTGCACACAAATAATACTAATACAATAAAAAAAACTATCTCTCAATTCATTTCTTAATATTGTAAATCTAAAAAGAATGCATTTGTACCGTTTATAGTATTTCATTCTCATTTGAAATCGGCTACTAAAAATTGCATAAAATGACATGAGGGCATTGCACTTTTTTAATATGATTATGTCAACAACATCAAGCCTTTATCAGTTTTATGTTATATTACTCCACATAAACAGAAAAACGTTAAGTTATTGAGAACAAAATCATACTATGCTACTCTATTGACGCAGAATGAAGGAGAATAACTTGGCAGTCGGTTCCCCATGTGTAATACAGTAAGGGATTGCACGGTGTAAATACAACTTTCTAGATTTGTTTCCCCTAGCAGTCTACAGCAGAGGTCATATGCAACAGCATTTGGAAAATACTGCTTTAGGAAGAAAGTTGAATTGTGTACTTTTCTAACCATAGGGTTGTTCTCTAAAACAAGATTTGTTAACATTTCATATCTTTATACATTGGATTGAGTTTTTCTGCAATTATTGCCATCATCATGGCCCTCATCTTCCTCATCCGGCCTTCATCATATCCTCAATATTAACAATTTATAGGCATATTTACTTTTTTAAATGTATTTTTTGAAAAATTATTATGAGTGGGTTAAATTATTGTTAATGTACAACAGTAAGTTAGATAAACAAAAATTATCAAAAGTTAAAATGACGAGTTTTATTATGACGTCACAAACGTTAAACGCTGTAAACAAGCGGAAATCAAAGTTCATGCCTGTGCTATTACTGTGACTCTTCCGTTAATATGAACTTACCCTTAGGATAAGATATGAATTTTAAGGCATAAATCACTAACGCGCGTTACTCAATTTGTATGCAGACACCGTTGCAGTTATGAGACTGGGGTCCACGTTATGCACTGCTGTCTGAGTAAACCCAAAGTAAAACCAAAAACCAAGATAGTAAACCCCCGATCAGAAGTAGATCCCTGAGGCAAACGCTACATGTGTATTTGGAATATACAAGGGGTGTGAATTACATGTAGTAAGATGGCTAGTGAAAATAGTCTGCTTGATATTTCAATATTTAAAGTGGACCCTAAAAGTAAATTGCGAATAAACCGAAAGTAAACGATGAAAGTAAACCCAAGGTTTACTTGGGGTTTACTTTGATGGTAGGCTGGGTTTGATCATACAGTACCTTTGATCGGGGTTTATTCTCTAGGTTCACTCTGGGTTTACTTTGAGTTTTGTAAAGGATTAACGCTAGGTCTGCTCTAGATTACCCGGAGTGAACCTAGAGTAAATCCCAGAAGTCAAGCCACGGTTTAGTTGGGTTTACTTTCTGTTAGGTTAGGTCTCATCGGTACGGTATCCATATGTCAACTGCGGGGAATTTGGCTGTTGTATAAATATACATATGAAAAATTAGTTAAGTATGTAATTCTGAAGTCTGAATGCTAAATATAATGAATAAAAATGTATTATGTATCTTAGATAAATTCATCAAACAAATTGATGTGCACAGTCATGTAAAAAATGAAAGCTCCAATATGCGTATTTGTATTCAAATAATACAATCTAATATTTGAAAAAATTCTTATTCCGATTTAAGCATGGTAATCAGTTGAAATATTACTCACATCAAACGAAAGCTAAGACTGCAGAATTGTATTTGTTTTGATTGTAAGATACCAAGATTTACTTTTTTAAAATTTTTTATTTCATGTCAATTTAAAGTCAACTATCCGCAAAACGTCTCCTTACAGTTTTTACAATGTACATATGTTAAACTGTCCATTTGCTTTGATTCTAGTTAAGCAATATATAACTTGAATTTATGTAGTAATTAATCTATTAATCCATACTGACTAGACGAGTTAAGGAGACAAACAAAAGACAATGTGTATACATGTTGATGATTCAGAAATACCATCCAACCCCCAGATGGCTTACAAACTGGTGTCAGAAGTGGGATGCTACAAAGAAAAGTAACCCCTATAATCATAAAAAAGCAAAACAAGTGGGACTGAACACATTGCCAGATGTTAAGATGTCAGACATGAATTTACTATAGATGATCATTACAATTTATTAAAAGGAATAAAGATGTCAGAGTTCGGTGCACGTGGGTCGGTCAATTACGAAGTAGAAGTTGCATGCCCGAGTTGGTTTCGTTCGAAGATGGCGGTCAAGGTGACATATATCATGACTATCAGAAGTTAAACAATGAAGAAGTATTGGTGGAGTCTGCTAGCTATTCTCAAAGAGGAAATGAAGAAAATCATCCTCCATAACATTTAATATAATAAATTATTCTAATTTCAAATCGGATATCATAATTTGCGTTGTCAACGTGGATTATAATTACTATGACGTAAAACTGCTAAAGGCTTGATGTTGTTGACATGAACATATTAAAAAGTTCAATGTGCTCATGCCATTTTATGCAAATTATGATATCCGATTTGAAATTAGAATAATTTATTATATTAAATGTTATCACCGATAGAACCAATATGTCTACCCCCTAAAGATAAATGTCAACAAAAATTGTTTACTGGTAGTCGTTTGTGCAATCCAATTTGAGAATTTCCTTAACGACAAATCAATGACTTATAGGAGTTTGTCTTATATATCCCTCAAAGTGATAAATGTGTTGAATGATAATGCATACTTAAATAACAGATAGTCCCTCTAACATCTCAAATTTCTAAGTGATAGCATGTATATAATGAGAAACAGAATAAATTTTATAAAAAATCACAGATGTAATAAAGTGGTCACAAAGAATATGATCATTCTACATCAAATCTGTCGTTTTTGATAGATAATTTAATATTTAACTTTTACTTTTTGTGTTTGGATTTTTTTTCCACATCCATGATTGTGTGTGAAGCGAAGAAGAACATCTTAGATATGTTCAATTATTTGATGTAATGGTTTTTATTTTACTTTTAACAATCTAGATAATATTGTTATAAAATAAACCAATAAATAAATAGAGTAACAGTGGCTGCATATTAACTTGAAAATAATCTCCAGAAGTTACGGTCAGTCATACATATAATATTTTTCAGATAAAAAAATTTGTATGAAAATAATAATTATGAAAAAAATGTACATATATGAACATGAAAAACAAAAATATTAGCCATACAGAAGTTGTAAATATGATTGTTGTAACTGTAAGTTAGTATTTACACGTACTAAGATTGACAATAGCAATATACGGTACTTATTAAAAAAATATATATTAAAAATATATAACTAGTTTTGTGGATTTCAAATATTTGAAAGAAAAAAATTTAAAAAATTCGTTTACAAGTTTAAAAACTGTAATCTTGTTGTTCTAAAATTATTGTTCTATAGAAGAAGTTATAAAGATAGACAGAGGCATATGTATGTCAAACATGATTGCAAAGTATCAAACTTGTGTGAAAGATAATAATTTTATTCATATTTCAAAAATATCCATTCTCTTATTCTTAAATATTATATATTAGTTTCCTGAAAACGCATCGTTTTGATAATATCAATTAAATAAAATAAAATGTCCTAAAACTTTTTGAACAGCCTCTGTAAATATATAGCTTAAACAAAATTAAACTAACAATCTCATGGACATTATTTTTTTCGATGTTGAAGACTCTCTTCTTACATAGAAAACCCTGACCTGTGGATTTTCTTTTAGCTCATGGGCACCCGGAACTACTCGGATGTCTTGCGCATGCAACATTAACCTCGTTTGTATGGAGCGTAGCGGAATCAGCCGAAGATTGCTGATTGAGCTAATGTGCGCCGCCATATATTGGCCACAATTATATTCTACAAAGTTGAATCGTTCATTAAATGAGTTGTGCTTTCCTATGTTCATTGCCCATAAACTCTATCAAAATCAAAAGTATTAAATGGGAATTTTTTTTTTCAAATAAAAATAATTGGCTTGTTTTAAAATCGTTTTATCTATTATTACTATAAAAGTGAATCGAAAATCAGTATAATGCCGCAAATGATTCAAACAAAGGCCTATTGGACCCAGCAATGAATTGTGTTATTGAAGTTGAACAACGAAGATACTTGGTAGTAATTAACAGTTTTGTAAAAAAAAAAAAAAAAAAAAAAAACTTATTCAATTTAAAAAAAATAAATTACTACTTATCTTTATTTCGAAAAAAAATTAATCAAATTGATTTATTATGGACAACTAAAGATGTACAAATTTAGCTCTCCGGAGTAACTGAAGTTATATTGCAGCCTTAAATGAGAGCTTTTTTGAATTACATGATTTGAATAAAAACCCCATAATAATGCAATCTTTTAAGCTCGTAAAAATGCACTGATTTTCGACTTATCTCTCACTTTCTGACAGTCCGTAGAGTCGTTTAAATACATCATTTCAATTTTGAATTTTCATAGGTTTACCTGTTTTTTAAGGTATTTGGGAGAAAGAAGATGGGAATAGGTTTAATCTATTTATTCTTATTATTGAATGCTTCTGCATAAAAAGGTATATAAAACGTTTTTAACACATTAGAGAAGCAATATTGAAAATGGCAAAAATACCCTTAAATTTGAATAAATAAAATCTTAACTTGTTTTATTTTTCAGTTTTTGTAAACCTCTACAACATACAATTGTTTTTATCCAACTAAACTATCATGATTTGTTAATTTGCAAGTGAAAAAGAAGGTAAAAAAATTTATAAACGTTTAAATATCTCACGCGTTGTAAGAGGTTTTAAACCCAACGCCAACTGTTGTTAATACGTTTTAAGCAGGAACAGAAAATATAATTTCTAAGGGATAGCAAACTTTTTTCCAGCTCAGTACCAACATGTTTTGGACTAAGAATTATTAATCAAAGCAAAACAAACAGCAATATTTTCAATTTTGAACACAAACGAACAGTGTTGTAAAATTGTGTAGAAATTTAACTTTTTTTTAATTATACTTACTTAAATGTATTTAGATAAAATGTTCACACTTTTTTTTCGTTTTTTGAAATCAATCCCACCTGCAGACATGTACACAATTCAAATTTCTGGTGCAGTGTGTTCCAAATGTTGTTGTTTTTAACCTGTGTTGTAGTCTACTGGGGTGGGAGGTGGGAATTAAACAAACATAGAAAGTTGTATTTACCTCGTGCCACCCCCTACTGTATTACGCAACTGGAACCGACCACCAAGTCATACTGGAACCGACCATCAAGTCATTCTCCTTCATCCTACGCAAATAGAGTAGCATTTCGGATTATTGTGATATCAATGTTATTATAAGAAAAATTAAAAGTTAGAAAATCACGATTAGTTATTAGAACAATTCAAATATTAATATCCATTTTAGGTGACAAATTAAAAAAAAAATGGCATAAGCATTTACTTTGAAACCACGATAAAAAGGTGAACAAAGTAGTAATAGAAATATTTTTAATATTCTGTGTACAATAGTAAAAAAACCCATATCGGTTGTCATGGTATTCGATGCAGGTACAAGCTTGAAGATTATAAATCTTAAGATCTTCTTTTTAATTGTCAGTAGTGCTACAATTATCAATAAAAAAAATCGAGTGACATTTCTTGATTTTTGCTTTTTTGTGCCTCATAAATTCCTAAGTGTTCGAGATGAAATTCGGAGAATGTACAATCATGTCAACTGAGTGATAGAAATGTGCCCACGACGATTTATCATATATAAATGTCAAGGCAGTGCCTTAAATATACATCTTATTGATCCGAATCTCAAAAAGGACCTTTAATAGCCAAGCAATTGCTTAAACACACACAATTTTACAACACTGTTCGTTTGTGTTCAAAATTGAAAATATTGCTGTTTGTTTTGCTTTGATTATCTTAGTCCAAAACATGTTGGTACTGAGCTGGAAAAAAGTTTGCTATTTCTTAGAAATTATATCTTCTGTTCCTGCTTAAAACGTATTAACAACAGTTGGCGTTGGGTTTAAAACCTCTCAAAACGCGTGAGATATTTAAACGTATATAATTTCTTTACCTTCTTTTTCACTTGCAAATTAACAAATCATGATAGTTTAGTTGGATAAAAACAATTGTATGTTGTAGAGGTTTACAAAAACTGAAAAATAAAACGAGTGAAGATTTTATTTATTCAAATTTAAGGGAATTTTTGCCATTTTCAATATTGCTTCTCTAATGTGTTAAAAACGTTTTATATACCTTTTTATGCAGAAGCTTTCAATATTAAGAATAAATGGATTAAACCTATTCCCATCTTCTTTCTCCCAAATACCTTGAAACAGGTAAACCTATGAAAATTCAAAATTGAAATGATGTATTTAAACGACTCTACGGACTGTCAGAAAGTGAGAGATAAGTCGAAAATCAGTGCATTTTTACGAGCTTAAAAGATTGCATTATTATGGTTTTTTTATTCAAATCATGTAATTCAAGAAAGCTCTCATTTAAGGCTGCAATATAATTTCAGTTACTCCGGAGAACTAAATTTGTACATCTTTAGTTGTCCATAATAAATCATTTGATTAATTTTTTTTTGTAAATAAAGATAAGAAGTAATTTATTTTTTTTAAATTGAATGAGTTTTTGTTTTTTGTTTTTTTTTACAAAACTGTAAATTACTAGCAAGTAACTTCGTTGTTCAACTTCAATAACACAATTCATTACTGGGTCCAATGGGCCTTTGTTTGAATCATTTGCGGCATTATACTGATTTTCGATTCACTTTTATAGTAATAATAGATAAAACGATTTTAAAACAAGCCAATTATTTTTATTTGAAAAAAAAATTCCCATTGAATACTTTTGATTTTGACAGAGTTTATGGACAATGAACATAGGAAAGCACAACTCATTTAATGAACGATTCAACTTTGTAGAATATAATTGTGGCCAATATATGGCGGCGCACATTAGCTCAATGAGCAATCTTCGGCTGATTCCGCTACGCTCCATACAAACGAGGTTATTGTTGCATGCGCGAGACATCCGAGTAGTTCCGGGTGCCCATGAGCTAAAAGAAAATTCACAGGTCAGGGTTTTCTATGTAAGAAGACAGTCTTCAACATCGAAAAAAATAATGTCCACGAGATTGTTAGTTTAATTTTGTTTAAGCTATACATTTACAGAGGCTGTCCAAAAAGTTTTAGGACATGTTATTTTATTAAATTAATATTATCAAAACGATGCGTTTTCAGGAAACTAATATATAATATTTAAGAACAAGACAATGGATATTTTTGAAATATGAATAAAATTATTATCTTTCACACAAGTTTGATACTTTGCAATCATGTTTGACATACATATGCCTCTGTCTATCTTTATAACTTCTTTTCTATAGAACAATAATTCTAGAACAACAAAATTACAGTTTTTAAACTTGTAAACGAATTTTTTAATTTTTTTTCTTTCACATATTTGAAATCCACAAAACTAGTTATATATTTTTAATATATATTGTTTTAATAAGTACCGTATATTGCTATTGTCAATCGTAGTACGTGTAAATACTAACAGTTACAACAATCATATTTACAACTTCTGTATGGCTAATATTTTTGTTTTTCATGTTCATATATGTACATTTTTTTCATAATTATTATTTTCATACTAATTTTTTTATCTGAAAAATATCATATGTATGACTGACCATAACTTCTGGAGATTATTTTCAAGTTAATATGCAGCCACTGTTACTCTATTTATTTATTGGTTTATTTTATAACAATATTATCTAGATTGTTAAAAGTAAAGTAAAAACCATTACATCAAATAATTGAAAATATCTAAGATGTTCTTCGCTTCACACACAATCATGGATGTGAAAAAAAAAATCCAAACACAAAAAGCAAAAGTTAAATATTAAATTATCTATCAAAATCGACAGATTTGATGTAAAATGGTCATATTCTTTGTGACCACTTTATTACATCTGTGATTTTTTATAAAATTTATTCTTTCTCATTATATACATGCTATCACTTAGAAATTTGAGATGTTAGAGGGACTATCTGTTATTTAAGTATGCATTATCATTCAACTCATTTATCACTTTGAGGGATATATAAGACAAACTCCTATAAGTCATTGATTTGTCGTTAAGGAAATTCTCAAATTGGATTGCACAAAAGACTACCAGTAAACAATTTTTGTTGACATTTATCTTTAGGTGGTAGACATATTGGTTCTATCGGTGATAACATTTAATATAATTCTAATTTCAAATCGGATATCATAATTTGCATAAAATGGCATGAGCACATTGAACTTTTTAATATGTTCATGTCAACAACATCAAGCCTTTAGCAGTTTTACGTCATAGTAATTATAATCCACGTTGACAACTAACTTTCTGTTGTTTTATAAAATAACATTGATATCACAACAATCCGATATGCTACCCTATTGGAGAAGAATGAAGGAGAGTAACTTGGTGGTTGGTTCGAGGAACGTGATACAGTAAGGGATGGCATGATGTATATACAACTTTCTAAGTTTGTTACCCCCTAGTAGTCTACAACACAGGTCATAGGCAGCAAAATTTAAAACACACTGCACCAGAAAGTTGAATTGTGTACATGTCTGCATGTAGGATCGATCTCATTTTTTTTTTAAATATTTTTGAAGGCTACAATAATTTTGCTGAGAATAAGCTTATTTTAATTTTTTAACATACTAATAATATTAAAAATTTTCTAGGAGGCATTTTTATATTATTATATGTTTACAATAACAAATAATATTCAAAAGACTATGGAATAGTATCAAGTATTCTTGATATTAATTGCTGATACAAGTAAGTAACAAAAAAGGTAGAGAGAGAGAGAAAGAGAGAGAAAAAAGAAAAAGAATAATGAAGTATTTATTGTTATTTTCTTATTTAGTTGTGGTTGCATGTTTCAGAAGAATAGGCATTGCGCCTTTACTGTCAGTTTCTTAAAAGTTCAAAAAGGACTTAAAAGTTAATTAGTGCTTTTGAGACAGACTGAGAAAGGGAGAATTTATTTATTTTTACCATATTTGATGTTTATCAATTAGGTTATCACGAGTTATACATGTACATGTATGAGATGTCATGCATGTATGCCGTATTCCGATAGTGCCGAGGGATTTAGATAACCTCTTAATTTATTTACATTTCAGAGTTTTTTTAAAAGTATCTTTATCTATGTCCGTCAAAATCTCTTTCAATCACATGCGATGGTATGCGACAAATATTTGTTTCGTTAGGAAGCAAGTCTCTTAACAAACCATCAAAAGAGATTTGTTTTGACGATTTAGGAATTGTCCAGACAAAAATGAAATTACTCAGACAAATGATATTGATCCAACAGAAAATATTCAAATTTAAAAAAGTCCAAATCAGTTGTAGCATATTTAATACGCATTAACATTAAAAAGATTAATGAACCGATGATGACCAAAAATATGTTAAAACGAATTAAAATAAAATAAATTTGATATATAGATCAACTGTTTATATTTTATATACGTTTGTTAAATGGAATATACCACAGGCACACGCAAAAAAAAAACAACAAACAAAAAAATCCAGATTCTTTCTTCCCTTTTCTAATCAATTGTAAGCAGCACTGTTTAATAATGTACAGGAACTACTATCATCGACAAACAATGAACATGTTATTGCTTTGACAAACAAGAGGCACAGGGGCCACATCGCTCACCTGAGCAGCAATTGCCTTAATTCTGATCAAATTAGCATTACAGTATCAAAATATCTTGACAACTGAGTACAGTAGATCTTCCTAAAAAAAATTGAAAATCTGCCAATTTTTATCCACCTCTTATTTTTTGGTAAATACCAAGCCCCTTTTGTTGTTGTACCTATAAGAAGATTTTTCTCTATTCCTATATACCCCCCCCCCCCCCGCCCATTTCATGGCCCCACTTTTCTCTAGGGAATCATAGTTTCATCAAACTTAAATCTGCATAACCTGTGCTTTCACACTAAGTACTGAGTTTAGAACCGAAAACTTTCCCAGAATACTTTTAAAGATTTTCTCTTAATATTCCTATGTTATACTTCAAACCGCCATCGCGGTCCCGCCCTACCACTAGGGACTGTGATTTTGCAAACTTGAATTTACACTACCCGAGGATGCCTCTACACAAGTTTAAACCTTTTCTGGCCAAATAGTCTTTAAAAAGAAGATTTTTAATGATTTTCTCTATAAATTCCTAAGTAAAATTTTATCCCCCATTGTGGCCTCACCCTGCCCCTGGACTATTATTTGAACAAACTTGAATCTATATGATCTGGGGATGCTTCCACTCAAATTTGGGCTTTCCTGGCTTAATAGTTTTACGAAGAAGACTTTTAAAGATTTTCTCTATCTATAAAAATTCATCCCCCTTTGTGGCCCCACCCTACCCCAAGGGACCATGATTTGAACAAACTTGAATCTACACTTCCTAAGGATGGTTACATGCCAATTTGAGCTTTCTTGGCCAAATAGTTTTGAGAAGAAGATTTTTAAAAGATTTCCTCTATATATTCCTATATAAAATTTGATCCCCCAATTGTGGCCCCACCCTACCCCCGGGGACCATGATTTGAACAAACTTGTTGAAACGATATCAAACTCTATTTAAACTGAATAAACTCGAGATAATGCCGAGCATCTCAACAAAACCTATTGCATTAATCTACCATTGCGCAAAAGATAATGCCGAAATACCGATAGAATGAATTGTATTTCAGTACTTTTTTGATACATCAGATTTTGTTTAATTTGCGCAGGTAAACAGTTAACTGTTTGATTAACCGAAGTCTCTGTTTGATTTGATACGTAAAAATCACGAAATACAGACGATAGTTCCCAGGTTACAAAGCATAAATAATGAAAACGAAACGAAAATCAGAACAAGCTAACACCAACGTCATGTGTGAAAACTGTCAACGCATTGAAATATTTAGCCTCAATTTACTTCACAAAATTGGCACCTATATATTTTGCATGTTTCAAAAACTTCCCTTTATTCGCGAACTGTTGCACAACAAGCAAATTCATCATAGTCAGATCGACCCTTTTTCGTATAATGTCATGGCTGCTTTAAACAAAGAACCTCGTTTTAAAGGGATGGAATACGAGTCTTGGTAAAATGGGTATGCAAACCCGGGCCGTGGCAAAATAAAAGCCGGGGCAGATCGGCAATCGTCGATTCCAAATACGCATTATTTTGGAGCAATATTTACAGCAAATACAAATATACTCGTCCATCAAATATCCTGAACTTTTAATGAGATTGGCAGATTAATAACTGCCAATCTTTTGTTTTGCCGAGGCCAAGTCTTGTCTACCTATTTTACCGGATGCCGAACCTGAAGCTATAAAACTGATTGAAACACGCCCTTCCTTTATTATTATTATCGTAATAACTCAGATTTGAAACAGAATTAGACCTTAATTTTTGCAATTTCTATTTTCCTTCCCATAAGGATAATCTATGCTAAACTACGTTGAATTGGAATCAGTAGTTCTTGAGAAGATTTTTAAAAATGTACCTCCTTTTTCTACAGTTTCAAGGTTTTCTCCGCTTTGAATAGAGATCGGACTTTTATTTCTGCAATTTATATTTGCCCTCCCATAAGGATGCTTTGTGCCAAATTTGGTTGAAATTGGATAAGCGGTTTTAGAGAAAAGTTTATGAAAACAAACAGATCCATATATCAATATGTAAAAAGTTCATTTTCTTCAATGCCCCTCTTCATTTTAGAGTTTTCTAAATCTTGTTTGGGAAACAAATATATGCGTAAAAGGTACATTTACGTACAAGTATAATAAAAATGAATTCAAAGGCATATCTTAAAAAAAAAACTATATAAAATATTGAAATCAGAAACAAAGAGGGCAAATATATCTTTTGAAAAAGCTCTTAATTTTGTGGAATAAACATTCTCTTTTACATTTTATGAAATGTTCATTGTTAGTTTTCAATAGCTAACACAGAAATGATACTGGATGAAGAAAGAAAGGATTTAAGTCTCCAACTACTGGCTCTTAAACACATGTCCGTTTGAAAATCCCTTGTCTTTCCCTGCCAACCCCTGTTTTTTCCCTGTCATCCCCTGTGCAATTCTTATCAGCCGCTGATCATAGATGTGTGCACCCTGTAATACCCTGTAAGACCCTGTACACATTCCAAGTGTGCCACTTTAGGCCCCTGTCACCCCCGTGCGCCTCTGTCATCTCATGTAAGCCACCGTTTTTCCTTGTCCATGCCCATGTAACGACGAAAAGTGACCCCCGTAGAATAATGACCGGGGTCAAATTTCTACGGAGAAAATCCAGGGTCAGTATTCTATGAAAAGTAAGGTCCTTTTTCTACAGTAGAAAACCATGCCAGACCTGTAGATCTACGACCCCCATACATTGAAAACTGACCCCCATATAATTTTGATCTCACTTATAAACTACATAGAAACTATAGAAATTAAAGGCAGCGAAAGCATATGAAAAATTGGACAGAACTAAGTATGCGCCTCCCGTTTTACCCTTTTACATATATAAAACCACTTTGAACAAAGCGATGCCTGTGTTTACATATCTTGAAGTACTTGTCAGCTTGCCTTGTGGAGCCCTTCTCTAAGCCTTTATAGGGTTCCCCTCGAGCTAGATGCATTATAATGGGCTCGCATGCGATATTTTTGGCATTAATATGCTCGCTTTGCTAAATAGGTTCCAGCGACCAATTTTTGTTTATTCCAACTAACAGTAAAAGGTCACAGAACCTTTTGCGTTGCTCATTGTTTTGATATTTAAGTTCCTAAATTGTTTCCTAAATATACACATGCATAAAACTCTACTCTAATCAAAAGGTAATGATCAATGGTATCGCTGAATTAAATAATCTCTTCATCTGTTATTACAGAAAGTGCATACGGGAGATTCAGCTTTTTGTTTTAAAAAGATATCTATTTGTCAGAAAAACTCTATGAAAAATTTGAAATTGTAATCACTGTAATCTTGATTCTTGTGTACATTTAAAATGAATTTCAAAAATTTTGTTCCATGTTTCTTGTGCATAGTTATGACCCTTTTCTCTCTTTTTTGATTTAGATATATATGTTTTTTTCTTTTTATCTAATGATAACCTTTACAATTACTAGCAAGCAATAGGACATGATTAGACATAACAGGTCATATTCTCTTATGATTTGTAAGTTTGGTATGTATGATTCTTTTTGTATGCAATCTGGTCCTTACAGCAGTTCTTACACCTCGTGTTTTACTTATCAACAAATATATCTCGATCAATGTTATACTTTATTGACATTCAGTTAAGAGACCACTTTTTCGAGACAGATTACAAAAACAGCCGTTGTTTCTACTTTTAAAAACAGCTAAAAAAAGAGTATGATTGCCTGGGGCACTTATATGGGAAGTCCAAGTAAAGTTAAAAGTTATGTAAGAATATGCCCGTATTATTTACTAGATTAACATTTTGCTTTTAAGTACCAGAGTTATATTCAAATGCAGTCAATGCCAAAGCCCATTTCAGTGTCATTGTTTATTTGCAATTTGTTTTAACTTTGAATTTTTTTTAAGCCTCTTGTAACAATAAAGAATTGATTGTGAAAATAATCCAAATGGGATGACGCATGCAATCGGTCGCAGATCTAAGGGATGGGGAATTCAAACTTATTAAGGCCAGTTGTTAAATTTAAGCTTATTGAAATCGATCCACCTTCCAATAAATCCGGATAAAATTTTCTGAATTCACGCATGTGATGAAATGGTTATGTGCCTATTTCAGACTAATAGTTGAACAATGTCCTTTAGTAAATGAAAAATTTTTTTGTCTTTTTTATTTGAAAAATCAAAGACTGTCTGAAATAATGATGATAGGCTATGACAAGTAATCTGAAAAAAGAACTGAAGCTGGTTATTCGTACAAAGTTATGCTATAGAAAAATCTAAGTACCAAGAAGGCAATGTACCCCCCCCCCTTCCCCGATCACCACCATCCCTGTATCCACCCTAAGGAAATAGAATGGACCCAAATCAAGTAACCATAAAAAGAATATGTAATAAGATTTATTCAATATTCTACGGGGTTATTTTTCTACAACCCACACGGAGAAATTTGACCCAGAGACCATAATTTTTACGATGTAATCTAAGTATGCTACAACTGAGTGGGTCATTTTTTTTAATGTAGAATTAATGTAACACAAGAAGTCAATAGGTGCATCAAAAGAATTTGGAACGTACTCCAAATTTTTATAACTTCGGATTTTAAAGTCGTTATCAGTGGAGCACGTACTCGTACATGTAGTATGAAAAACGAGTTTGAGTACAAGAATGATAAAAAAAGTTTATAATTTTTGGGCAAAGCCGGGCAGACACATTAAATACCGCGCGATATAAGCATTTTATACTTTTGTTAAATTTATATTTATTTGGATTAGAAATGTGTATTGTCGGGGATATGAAAGTGAAATTTGTTTAGTTCGCTTCTGCAGCTTGAATATAGAACCTATAATCTTGATTCGTTGATTTTTTTCTTTCCGGGGAGGGGGGGGGGTTATTAAGGTAAAAGTTAATCGTTGTGTAAATTTTAACGTTTTATTTTAATCTTACATGTACAGTAAAAAATCTTTCCACGCGTTTAAGAGTGAAAACTTTAACTTGTGCCTTTTTGTAAGGTCATGGTCAGGTTTTGCGTGTTATTAAAATTTGAACGTCACATATCTACAATGTCAACATTAGGGACATGCTGTTTATACCGAATGAAAAAAAAACTTAGTAAAACTTATAATATTGTGATTAAAAATTCTATAAAAACTGACAGAACTGGAATCTATATGATTCAGTTTTAAGTAGTTTTAGAGTGAACTCATTCCATGAAAGATTAACCTGTTATAATGAATCATGTTTTTGTTTTTATGATTTGATAAACAATTTGTAATTGCAATTCTTATATAAAGCGTAAACACACCTTTCGAATGAATCGACAAACCCTTGCAACAAACTGGTTAACAATTGATCACGGTATGATAAATTGATAAGTGCATTTACCTATCCAACATGTCACGATGCAATATTTTCTGTATTGATTACATCATCAAATTTAGTATACAGTATTGGAAAAGTACGGAAGCATATTCGGGCCTACACTTGTTGTGTTTCAACTTAAATACATGTACACCCTCTTCCTTTTATTGTAATGTCAACATATAAAGCATTGTGACATTTTATTGATGCAAATGTATTGAATTGCCTCTTGTAGTCTTTCTATCATTTTAATAATATAACATTATCGAATTTTACCAGTTTTATTGCTCTTTGCGTTATCGACTGAACAAAAATCAGAGTTTAAAATGTTGATTTAGGAATATTATGTACCACTGTTGATATATAAATGTTTTATTGTTAGGTTGATATCAATATGCTTTTATTTCTGGGGAGCACCTTCCGAAATTTTTGATATCGAATGCACTTCGCAGGCGCTGGAGTTCTGATGGCACGTTACCTCACTCTTAATCTGGCTCTAGACGGCACATGCAAATTGATATAGACAGTTTGATATAACTAAAAAAAGGCAGTAATTACTTTATATTAACTGCAATTCGTATCTGATATCGTAGTTAGATGGTTGCTTCACTGTATTTAAGCAGTTCGTTATGATCTTTTATTTTTAGGTTATTCTCCATGAAACATGTAATTTGGATTTTGAGACCAATGTTAGAACATTAAAATCATTTTTAATTTAATCTAACATTACCAATTTGGATTATATAATCCTCCTACAAAATATTTCTTTTCCATTTGCCAAAGCGTCGAAAACAATGTAAAATAATTGCACTTTTTTAAATAATAATATGCATGGCCCGATTTCAATAAGGTAGACTCACATTAAATCCTGATAATGAGAATATGCAACGCGCATGCAACTATTCTTTGCATAGACACTTTGGTATAGAGGTTTCAGTTCAGAGGGCGTGTTATTATCCCAACTTGTTTCTTTGTGATCGTGTAATATCAATTTGAAAAAAGATGACTGAAACAAGCCTCATTGATCGGAGACCGTTGTAACAACGTGATTATTTAATCGTGATCATTATTTTGGGATATAATTGCGCATGTCTTCTGCACCTAACTACGATTACAAATGCTATTTTGATGCTAGTCAATAAAAAAATAATCTGGTTTTTAGAGTTAAAATTCCCTTTTAAAGGATTGGATTTCTTGGAGCCAATATTCATAGACTGCTATTTATGCATAAGTTAATGGGTACAACTTTTCGTGGAATTACGTGTATGATAAATAGATTAATACTATAACTCATAATTTGTTGTGCATTTGGATGATAAGATTAAAAATATAAATGAAAACTAAGTCTACACGAATTCCATTTCAGAAATTCCCCAGTACCTGCAAGTGTCATTCTACATGTGATTCAAAGAGCTGGATTCGGCGGGGTGACGTACCATTAGAAATCTCGGCCCGCAATATTCAATTGATAACAATTCATTCGCAGCATGTTTCCAAAAATGAAAATATACATTTATAATTATTCTGATATACTGATGATGTTTAGATTTTTGTTGCTCCATGCATATGTCAACCTTGTTTTTATCGATATAACTATGATTCATTCTTGAATTATTTCTTTCAACCCAATATTTTTTTAAAAGTCGAAAAAGCAAATAGCAAGAAAACTGGGTCAATAACAACAAGGTGTATTGAATCATGTAAACTCACCTCCACACAAAAAAGATAAAATGGTAAGAAGATAAAAAAATATGACAATGATGAAGTTATAACACAACTGGTGTAAGCCCGGATACGCTTCCCTAGAAAAGTGGTAAGCTTTTAAACACCAATTGAAACAATTACAAATAACACGGTCATACAAAGTTGCTCTGGGTAATCGTGAGAAAATATTTAATTATATTTACACTTTCCAGTGTCTTTGCCTGTGATATCACTACGTATCGATTTTGTACTATATTTTGTACTATAAAACCCATGCCATTAAATTGGGGCGCTAGCGGGGTTTGCTTATTCATATTTAAATATTAATCTACAATGGCTTTAAATTATATAAATATAAGTAATAAGGAATCATTCTTTGAATATTATGAGGTGATAATTTTGGTCGGGGCGTGATCAAATCTATCATAAAGCCCTTCTAAAAATCTGATAGAGTGGATTACTCGACATACCTGTAGTCATAAATATGCATTATTAGTACTATAATTGTAACTATTATTTTTAATAAAATATCACTATAAGACACTAAAGTCACCAAGTGGGATGTTTAATGTGCATTAAAAATAAATCAATAGAAAATCAATAAAATCATCAAATGTATAAAGAAAATATAAAAATAAATTTGAGGCCAAACATTTTGTTAGAGGCCAAATTTGAGGTCAGGCCAAAATTTAGGGCCTGGCCGATTTTGAGGCCAAAAGTGAGGCCAGGCCAACTTTGAGGCCAGGCCTGGCCAAAGGGGCCAGGCCAGGCCAGGCCAGGTTTTAGAGTATGCTGGGTAATCGTGAGAAAATATTTAGTTAGCCTTTCCGTGCAAATAAAGACCGATGTAATTACCAAGTGTTTACTGTGTTTACATCCGGACTGTTTTAAAAATTACAAATTGTACGGTTTTCGGTTTACATAATTATTCTGACTTGCAATCATTTCAATTTTATTTATATTGTTTATAACAGCACCGTTCTTATGTAAAAATATAATTAGAATGTTACATGTAACACAGTTATTGCACAGTCTCATAAATAATCACAATCAAAATAAAATTACAGGATAATGACGTTACGATAAATGTACTCTATACTAACAAAACACATTGAATAAAATGCAATTATTGTCAACGTTAATATAATAACTGAAAAAAAATTCTTCTAAAAACATCGTACCGACAGATCTTCATTCGAACAAAAATTCAAAATATTAGTCTAAATTTCATAACTGACATAATCTGTTGACCGATAATAAACTGTATATATGCATTTAGTATTGGTTTCGTAAGATATGACGGAAGTCAAAATAATACATCATGTTGTACTTTTTGTTTTGGGGATCTTTCAGGGTAACTGCGCAACTTTTATGTCTATATCAGTAAATATTCGTGTAATCCTCATTAAGGACAAATATTAGTAAATTTTTGGGAACGTTTCAATCCAAATTAAAACATTTTCCTTGATTATTACAATTTGAACAATGTCATTGTACAAGTTATCAGACCTAAAAAAAAATTGTTAAGCTTTCCGCACTCTTTGCAATCAATACAACGTATTGGGTTTTTTTGTGGTGATATAGACATAATAAATGTTTTTTCTTCATTCTATTTTTTTTCAAACAGGTCTTATGATACTTACATACCATTTTGATTCCTCTAAAAAGATTTAAAGTATTTATATCTTTCTTGTAATACAGTAAAGTAATCATCAGCGAAAAGGGATGATCATTTAAAAATATAAAACAACGAAAATATTCTAGTACTCATTTAAAAATTATAAAGTACATTGATTTTTTTTTATTAAAGAGTCAAGTGAGTTTAAAACGTAACAAGAATCAAGTGACGAAAAGGATTGGTGGCTGTGTTGGTGTTCTGCACACGTCCTACGCTTTCAGTTGTACTAATCATAAATAATTATCACATGAGGTGCGATCTTACTTTACTGCCATTGAGTAAAAGATAATCCCTCAGTTATCCGTTGTAATCTGTTTGACTTGAAACTGCAAACAATGATAAGATATAAATCATATTTACTATAACCAATGAATTTTCCGTGTTTTACCCCCTGTTGGTTAAGTATGTTACATGTACCACCTTAGTGGCAGCAGAGGGGTCCTTCCACAATTGGTATTCTTTTAGATCGGCATACAGTGATGCTTCATGTGTAATATATCACATGATTTTAGTAGAAGTGATTTAAGAACTTACTATTGATAACACTTTTTTTAAATTCATATTGAGACATATGAAACATCTGGAAAGAACTGTAATATTCGTATATGATTTTTTTTTCATAAACTCCTTCATGCCAATTGCTTCTTGTTTGTCTAATTTGTATGGCATTCAAAACTATCATTAAATTTATTTGTATCAAACGAATAAAAATTTGTTAAACCTTATTACCTGAAAAGAAGGAATTATAAACATTTATCAGGCATTATTAGGCCAGAATCAAACACTAAAATCCCAACGCATTTTTTTTTTCATACAAAAATTCATGATTTCATCTAAAACAAGTCCAACTTTCTAGGTGAATATAGGCCAGATAGTGAGCAATTGTTTTTTCAATATGAGTCAGTTCAATTTTTTTTCCTCAGTATATTACTAAACCTTGTCAATTGTATTAGAATGTTGTATTACAAGGACCATTTTACCAAGTATTTATTGCCTTAACTTTTATGAACTGTAATCCAAAATAATGACCTGCTATTTATTATAACTAAGATTTTTATGATTGAATTTCCAGTAGCATTCATTTTTAAATGATAAGAAAACTTTAAAGAAAAGTACGAGGTATGTGTACAATAGATGTAAAGGTCTGTTGTTAGAAATTTTGGATTGTTACACAATTGAATTTATGTTTTCATCAGCAACTACAGGAAGGCAACTGATCGAATCGAGTGGTTTTTTTAAACAACACATCTGAAAAAAAAAGTTATAGACATACGCGTACGACAGCATCTATTCAAATCTCTAAATATCAGTCAACTATTATTGTGAACGAAAACCCGGAAAAAACTGTGATACACATACATTCATCTAAAATTGGCATTTATTGCTTGAACTACAATAATCATTTTTATAGCTGACAAGTAGTTTGTCATTCTATATTTTCGTTTCTAGTACATTGTCTTCCGTCTTCAAATAATTCTATGCTGTGATGGAAAATAATATTTACGATAACCAATGAATTTTCTGTGTTTTTACTCCCTGTTGGTCAAGTATGTTACCACCTTAATGGCAGCAGAGGGGATCTTCCGCACCTGTTATTCCTTTAGATTGGCCTACATTGATGCTAATATATTTTAGTATGAGTGATTTAAGTACATATTATTGATAACTTTTTTAAAATTCATCTTGAGACATATGAAACATCTAGAAAGAACTGGAATATTCGTATTGGATTTTTTTCTCATAAACTCGTTCATACCAATTGCTAATGTTTGTCTAATTTGTATGGCATTCAAAGTTATTGTACAATTCATTTGTTTCAACTGTTATAAAAATTTGTTAAATCTTATTAGCTGAATAGAAGGAACTATAAACATTTATCAGGCATTATTAGGCCAAAATCAAACACTACAATCCCAACGCATTTTTTTTTTTGCATTTTTACACAAAAAAATTCATGATTTCATCTAAAACAAGTCCAATTTTGTGAAATATAGACCAGATTGTGAGCAATTGTTTTTAATTTTTTTTTCCTCAGTATATTACCAAACCTTGTCAGTTGTATTAGAATGTTAATTCACAAGGAACATTTTACCAAGTATTTACTGCCTTAACGTTTATGACCTGTAATACAGAGAAATTACATGCTATTCATTATAACTATGATTCTTATAAATAAATTTCCAGTAACATTCATTTTTTTATGATAACAAAACTTTAAAGAAGAATACGAGGTACTTGTATATAGAAGTAAAGGTTTGTTCCTGTAGAGTTTTTTGTTGTTGTATTTTTACACAATTGAATTTATATTTTCATAAGCAACTAAAGGAAGGCAACGAATCGATTCGAGTCTTTTTTTTTTAAAAAACACATCTGAAAAAAAAAGTTTTAGACATGCACGTACAATAGCATCTATTCAAATCTCTAATTGTCAGTCAACTATAATTGTGAACGAAAACCCGAAAAAAACCGAGATACAGATTCATTCATTTAATGTTGGCATATATTGCTTAAGCTACAAAAACCATTTTTCCGTCTTCAAATAATTCTATGCTGTGATGAAAGTAAATTTTTGGGAACTTTTTAATCCAAATTCAAACATTTTCCAAGATTATTAAAATTTTAACAATGTCATTGTACAAATTATCAGACCTAAAAAAAAATATATTCAACTTCCTGCACGTTTTGCAATCAATACAACATATAGCTAAGAACATCTTATAATTTCTATTTGTGGTGATGCTATTTGGTAGTAAACAAAACAGTAAAACCTTTTTTTTACCTTTACTTTTGCTGATTAGCCAAAAGCATGTTAACGAGGCCGGGTCTAATTTGTTCTGCCCTAGATTTTTGGATGAAACTTTTTACATGAATTTCTACTGATATAATTATTATTTTAAGATTAAAAAATAAGACATTTACTACACCGTTTGTTTAGGGGGTCATCTCAAAGTTTGTTAATCTTTAACATAGGACCCTATGGGATTTTGCTTGAAATGTATCAATTTTTCATATTTTTTACATTTTTTCAAAACTTCTGCCCTAGGGATTTCTTTTTCTGTTCTACTTATTAAAGTTTTTGCTAAAAGGCATCAAATGGTCAAATAAAAAAACCTTTTACCTCCTGGTTTGTTCCAGGGGTCTTATCAAAGTTGATTTTTGTATGCCCTATTTCCCAGATTCGTCAGATAATGGCTATTTTTTATTTGACAAAGGCGGAAAAGGTGATCTATATAGTATTATTAAAACATTCAGACATATTTAAGTAATAAAAAAATATATAACATCATATATTAAGGGTCATTAATATAAAATACATGGTTACTGTCTTGAAATATATGAATTAAGCTATATTTAGGCGGGTTAAGAAAACGTGACAGAGGGCTAGGCTTGCTGAACCCTCTTCTCGTTTTCGACCCGAGCCCAAATATAGCTTATACTTCGAGACATTAATGTTTATTCCACAATATAACATTATTTTAACGCATCAAACGAGATATTTTCAACAATTTTCGCTGAATATCTGCAGTTGAAACTATCACGCCATGGCGTCAACCAAGCAAAAAGATGACGTCACAATACAAATGAAACGCTGCGCGAAAGCGTGCGTACTCGTTCTGTACTCGGCCTCGTTAAATAATTGGTTTTATTCTCAACCTTTCAAATTTTTGCATTATACTTTACGTTGTATGTTTCTCATGAATTGAATGTTCTTTTAGAAAAGATCTGATTTCTCTTCAAGTATCATGGGCGTACAAATGTTTCTTCTTCATTTTTTTTTCAAACAGGTCTTATGATACTAATATACCATTTTGAATCCCCTAAAAAGATTAAAAGTATTTATATCTTTCTTGTAATACAGTAAAGTAATCATCAGCGAAAAGGGATATTCATTTAAAAATATAAAACAACGAAAATATTCTATTACTCATTTGAAAATTATATAGTACATTGATTTTTTCTTTATTTAAGAGTCAAGTGAGATTAAAACATAACAAGAATAAGTGACGAAAAGGATTGGTGGCTGTGTTGGTGTTCTGCACACGTCCTACGCTTTCAGTTGTACTAATCATAATTAATTATCGCTTAAGGTGCGATCTTACTTTACTGTCAATGAGTAAAAGATAATCCCTCAGTTATCTTTTGTAATATGTTTGACATGAAACTGCAAACAATCATTAGATGTAAATAATATTTACTATAACCAATGAATTTTCCGTGTTTTTACCCCCTGTTGGTCAAGTATGTTACCACCTTAATGACAGCAGAGGGGACCGTCCACACCTGTTATTCCTTTAGATTGGCATATATTGATGCTTATATATCACATGATTTTAGTATGAGTGATTTAAGTAGGTATTATTGATAACTTTTTTTTTTAAATTGATCTTGAGACATATGAAGCATCTAGAAAGAACTGGAATATTCGTGTTGGATTTTTTTCATAAAGTTTAACTTGTTCATGCCAATTGCTTCTTGTTTGTTTAATTTGTATGGCATTCAAAACTATTGTAAAATTCATTTGTATCAACTGTAATAAAGAATTGTTAAATCTTATTACCTGAATAGAAGGAATTATAAACATTTATCAGGCATTGTTTGCCAAAATCAAACACTACAATCCCAACGCTATTTTGTTTTGTTTTTTATTTCTACGCAAAAAGTCATGGTTTCATCTAAAACAAGTCTAACTTTCTAAGTGAAATATAGGCCAGATTGTGGGCAATTGTTTTTTTTAAATATGAGTCAAATGAATTCAATGTTTTTTTTCCTCAGTAAAATACCAAACCTAGTCAATTCTATAAGAATGTTTTGTCTCAAGGACCATTGTACTAAGTATTTACTTCTGTAACTTTTATGAACTGTATTACAAAAAATGACATGCTTTTTAATATAACTTAGATTTTTTTAAATTCGATTTTGTCATTTAAATGATGACAAAACTTTAAAGAAAAGTACGAGGTACCTGTACAATAGACGTAAAGGTTTGTTTCCCTAGAGTTCTTTTATTTTTACACAATTGAATTTCTGTTTTCATAAGGAACCGATCGAATCGAGTCGTGTTTTAACAACACGTCTGAAAAAACGATTTAGACATGCGCTCAACGCTTTATCAACAAAGACGGTGATGGTCAAGTAATATTTTTTACATAAACAGTTAAGCATTTCACGTTGCTGACGATGATTGCATCGACTTGAAAACAGGGGTTTTATTTTAAAATAATAGATATTTTAAAATAGGTGATTTAAACTTTTGACCAGTATTTGTTGTAATGAAGAAAGTAATTAATCGGACACAATTGGATATTGATTTATAAGATATAAATCAAGACAAGATATGAAAGATATAAGGATATAAAACAACAGCAATAGCATTTAATTGTGTCTTTCAAATTAATTCTTATTGGGTTTTTTTATTAAAGGGCACAAAGCATCATTTTATCTATCAAGAGTTAACGGTGTATGAGATAAGCAAGTTTAAATCATTACAAGAATCAAGTTGCTAAAAGGATAAAAGGATTGTTTTGTGTGTGTTCTGCTCAGGTACCACGCATTTATTAATTGTACTAATCATAATTAATCATCACATGAGGTGCGATCCCACTTCACTGCCATTGAGTAAAACAGCATCCTTTTGTCATTCTTTGCTATCTGTTTCTCTTGATATTGCAAACAAAGTAAAAGATAAATACCATTTGCTTTAACGAATGGATTTTCCATGTTAGTTTATCCCCTGTCGACTATGTATGTCGCCTCCTGACCAGCAGCAAACGGGGCCTTCCACACCTGTTATTCCCATGATTTGGCATATATTACAGCTAGTGTAAGTGATTTAAGTACGTATTATTGATAACCGTTCATTTGTTTTCAATTTATCCTTAATTTAATAAAGCATCTAAAAAAAATAGTATATTCGTAGTGAGTTTTATATCATATACTGTGGTTTCATTAATTTTCGTGGGTACCGATTTTCGTGGATTTTCTGAAAACCACAGTTTCAGGATACGTAAATTCATGGCCAATGAGCCTATCAATACAAAATGTTAGTTGAAATTGAACTTCAATGAACATTTAATTTCGTGGATCAACTTAAGAACGAAATCCACGAAAATTGGTATTCAACGAATATTGATGAAACCACAGTTCTCGTTTATGCAGATTGCTTCTTGTTTTTTTTTCTAATATGCATGACATTCAAAACTATTGTTAAATCTTGTTGGCTCAACTGTATTCAAATTTTTTAAACCTTATTAGCTGAAACTAAGGAATTCAAAACATTCATCAGGCTTTAGGCTAGAAGCAAACTTGATATCAACTAGGAATAATAATGTTATAATTATAGCGAGCGGAGTGAGCTCGAAGAACCAGGGTACGTGATAAAAAGAACGAGCTAAACCTATAGATTCATCAACAAATTTGTCTACGTCCCGTAATACTCTTAAATGTTTTCACCCGTGGTGCTATGCCAAAAATGCCCGACATTAAATTCTTAATTTAAGGTGTCCTGAGGTTTGAAGACACGTTCTGAGTACTGCGCAAGCTTTGGCGAGATCCAAGCGATTTGTTACATGCTTCCATACCTTCGTATTGAGTCGAGATACGTTTACAAAGACAAAAAAGGTAATGGATGACGCAACAGTGCTTTCGCGCTACGCGGGGGTGTTAAGGAAGCATATGGGCAATTTAGCGTCTTATTTTCACTGTTATATTTAAAATCGTTAAATTAGATAATTATTTTGAATAAGATCAAAAACTCAGTATTATCCTTTAAAATAGATGTAAGTGCAATAAAATCGGGTAGTACATTACTGCCACATTGGTACATTATCACGTGACAACTATAAATAGCTTACGTATATTCCTTAACATAAAATGAGATAGAACAACACTACCCCGCGGTTTTCAAAATAAAATAAGCATACCAAGTGAAAGCAAAACATCGCAGTTTAATCAAAACCGCTGCTAGAATCCTATGTTTGTCCTTATTATAAAGTTATTTATCCGGTTCTTGTAAAACCTTCCCAACTTTTATATAGGTTGCACGGAAAAAGGCAAATTGCATCAATTCAACACACAACATGGGATTCTAGCAGCACTTTTCAATATAAGCATTGATCAAACTAACGATACGTATAAAATTTCAAGTTCAATATATACGGGGTAGTGTTGTTCTGGTCGGATTTTTACATCGTAAACAACGACAGAGGAAAGCCTGGCTGAGAAATAAAAGCAAATTTACATACCTTTTAGCGAATGATTGATAAAACTAACATCTCCCTCAGTATTCTTATGTTCAATTCTCAATAAATCACACCACAATACTTTATTAGAGTTCTTAGATTAGTTATATTTTGAATATGTTTACAATGCTTTCCGATCAAATTCACACGACATTCAACTTTTAGTCATGACGTCATCAATGTGTAAATCTACGTAACACAAACTAATTTCTGGAAAAAAATTGTCTTCAGTATTTTTTATTTGTTTTTGATCTACGTTTCGTTGCTTAGATATATGAATATGTACATAATAATTAAGATTTGTGATTTCACGGAATTACATGCAAATCAGATTCCATATGCTTCCTTAACACCCCCGCGTAAACTAGAGGTTGATCAAACATATGTAATGCGTGTACTAGCTATTTAAGTATAGACTGCGATACCTGCCTCAGATGTGCTGCAAATTACTTTTAGTTTAGTTTTGATAGAGAGATTTAATATATACTAGCAAGAGTCATACTTTACTGTCATATTGATCAAATTTTAAGCTAATTGTGCATGCATGTTCAGTAAATATAAGTAGGGAAGATACATGTATAAAAAGGTCATTTTAAACTAAACAAAATAACAAAGACAAAAAATAAACAGTTGAAAAATCTATACAGATAGTGCATATTGCCAAACCATTAAATTGGAAAATGGGAAATTACAAACAGTAAAAATACAAAAAGTACAAATAAAAAATGAACCAGAAAGAAAAAAATAAAAATTCAGATAGCAACAAAGTACCAAAAATAATATTGTATATATTGTTGACAGTTTTGACCAAATCAAACACAACTGATCGAAATATTGCTATCCCTAGTGTAAAGTGTTCCCAGTTTAAATCAGTATATCTTTCTGATTAACAATTATCAGCTGATTATATCGAAATAGAAACAGCTAAAACCTATTACACAAACATTCAAAATATCATATCTTTATGAGTTTATGTCATTTAAACAATATTAAAGGAGGAGTTTTATGAGGCAGTTGGCTACCCTTTGTCCGAGATTTCGCCGATGTTTGACAGCTGGCCAATATATTTTCCATATATTAATAGTATTTTTGAATTTTTTGTTTCAAAAATGTCTAACCTATCCACATTTTCATAAAAACAATATACTGTTAGTTTAAGATCATTATCTCAGTTAACTAAAATGTAATTCTCAAAGTAAAGTTGGTCCCCTAACATTTTTCAACAACAAAACACGTTAATGGCGGAGTTGTCAATCTCTGTTATTTATGTCTCTGGTAGAAGCAAATCTATGTATTTTGTAAAAAAAAAAAAAAATTAACTTAGAAATCTTGTAAATCTATTTCTCTCTGTCTGTCTGCATCTGTCTGTCTGTCTGCATCTGTCTGCCTGTCTGTCTGTCTATCTATCTTTCTTTCTCCTCTCTCTCTCTCTCTCAAATTATTTTTATATTTGACAACTGAATAACATGACAATGGTGCAAGGTATGTGTAATTCTTGCCAGCTGCGCTCGTCACGACGGTAGCACAGTAAAATATAATACCAACGCCAATTATCTAGTGTGTAAAAATGATTTTTTTAAATCGCAAAAAAGATTACATGTAAATATGACATGTGATGCTAATATTATAACGAACAGTGTTCAAAATCAAAAGTTCACAGGAAAGATACAACAGAGGAGCAGGAAAAACAAATTAGAAGTAGAATCAGGTGTCATGTAGGAGTGAGCATCCTCTCTTGACCGGTCACATCCGCCGTGTGCTCAATATATTATTAGGGAAAACGGGAAAAAATGTTTTTACAAATCAATACAGTACAATCATTTCATGCATGCAATTTCAAGCTGTTTTATGGAAAGCGATTTTTATGATGCGATATATATGAGATTTGTATGATATGGTATGAAAAGTTAAAATGAAATGCCTAATGATATGGCATGCTTTGAGATTTGAACAAAACGCCTTCGTATACAAAAGAGTTCCAAATATTTCGAATTAAAATGATAAGAAGGTTAATGTTACCAAAAATATGCAATGCGAACATTAATTCTTAAAAATGACATCAATGAAAACCGAGTTAATTAAAACCATGTTGTATGTAATGGTGTGGTACTTGTATTTTATGGTATGATATAACGAATGAGAGTCTGTGAGATTGAATGCTTGTATGATTTCGAAAATAGTTTGAAGTATTCTGAACATTGATTATCTATTCTGGGTGTGCAAATAAACAAAGATTGAAGACCATTCATCATCATCGCAGTTCGTTGATGTCGAAATGCATATGCTAAATACATGTAAAAGATTTTCGTCGACTCGATATATCCGAGAGAACTTGAAAGAAAACACATTAGAGTCTAAATCACCTGTTTTATATTTATGTATTTTACTAGAAAAAAAGACACTCATGGTAACCTAGCATCAACACTTTTTGACAAACGTGATGACTTCAATTTTTCTATCGTCCTACGGCGCAAAATATTTTTACAATTTTTAATATAAGATTTTATAATCATTTTAAAAAATTGTTACATAATTAGTTTCTATATATGCCCTACAAGTGACCTTGAATAAGATGGTAAAAACATCTTGTAAAAAAAAATTCACACATACGTAAAATTCAACAAATAAAAGATAATGAGTCACTAGCATTAACAGTTTGACAAATATCGGCCGTTAATTAGTGGTTTAGAAGAGAATTATTTGCCAATCTTGTTGTCACATAAGTTTTCTGCACTTCACACTTTCCAACCAAACAGTATTTTAATTATCAAGGTTTGGCAACATTTTTTTGTACATTTTTTAATGTTAGATTTTATAGTCATTTAAAAATACATGGTTACTGTGATTACTTTCTATATTTGCCTTTCATTTGACCATGGTATAAGATGAAAACAGTCTGGTAAAAAATTTCACACATACGTTCAATTCAACAAATAAACGATGAGTCACAAGCATTAACAGTTTGACAAATTTCAGTCGTAAATTAGTAGCTTAGATGGGGATTATTTGTCAATCGTGTTATCACATACGTTTTTTGCATTTCACACTTTCTTACAAAACAATATTATAATTGTCTAGGTTTGGCAACGAAAAATAAAGTAAATTGACTAAAACATGTGTACATTTTCACACGTTTTGGGTACGACATACTAGTACTTAGCGAAAATGATGATTGTATGTCAATCCTGTTATCACCATTTGCATCAGGTCTTTCACACTTTCTAACTTTATTAGAAGTAAATGGACCTAGATACGACACCTATTTTTTTAAAAATGGGTTTAATACAAATAAAATAATTATAAGTAACGAACATGTATATTACATGAAGCACGTTGACATGTTTTAATTGTTGCATATTTTGGTTGTTGCATGTTTTGGTTGTTAATTAGTGAATAAGATAGTGGTTATTCAGTCACGTTAAAACTAACACATTATATTCCTTAGTTATGTTACGCTGTCCAAACTATCAAGTTGTATAAAACATTAATTTGTCTACAGAAATGAATCTATATGATCATTGTAGAAGATTGATTAGTTAATGTTTCAATCATTTGGTGAAAAATGATTAAAAACAAATGGTAAATATCATTTTTTCTGATTCTGCAACAATCGCACCGTCGGAACCCACGGGTTTTCTATCTGTTACACTGCCTTCACAAGTGTAACGGATAGAAAACCCGTGGGTTCCACCGATGCAAAAATCATTGATTACTTTAAATCTTTAGCATTAAAAAAATTCAAGCCTAATCTTTGTGATGAAATAAGAAATGCGTTCCTAACTGTGAGAAGAATATGTATGCAGTTAAAACTAGTTTAAACAGATGTTATAATGTCGTTCATTTAAAAATGGCTCAAAAACATATTTCATCAAAACAAACGTATCATGTAACTTGAAACTTAAGTTTAACTTGAATAAGCTTTTGTTTTGTTAAACTGTTTTGAACTTTTGAAATGTTTATGATCATTAAAATAGAATAAACTTATGTTTTCATAAGCAACTAAAGGCAACCAATTGATTCGAGTCGTTTTTTTTAAAAAACACATCTGAAAAGAAAAGTTTCAGACATGCGCGTACAATAGGATCTATTCAAATCTCTAATTGTCAGTCAACTATAATTGTGAACGAAAACCCCCCAAAAAAACCGAGATACACATTCATTCATTTAATGTTGGCATATATTGCTTGAACTACAAAAACCATTTTTCCGTCTTCAAATAATTCTATGCTGTGATGGAACTAAACTTTTGGGGAACTTTTTAATCCAAATTCAAACATTTTCCAAGATGATTACAATTTTAACAATGTCATTGTACAAATTATCAGACCTAAAAAAATATATTTAACTTCCCGCACGTTTTGTAATCAATACAACATATAGCTAAAAACATCTTATAATTTCTATTTGTGGTGATGCTATTTGGTAGTAAACAAAACAGTAAAACCTTTTTTTTACCTTTACATTACTTTTGCTGATTAGCCAAAAGCATGTTAAATAATTGTTCTTATTCTCAACTTTTAAAATTTTGCATTATATTTTACGTTGTATGTTTCTCATGAATTGAATGTTCTTTTAGAAAAGATCTGATTTCTCTTCAAGTATCATGGGCGTTCAAATGTTTATTCTTTATTTTTTTTTCAAACAGGTCTTATGATACTAATATACCATTTTGAATCCCCTAAAAAGATTAAAAGTATTTATATCTTTCTTGTTATACAGTAAAGTAATCATCAGCGAAAAGGGATATTCATTTAAAAATATAAAACAACGAAAATATTCTATTATTCATTTGAAAATTATATCGTTATTTTTTTCTTTATTAAAGAGTCAAGTGAGTTTAAAACGTAACAAGAATCAAGTGACGAAAAGGATTGGTGGCTGTTTTGGTGTTCTGCACACGTCCTACGCTTTCAGTTGTACTAATCATAATTAATTATCACATGAGGTGCGATCTTACTTTACTGTCATTGAGTAAAAGATAATCCCTCAGTTATCTTTTGCAATCTGTTTGACTTGAAACTGCAAACAATCATTAGATGTAAAAAATATTTACGATAACCAATGAATTTTCTTTGTTTTCCCCCCTGTTGGTCAAATATGTTACCACCTTAATGACAACAGAGGGGATCTTCCACACCTGTTATTCCTTTAGATTGGCCTACATTGATGCTAATATATCACATGATTTTAGTATGAGTGATTTAAGTGCATATTATTGATAACTTTTTTAAAATTCATCTTGAGACATATGAAACATCTAGAAAGAACTGGAATATTCGTATTAGATTTTTTTTCATAAACTCGTTCATACCAATTGCTAATGTTTGTCTTATTTGTATGGCATTCAAAATTATTGTACAATTCATTTGTTTCAATTGTTATAAAAATTTGTTAAATCTTATTAGCTGAATAGAAGGAACTATAAACATTTATCAGGCATTATTAGGCCAAAATCAAACACTACAATCCCAACGCATTTTTTGGTTTTCTTTTTTGGCATTTTTACACAAAAAAATTCATGATTTCATCTAAAACAAGTCCAATTTTGTGAAATATAGACCAGATTGTGAGCAATTGTTTTTAAATATGAGTCAATTCAATGTTTTTTTTCCTCAGTATATTACCAAACCTTGTCAAGTGTATTAGAATGTTGTATTACAAGGACCATTTTACCAAGTATTTACTGCCTTAACGTTTATGACCTGTAATACAGAGAAATTACATGCTATTTATTATAACTAGGATTTTTATTAATAAATTTCCAGTATCATTCATTTTTTAATGATAACAAAACTTTAAAGAAAAGTATGAGGTACTTGTACATAGAAGTAAAGGTTTGTTCATGTAGAGTTTTTACACAATTGCATTTATGTTTTCATAAGCAACAAAAGGGAGGCAACCAATCGATTCGAGTCGTTTTTTTTAAAAAACACATCTGAAAAAAAAAGTTTTAGACATGCGCGTACAATAGGATCTATTCAAATCTTTAATTGTCAGTCTACTATTATTACATGTATGAACGAAAACCCGAAAAAAACGAGATACACATTCATTCATTTAATGTTGGCATATATTGCTTGAACTACAAAAACCATTTTTCCGTGTTCAAATAATTCTATGCTGTGATGGAACTAAATTTTTGGGGAACTTTTTAATCCAAATTCAAACATTTACCAAGATGATTACAATTTTAACAATGTCATTGTACAAATTATCAAACCTAAAAAAAATATATATTTAACTTCCCGCACGTTTTGTAATCAATACAACATATAGCTAATAACATCTTATAATTTCTATTTGTGGTGATGCTATTTGGTAATAAACAAAACAGTAAAACTTTTTTTTACCTTTACATTACTTTTGCTGATTAGCCAAAAGCATGTTAAATAATTGGTTTTATTCTCAACCTTTCAAATTTTGCATTATACTTTAAGTTGTATGTTTCTCATGAATTGATTGTTCTTATAGAAAAGATCTGATTTCTCATTAAGTATCATTGTCGTACAAATGCTTATTCTTCATTTTTTTTTTCAAACAGGTCTTATGATACTAATATACCATTTTGAATCCCCTAAAAAGATTAAAAGTATCTATATCTTTCTTGTAATACAGTAAAGTAATCATCAGCGAAAAGGGATATTCATTTAAAAATATAAAACAACGAAAATATTCTATTACTCATTTGAAAATTATATAGTACATTGATTTTTTCTTTATTTAAGAGTCAAGTGAGATTAAAACATAACAAGAATCAAGTGACGAAAAGGATTGGTGGCTATGTTGGTGTTCTGCACACGTCCTACGCTTTCAGTTGTACTAATCATAATTAATTATCACATGAGGTGCGATCTTACTTTACTGTCATTGAGTAAAAGATAATCCCTCAGTTGTCTTTTGTAATATGTTTGACATGAAACTGCAAACAATCATTAGATGTAAATAATATTTACTATAACCAATGAATTTTCCGTGTTTTTACCCCCTGTTGGTTAAGTATGTTACCACCTTAATGACAGCAGAGGGGACCGTCCACACCTGTTATTCCTTTAGATAGGCCTTCATTGATGCTTATATATCACATGATTTTAGTATGAGTGATTTAAGTAGGTATTATTGATAACGTGTTTTTTTTTAAATTGATCTTGAGACATATGAAACATCTAGAAAAAACTGGAATATTCGTGTTGAATTTTTTTCATAAAGTTTAACTCGTTCATGGCAATTGCTTCTTGTTTGTCTAATTTGTATGGCATTCAGAACTATTGTAAAATTCATTTGTATCAACTGTAATAAAGAATTGTTAAATTTTATTACCTGAATAGAAGGAATTATAAACATATATCAGGCATTGTTTGCCAAAATCAAACACTACAATCCCAACGCAATTTTGTTTGTTTTTTTATTTTTACGCAAAAAGTCATGGTTTCATCTAAAACAAGTCTAACTTTCTAAGTGAAATATAGGCCAGATTGTGGGCAATTGTTTTTTTTTAAATATGAGTCAATTCAATGTTTTTTTTCCTCAGTATAATACTAAACCTAGTCAATTGTATTAGAATGTTCTGTCTCAAGGACCATTGTACTTCTTTGACTTTTATGAACTGTATTACAAAAAATGACATGCCATTTATTATAACTTAGATTTTTTAAAATTCGATTTCCAGTAGCATTCATTTTTTAAATGATAACAAAACTTTAAAGAAAAGTACGAGATATGTGTACAATAAACGTAAAGGTTTGTTTCCCTTAAGTTTTTTTTTTGTATTTTTACACAATTGAATTTATGTTTTCATAAGGAACCGATCGAATCGAGTCGTGTTTTAACAACACGTCTGAAAAAACGATTTAGACATGCGCTCAACGCTTTATCAACAAAAACGGTGATGGTCAAGTAATTTTTTTAAATAAACAGTTAACCATTTCACGTTGCTGACGATGATTGCATCGACTTGAAAACAGGGGTTTTATTTTAAAATAATAGATTTTTTAAAATAGGTGATTTAAACTTTTGACCAGTATTTGTTGTAATGAAGAAAGTAATTAATCGGACACAATTTGATATTGATTTATAAGATATAAATCAAGACAAGATATGAAAGATATAAGGATATAAAACAACAGCAATAGCATTTAATTGTGTCTTTCAAATTAGTTCTTATTGGGTTTTTTTTTATTAAAGGGCACAAAGCATCATTTTATCTATCAAGAGGTAACGGTGTATGAGATAAGCAAGTTTAAATCAACTTACAAGAATCAAGTTGCTAAAAGTATATATATATATATATATATATATATATATATATATATATATATATATATATATATATATATATATATATATATATATATATATATATATATATATATATAATTGGTTTGTGTGTGTTCTGCTCAGGTACCATGCTTTTATTAATTGTACTAATCATAATTAATCATCACATGAGGTACGATCCCACTTCACTGCCATTGAGTAAAACAGCATTCTTTTGTCATTCTTTGCTATCTGTTTCTCTTGATATTGCAAACAAAGTAAAAGATACATGTAAATAGCATTTGCTTTAAAAAATGGATTTTCCATGTTATGTTATCCCCTGTCGACTATTTATGTCGCCTACTGACCAGCAGCAAATGGGGCCTTCCACACCTGTTTTTCCCATGATTTGGCAGATATTACAGCTAGCATAAGTGATTTAAGTACGTATTATTGATAACCTTTCATTTGTATTCAATTTATCCTGAATTTAATAAAGCATCTAAAAAAATAGTATATTCGTAATGAGTTTTATATCATGTACTCGTTTATGCAGATTGCTTCTTGTTTTTTTTTAATGTGCATGACATTCAAAACTTTTGTTAAATCTTGTTGGCTCAACTGTATTCAAATTTTTTAAACCTTATTAGCTGAAACTAAGGAATTCAAAACATTCATCAGGCTTTAGGCTAGAAGCAAACTTGATATCAACTAGGAATAATCATGTTATAATTATAGCGAGCGAAGTGAGCTCGAAGAACCAGGGTACGCGGTAAAAAGAACGAGCTAAACCTATAGATTCATCAACAAATTTGTCTACGTCCCGTAATGCTCTTTGATGTTTTCACCCGTGGTGCTATGCCAAAAATGCCCGACATTAAATTCTTAATTTACGGTGTCCTGAGGTTTGAAGACACGTTCTGAGTACTGCGCAAGCTTTGGCGAGATCAAAGAGATTTGTTACATGCTTCCATTCCTTCGTATTGAGTCGAGATACGTTTACAAAGACAAAAAAGGTAATGGATGACGCAACAGTGCTTTCGCGCTAAACTATAGGTTGATCAAACATATGTAATGCGTGTACTAGCTATTTAAGTATAAACTGCGATACCTGCCTCAGATGTGCTGCAAATTACTTTTATTTTAGTTTTGATAGAGAGATTTAATATATACTAGCAAAAGTCATACTTTACTGTCATATTGATCAAATTTTAAGCTAATTGTTCATGCATGTTCAGTAAATATAAGTAGGGAAGATATAAAAAGGTCATTTTAAACTAAACAAAATAACAAAGAGAAAAAATAAACAGTTGAAAAATCTATACAGATATTGCCAAACCATTAAATTGGAAAATGGGAAATTACACACAGTAAAAATATAAAAAGTACAAATAAAGAAATGAACCAGGAAGAAAAAAATAAAAATTCAGATAACAACAAAGTACCAAAAATAATATTGTATATATTGTTGACAGTTTTGATCAAATCAAACACAACTGATCGAAATCTTGCTATCCCTATTGTAAAGTGTTCCCAGTTTAAATCAGTATATCTTTCTGATTAACAATTATCAGCTGATTATATCGAAATAGAAACAGCTAAAACCTATTACAAAAACATTCAAAATATCATATCTTTATGAGTTTATGTCATTTAAACAATATTAAAGGAGGAGTTTTATGAGGCAGTTGGCTACCCTTTGTCCGAGATTTCGCCGATGTTTGACAGCTGGCCAATATATTTTCCATATATTAATAGCATTTTTGAATTTTTTGTTTCAAAAATGTCTATTCTATCCACATTTTCATAAAAACAATATACTGTTAGTTTAAGATCATTATCTCAGTTAACTAAAATGTAATTCTCAAAGTAAAGTTGGTCCCCTAACATTTTTCAACAACAAAACACGCTAATGGCGGAGTTGTCAATTTCTGTTATTTATGTCTCTGGTAGAAGCAAATCTATGTATTTTGTAAAAAAAATAAAAAAATTAACTTAGAAATCTTGTAAATCTATTTCTCTCTGTCTGTCTGCATCTGTCTGTCTGTCTGCATCTGTCTGTCTGTCTGTCTGTCTGTCTGTCTATCTTTCTTTCTCCTCTCTCTCTCTCTCTCTCTATCAAATTCTTTTTATATTTGACAACTGAATAACATGACAATGGTGCAAGGTATGTGTAATTCTTGCCAGCTGCGCTCGTCACGACGGTAGCACAGTAAAATATAATACCAACGCCAATTATCTAGTGTGTAAAAATGATTTTTTTAAATCGCAAAAAAGATTACATGTAAATATGACATGTGATACTAATTTTATAACGAACAGTGTTCAAAATCAAAAGTTCACAGGAAAGATACAACAGAGGAGCAGGACAAACACGGACCTCTAAAAAAACAAATTAGAAGTAGAATCAGGTGTCATGTAGGAGTGAGCATCCTCTCTTGACCGGTCACATCCGCCGTGTGCTCAATGTATTAGTAGGGAAAACGGGAAAAAATGTTTTTACAAATCAATACAGTACAGTCATTTCATGCATGCAATTTCAAGCTGTTTTATGGAAAGCGATTTTAATGATGTGATATATATGAGATTTGTATGATATGGTATGAAAAGTTAAAATTAAATGCCTAATGATATGGCATGCTTTGAGATTTGAACAAAACGCCTCCGTATACAAAAGAGTTCCAAATATTTCGAATTAAAATGATAAGAAGGTTAATGTTACCACTAATATGCAATGCGAACATTAATTCTTAAAAATGACATCAATGAAAACCGAGTTAATTAAAACCATGTTGTATGTAATGTTGTGGTACTTGTATTTTATGGTATGATATAACGATTGAGAGTCTATGAGATTGAATGCTTGTATGATTTCGAAAATAATTTGAAGTATTCTGAACATTGATTATCTATTCTGGGTGTGCAAATAAACAAAGATTGAAGACCATTCATCATCATCGCAGTTCGTTGATGTCGAAATGCATATGCTAAATACATGTAAAAGATTTTTGTCGACTCGATATATCCGAGAGAACTTGAAAGAAAATACATTAGAGTCTAAATCACCTGTTTTATATTTATGTATTTTACTAGAAAAAAAGACACTCATGGTAACCTAGCATCAACACTTTTTGACAAACGTGATGACTTCAATTTTTCTATCGTCCTAAGGCGCAAAATATTTTTACAATTTTTAATATAAGATTTTATAATCATTTTAAAAAATTGTTACATAATTAGTTTCTATATATGCCCTACAAGTGACCTTGGTATAAGATGGTAAAAACATCTTGTAAAAAAAATTCACACATACGTAAAATTCAACAAATAAAAGATAATGAGTCACTAGCATTAACAGTTTGACAAATATCGGCCGTTAATTAGTAGTTTAGAGGAGAATTATTTGCCAATCTTGTTGTCACATAAGTTTTCTGCACTTCACACTTTCCAACCAAACAATATTTTAATTATCAAGGTTTGGCAACATTTTTTTGTACATTTTTTAATGTTAGATTTTATAGTCATTTAAAAATACATGGTTACTGTGATTACTTTCTATATTTGCCTTTCATTTGACCATGGTATAAGATGAAAACAGTCTGGTAAAAAATTTCACACATACGTTCAATTCAACAAATAAACGATGAGTCACAAGCATTAACAGTTTGACATACTTCAGTCGTAAATTAGTAGCTTAGATGGGGATTATTTGTCAATCGTGTTATCACATACGTTTTCTGCATTTCACACTATCTTACAAAACAATATTATAATTATCTAGGTTTGGCAACGAAAAATAAAGTAAATTGACTAAAACATGTGTACATTTTCACACGTTTTGGTTACGACGTACTTGTACTTAGCGAAGATGATGATTGTATGTCAATCCTGTTATCACCATTTGCATCAGGTCTTTCACACTTTCTAACTTTATTAGAAGTAAATGGACCTGGATACGGCACCCATTTTTTTTAAAAATGGGTTTAATACAAATAAAATCATTATAAGTAACGAACATGTATATTACATGAAGCACGTTGACATGATTTAATTGTTGCATATTTTGGTTGTTGCATGTTTTGGTTGCTAATTAGTGAATAAGATAGTGGTTATTCAGTCACGTTAAAACTAACACATTATATTCCTTAGTTATTTTACGCTGTCCAAATTATTAAAGTTGTATAAACATTAATTTGTCTACAGAAATGAATCTATATGATCATTGTAGAAGATTGATTAGTTAATGTTTTAATCATTTGATGAAATTGTTTAAAAACAAATGGTAAATATTTTTTTCTGATTCTGCAACAATCGCACCGTCGGAACCCACGGGTTTTCTATCTGTTACACTGCCTTCACAAGTGTAACGGATAGAAAACCCGTGGGTTCCACCGATGCAACAATCATGATTATTTTAAATCTTTAGCATTAAAAAAGTCAAGCCTAATCTTTGTAATAAAATACGAAAAGCGTTCCTAACTGTGAGAAGAATATGTATGTAGTTAAACTTAGTTTAAACAGATGTTATAATGTCGTTCATTTAAAAATGGCTCAAAAACATATTTCATCAAAACAAACGTATCATGTAACTTGAAACTTAATTTTAACTTGAATTACCTTTTGTTTTATTAAACTGTTTTTGAACTTTTGAAATGTTTATGATCATTGAAATAGAATAAAATTTATGGTTAATATAAATATTTTTAAATAAAATTTTCATTAAAAAATATGCAGAATGTTCTTCATATATGCATTTTTATCCGAAAAACTATTGTATTTCAATGATTTAAGGCAGTTCAATATACGCCTGCAAGTGGGCAAACAAATTATGGTGAATGCATGCAGTAAACACACATTATCAATTTTGAACACTCCATGCCGCATGATGTTTCTAAAAGCCACAAAAAGTCAATATGAATTATATCGAGTTTTATAACACTTCCGTCAAAACTAATGTAAGGAAATACCTCTATCTGTTAAAAACTGATAACCATGCCATTATCTACATTATCATCTAGAACTATGTCTTTGTTAAAGTGAAAAAGATTTACATGTGATCAATGGTTTCGTGATCCTTTAGAAAGATATCACTTTGCGTCAGTTGTTTATGTGAAAAACAGCTGTACTTTGATAGAAAACGCATTTGGTTTAATCAATTTTAATTGATGTTTGATGATGTTGTTTCTTGTATCCTGTGTATAAAATAGTAATCTTCTTGTTCTTTACTTTATCGTGAGCAATCCGCAAGTCAACATGTGCTGTTGGAAAATTCTGCTGTTAGCGTTGCTCATATCTAATGTCTCCTGTCTAAGTAAGTATATAGGAATTTAAAGTCTTCTTAGAAAAAGATCTTTTAAATTAAAAAACTCCAATAACGATTCCCAATAAGTTAATTCATTGAAGGGTTGGGATAGAAATGAAATCATCTTTAACGTAAAATAACTTAATTTTGTCAAAGATTCGAGAAAAAAATTCTCCTTTTTATCAATAGAAGCATTTTTTCATTACAATATAAATTTAGAAATATTCTCATTTAGTGGATATAAAGGCCAAAGATGGTACCAAGGTTAATGCTTTTAAGGCGGATGAAAAAATCTGGAAGGAAGAGGAACCGGTGCAAGTAGGAAGTAGGTACAACATTTATATTACGATTCAATTCACATATACTAAGGGTTCATTAGAATAAATTGTGATTCAATTTTCGTGGCATTCATGGATAGTCCACACCAGCGAATTTAAATCGTCGACGAAAACAAATTTTAAAAAAGTTTTCTTATTGAAACTGAAAACCAATGTATGCACGAAATTACATACCTACGAATAAGCAAAATCCCGACAATTTACGAAAATTGGCCCCCACAAATTTAGATGATTACATAGTATGGCGTTGGACGCCTTAAAGAATTAGTAAACAACACTTTCATGAAACGTCAAATACATGTACATGTATATCACATGTATAAAATAAAGTAATGCAAGATATCATCATTGAATATAATATTTTAAGGGATTAATCTATCAAAGCAAAACAAAACGCAAAACTTTTGCCTTGTAATCAAAAGGTGAAGTTTGGGTGTTAATCATTTAACTCCCAAAATATTTTTTAAAGATACAAAATAATTAATATAATTGAATAATCATAATTAACATTAAAAGACGAGTTTAATACATGTAATTTGATTAAAAAATATTTACGGAATTATTTGTAACGTAATTTATTGGTTTTCTTTCATAAACAAGAGTAGAAAATATGCCAGTTAAAGGAAAAAAAGAATGGATATACATGATTATTTCTTACAGAAATCATACAATTTAAAACCCCCCATTATTATTACTTCATCCGTTTAATTCTTTATGTCAAATTAAATATCATGTCAGAGAGCTGCTATTACGGTCAAGTTATCATCCCATATCATCTGATCCCGACGTTCGTCCTAATTACATGTAACGCAATATAACAAAAACAAAAATTCCGTTCAAACTTGCAAATATGACTTTCATTGTTAAACCTGACACCACAAAAGTGTGCTTTTAATTCTAATTTCATTCAGTTATCATAACCGTCCTGACCTACACGGCACTATTATCTTTATTTTGTGCATCTCATTTTAAAACTCGTCGGCTAAATAAATTGATATTTTTCTGTTTTGTGTTTTCTTCAGGGTCATGCATAAGTGTTAAAGACTGTGATGGGTTTTCCAAATCGGACTTGGGACCGGCCTGTAGGATTCCCTACTGTTCAAGCAGCAACCAATGCGAATGTGTTTTTTAAATGAAAGGGGTCTCCATCTTCATCTATGTCGTAGATTTCTTAAATGTCAAAAAGATATAGTCTTTCAAACACTTGATGCAAAATTTGTACGCAAAATGTATTTGTTTTAATCTGAATAAAAAACCCAATAAGACTTGTTTTCAAAACCGTCATTGATAAGTCGTTGAATTAAATCTTAAATTCGATTGTCCAATAGTGCATGTTCGATTTGAAAGTTAGTTAACTTTAACATTTATTGAAAACTTATTTTGGGACCAGAACTTCAGTACAAATATGGAAACAACACCATGTGTTATTGCGAGTTGTACAGCCACAAGCATCTGATGTAAAGAGTGACAAATATCAATGATTCATGTGCAGAACATTTTTAATAAAGGAATATTTGTTTTCTCGTGGAATACCTTATGCATGAACTAGGATATACTGTAGATTCCTTATTTTACGCGAGTACTTAATTCCGCGTTTCAAAGGTTTTCCATCAAATCGCGAGAACATAAAATCGCAGATGTCGAAATTTTATCAAAGTTTCTTGTAGTTTACATATGTTCAAAAATTAAAAGATAGATTTTAAAAATTCGCGAGACGGGATTTCACGCGGATATTAACTCCTCGTGTTAAATTCGGAATTTACAGTATTCAGTTGATCAAATTCAATGATTCATTCCAGCTTGTACTCAACACACCTTTGACCTTTCTAACACAAGCAGTAAGGAATCTCGAAGTACTTAAGTGAAACGTTATTTGGATCATTCTTGGAGTTTACTAGCTATGTTCATAGGTTAATTAACTATTTTTGCCTCTTTGGACAACAAAACTATAAACAGGACCATAAACCAATATGTTAAGATCAATATTTACATAAATCTACATTAGTAGCAGACGTATTTGAAGACTTGTTATATCTTTCTTTCGTCAAAACAAAATAACTTTAACGCTCTCATGAATTAGATTTATCTGAAAATCTCATATCATTTCTCTTCAGTATACTTCATATAAAACGCACTAAGATGTAATTGATGTTTCCATAATTGAGTTCAGCGAAAATCTATCAGCTGGCATATAGTTATATGTTCAGAGATTAAATCCAACTCGTTAACACATTTCAGGGGTGTTTGATTTTTGTGTTAATAAATCTTGCACAGATACTTTGGCCTCTATTTTGCAATGGGTGTCCAAATCTTAGTCAGATTTGTTATTGAATACTGAAAAATCCCAAGATGCGTACTATATTACGAGTTTTATTGAAATATTTTGGAGAGGTATACATCCGATTTTCTACAAAGAGGCATTTCCTATGTTGGAGCTTTACGATAGCTGTTCTAACATGTGCTTGGTATCATGAGATTATTTTATTAACTGCTGATATATTACTCGACAAAAATTCTAAAATTTTAAAACAATAATTTTTCTTGTAGAAAATTGAAGCGAAAATTCTTATTTTCATGTCACGATGTGTCAATGCGGTTTTAATTTCTTTTTTAAATAAAGACCTGATTGGTTTACAACTAAATAATGAGCATGTAAGTACTGATAAGTAAGTACATGTACATACTAGGGTTGTCAAAAAAATAAGTGGACACAGCTAATATTATTCAAAATAACGATACATTTTTCAAGAAAGTATTGTCATATTTGAATATAGACTTAAATTACGTATATGTAAAAAAAAATCGGACCAGTGTACCTGCTCATATTGGAGTAACTGTAACATATCTTATTATATTCACAATGCCAATACAGAACACACAGCTAAGTCTGGCGTTGATTTATATAGACGCTTGGTTAACCTGGGAGTGAAAGCCGCATTCATAGACTATAGCCGAAAATTACAATAGCTAACACTAACTAAAAACAGCGTGCACCACTTGTGAATAGTGATCCTGAAATTTTTTGACATTTTTTTAATTTTCTATATCATTTATTTCGTTCCTGTCTGTGTTTTACCCCAGTCAACACAGAATTTTATGATGGCTTGCTGTTCCGAGAGTTCAGCAGGTCTCTTTTTTGGCATGTTTAACTCTCTGCTCGTTTAAAAAAGCTACAAGTGACGTATGAAAATGAATTGCACAATACTAACAACATTTATTATGATGTTTTGACATGTTTTTTAAAAAGAAAGAAATATTCATATCTTAAAATTTCATGATGAACAAATTCACAGTACAGATCAGACCAAACCTAACACCAGAGTAAACTCCAACTAAACCTTGGTTTACTTTTGGGGTTTACTCTGTGTTTATCTTTTGAAATTTTGCGTCCACTTGGAGTTTATTTTGGGTTAACTCGGGTTTACTTTGGTAACTTTGGTACTTTACTCGGAATATGCTTTTGGGGTCAACTGTACACAGTGAAGTGTGAAGCAGACCAGTCTTTTATCTTACCAATTTACTGTCTGTAATTCCTGCCCCTTGTTTATTCAAAATCTACATGTGGCGTCTGCTTTCTGGGGTATCCTTCTGCTCTTGGTTTACTCTCTGTGTCCACTATGGGTTTACTTTGAGTTTACACTGAGTTTACTGTGGTTCCACTCTAGTAAACCCGTAGTATATCAAGAGTAAACCCCAAAAGTAAACACAGGTTTTAATTGGGGTTTACTTTCTGTTAGGTTAGGTCTGATCGGTACTGTTTATATATAAACCCATTTCAGATGACAATAACACGATTGTCCACGAACTTTTTGGACAGCTTAAGTATGCCTGATTGTTGAATAACTAGAGATTCCATGTACGGTTTACTTTGTGACATACGGTATCAAAATATTAGCAAATAAAAAATTGCCCTAGTAAACGAAATCATGAATCAACTATGTTAAGGTTCAAATAATAAAAACCTTTAACGGACACAGGCTGAAACCAAGCAATAGATCTCACAATGTTTTACTCTTTAACCTTATTTTTTACACACACAAAATCTAATTGAGAATTAATAACCAATCGACATTTGCAGGTTCTCATTTCTAAATATCATTCATGTTTGTTAGAACCAGGTAAATCTACAATTATGACATGAACTTTTAAACCGTTCAATACGTTAAACAACATGTTTCTAAACAGTCCCGTTTTTCATAATTATGTGTTGCCAATCAAATCTCTTCTCATGCGACATTACCATCTTCGGTCACAACGATTTATCGGCTGAACAAGCTTACCAGTATGTGAAAGCTATGAAAAGTGGTGATGCACCGCAAGCATCCGCCATTAAATGGGCTAAATCGGCTCTTGAAGCCTTAAGAAATGAATTACCATAATTGTGGTTACAGGTGGGAGGCAGGTTAATAATGATACAGTATAAAGTGAAAAACAAATATCAAACAAACTAAACAGTAATTTTATAAACTTAATTTACGCTTATTCACGTCTGATGGTTGAAATATTCGTAGATATAGAGTCAGAATTAAGTGAATCAATAAATTTTGCCATAGAAGTATTTCTTAATTTAAAAATTTTCTTTAATCCGCGTAAAAATCACAAACCAAAACAAAAATGGTATTCATCTTTAACATCGTTCGAATTACAATGTATACATTTCCTTTCATCAATAGGTCATTTATTATCATATCGACCAGATTCGATTCGTAGACGATGTGAAGATAATCTTAGTTTACCTTACGCTTTCCTATGTTTATCATATAAAATGTAATTTGGATAGTTTGACGGATATTTATATTTAGATATTTATATAAACGTTAAGGGTGAGCATTTTCAATTTCTAACCGTAAAAATTGGTGAAAACAATCTGACAGTCTGCTCAAAATATAAATAAAACATTTTCTTTTCATTTATAAACTCAGGATAATACCACACAATGAGATCAGCATTGGTCCATGTCCTTTTCGCCGTTTTGCACTCTGCGTCAAACCATGGTGCGTCTTTGCCTCTTTTGAATCCGGATCCTCCCTATCTTATATTTGTTACTGTTTGCAAAAAGGTTCTGCAATATATGCAGTGTGTCTGAGAATTGGCTTATTGCATCCATTATAGCTTCTTTGGTTGTGTGGTTCCTTTTATTTACTATGTTTTCGAACCTGTGAATGTTTGTTCTCAAGTTCGGTATGTATTCGTTGCGGGTTGATTCGTTCAACTTCCTCTTTTCTATGCTTACACATTTTACTTCGTCTCTGTGATTAATGTCAGCTGATATTACATATAATTGGGTTACGGTCTGAAAATGGAGTATGTTTTTCTATAAAAAAAAATTCGGACAGTTTTGAGAGTATTCCTCCTCTGTCAACATGTAGCCAATTACACTGTTTCCAACTCCATTTTACATATGAATTAACCAATCTTCCCATCTGAGTTGAGTCGTCCATTCACAATTTTAGGTTTGAGAGATTTGCACATATCCAGTAGCATTTATCCGAATGATTTTTTAAACTAGTTCTTTATCACATATAAAAAGATTATTGTCGTTCTCTGGTGCTATGAAATTGTCCATAATGTAGTCAGGTGCTAGAGCCGTTCGATGATTTAAGTCACCCATGATAACAATTTCCCTAATGTTTGTAATGTAGCTATATTTTGGGTTAATTTATCAAAGATGTGTTCGTTTTTTGAAAGGTCCTCCGCTAATGAGAAAAACCTCTTGTACCACTTGAACCACATAATTCCGTCAGAGTCTGATAACGCTAATTGAATGCCTTTATAGATTGAATCTCTTATGAATACAACTATTCCACCACTATAACGTTTGGCCTTTTTATGTATAAACGGTCGGGTGTTTGGTACATTACGTAATTGTTCATTTCAATTTTGCTGTCATTGTTTGTCCAGGTTTCTTGTAAAATAGTTGTGCCAATATTATTTGATACCAAAATTCACTAAATTCTTTATTTTCCAATTTTTGTGGTGGCAAACCTTGAATGTTCCATGACATAATTTTGATACTATCACCGGCGTACCCCTATTCATCACCAGTGACCCTATGATTTGTCTTCTGCTTTGTGTGTGTGTGTTTTTTTTTGTTTTGTTTACTGAATGTTTGCATCCCTCTCCGTCCGTCGATGATTAGTTTGTCACACCTCATAAAGGATGTTTTATCCTCACGTTTGGCTTCAGGCATTACGGGTACAAGTTTCTTTCTCCTGTCTACTATTTCCTTAGGGTACGGTTGCGTTATTCCGTATGCTGTATCTTTTAGCTTGAAACTGTTTTTTGCACCATTTCTTTTTCGTTTTGGGATTAAAATATAGCAATTATTGGTCTCTTTTTCCCCACCCCTCTCTTTCATATACTGTATGCGTTTTCCATTTTTACGATTTGGATTTCTAAGTTATCCTAACGAAATGAATTAACCGTTTCATTACAATGCTCTGTTCTTCCTAGTGGGGGTTCTTTAATTCCAAATACAATTAAATTATTTTTCATTAGCCGACTTTTTACCCGAATTTATTTCCGAATACACAACTGCACTACTTTTATCCATTCCGCGTTCTTCCATTTGTTTAGAACGAACATTAACACTTGAATCTAGGACCGCGGCTGTTTCTTTAACTGACTTTACTTCCATGTCCAAAAGATTCAATTTTGTTTGTTAGTTGTCGAAGCTCTTTACGTTTACACGCTTAAAGTAATCAATTTGTATGTCTAGTGATTTTAAATTGTAATACAATGCAAAAAAGTAACACTTAATGCAATTAACCTTTTCATAACAATAACATTCCATAAAAACACAAAAATATCACTTTTTAAGTATTGTCTAAACATCCAACCTCGGATATAAATAACTTTCTTAACTGCAAATAAACCTTTATTTTGTGCAAATACGATCGATAGTAAATTATATCCGGGGTCTTTTAAAACATGTTAGAGGTCTGCCATCACATGCTGCACTTTGCAAGGTGATTTCTTGTAGACACCACGTTTTCATTAAAAACGTCGCAACATTTTGTATAAGAGCGCATGCGTTGACTCCGAAAAGGGAGTTCAAAATGCTTGCAAAAATTCACTTTCGTTGACTCTGTTTTCAAAGTCCGACTTCACTGTCTAACACTCTTATAGCATGCAAAACGTCTGCATCTTAATGTAGATCCCGGCCGCACTATATCCAACATAGTAATTCTAAGAAGGTAACAACGTACATGTAGCATCGTTTTTATCAGTTTTTAAAGTCAATGTTGTCACTGCACAATCTTCTACACTTGATTGCTTGCACGTGCGATATTAAAAAAAAATAAGACATTGGTGAGCATTCTACAATGATTGAGGGATTTTTTTTTAATTTGTGTGCCTGGATTTCAGCCTGTTTGGTTTCGTCTTTCATTGGATATTCCTTACCAGTGCAGTGGTGGTCATATTATGTTTGTTAAAAACGGATTTTTTAAAATCTGCCAAATCTAATGTAACGTGTTCGGGTGAATGACATACACGAATGCAGTAAAACATAATTAGTGCTCTCGGCCTTATATAGAGGGTGTGTTGCGAATAGTGTAACAACAGAAATCGGCAACTTAAGCCCCTTTCACAATTGGCGCACGAGCAGAAGCGACTGAATATTCGTGCGACCGATAAAATTAGATATGAATCGTAAACTGTTGCCGAAATAATCACATTTGAAAAAAGTATTCGTACGAAACTCGCACGATATAAGCGAGCGTTGTGCGATGTAAACGCATTAAATCTTGCGATATATCTTGCGTCTATATGCGACTGCTGTACAATGAAAGCGGATGTTGAAAGATAATGCGATAGGATCGCGCGAGAGACCAGGTGATCGGACGATTGAACGTGCACCAATGCGATTGGACGTGCGATCATGCGTTCCATAGTACGAATGCTCGTGCGAGTCAGAGGGGGTATATATACCTCCCATTTCCGACGCTCTTCAGTAGACATAGTTGAAAGAGAGAGAACATGCCGCCCAAGAACAAACAGAGATGCAGCAGCATTTATTATTATACCTCAATATGATTATTCTATTATATTTGATAGGTCAAGAAAGTCACGTGAAAGGGCGATTTCATAGGAATGAAAAAGCCGATATGAGCATATGATGTAAACAAGTATGATTAAATCAAAAATATTTAATCATTATGATTCTCTATATATCACAAAACCAACTTAACTATCTATGATTCGAAATTATGAAAGAAAAATGAGAGTAACAGAGGAAATCAAACAACCAAACAATTTTTAGAAATCAACGTATTTTGTATAATCATATGTTGTTCGTTTATTGCATTAATGTTCAGGGAATATGAAGATTTATTCCCCCTGAAAAACAATTTCCCGTGGGCGATGCCCTGGGAAAATATGATTTTTCTTGGAGAAATAAATCTTCATATTTCCCTCACCATCATGCAATAAATGTATATTGTTGAATTGTGGTCTGAAACAGAGATCCTTATACAGGGTATATATACTAGTGCTAAAGCATGGCATATTACTGATAAGTCGTGCAATGATAGCAAAGCGTTGCGAGAAAACACAAGACATTTTGAGCAACAGACTCATGGTCGCACAATACACGCATGGGCAACTGCAATTTATCTTACGACCTTTAAAAATCGTGCATCACTCTTGCGAGTTCACAAAACGTTGTAAAACGTTCGTCCTAATATTCGTGCGTTGCACTGCGATGATTTGGATCGCATTCGGTCGGGTCTGAATAGTGTTTTTGTCCACTATTTTGAGGAGACTTGATGCGAGCACTAAAATGCATGCAACGAATGCGATAGCTCGTGCAGCGTATGAGAGATCTCGTGCAACGTATGAGAGAGCTCGTGCGAATCTACAAAAATTCCGGTCGCAAAGTGTTGTAAAGTGCTCGTGCACCAATTGTGAAAGGGGCTTCATAATGCGGTAGTCGTATATGAAAAGGAAATTTTAAAAAATGCGAATTTATGAATTCATATAAGCTTTAAAAACATTGACCAGGGAGTTTGTTTACCACAGGGTATCTTGCCACATGATATATTTAAACACGATGTTTGTTAGAATCAAGATTTAGCGTTTATTAAATGTTGAAAAACTAGAGCACATTTTATGATGAAGAACCTTACAGATTACCAAAAAACCCGGATTTTCTATGAATAACTTTTGATTGCTTTTAACTTGATTACACGGGGTTTTTTTTTGTCTTCTTGTATTTTTTATAGTGGTCATGAAGCGTGATCATATGTACTTGACGGCTGATATTGAATCACACAGCCTTGAACAATTGTTTGGATCATTCACTGTCCAGATAAAAAATGGCTCACATCGTTGAAGTTATGCGACTTCATCTTTAAAAAAAACTGATAAAGCTTGATGAAAATTACTTTTGAAAATAAAATATTTCAAATTAAATATAAAGCTATAACATTGAAAACGTTTTAACCTCTATCTTATTTAAAGGAAAACCCGAAGGCACGTTTGTCGTCCATTGACAAATATTTTCGAAAATATGGAAATAACGTATATCATCCCGGTATGTAGTAATTACACTTTCATCAGTCAATTCTATTTGATATGTTATCTGGTAAATGTTTCTTTTTTTTGTTGCATTAAAATGTTATAAAGAACTTTTACAAATCTAATAATAGATTGCATTCTGTTTCTTTAAATATTGTTTACACTTTTGTCGTTAAAAGAAATGAAATGAAATATATTTTTCTTCTTTTTATATTATCATTTATCTAAATAGTAAAATGTTTTGCAAAAAATAATAATAATAAGTTCAGTGGTGTTATGTAGCATAGGAACTTTTCAGTCATTAGTTGGTCATTTGATGATGCAGTCTTAACAACATACTACATCTATTTAACGACAGCAATAAGGTATACAATATTCCCATGCAGTGAAGTCCAAATTTACCCCCGTGACCTGTATTCCTAAAAATCGACACATGTTCTTCTACAGAGGATTACTGACGACTCCAGGTTGCTATGAAAGTGTTCATTGGTTGATTTAAAGAAAGGTTCAAAAGATATCGTCAGGAAAAGTAAGCATATTTATGAAGAATAAATAAACTTATCAAATGTTATAATTATTACAAGACTTAGTATAATCGTTGTGCACTTCAAAATTAGATTCCTTTTTTACTTAAAAAGAAATAGTCTGCTATTTCAACCAATCAAAACCAATCTTATATATGAATTGTGATGTAAATGCTTCATCAATAACAAAAGTAATAGATATAAATTTTGATAAGTTTTTATCGAAGGAAATTTGAATTATTGCTTAAGTCTTGTTATTTACATGTATTTAATTAGTTTTTATCTGGGTACAATTAGCAGACCAAGAAATAATATAAACGCAGATTAAATAAATATTCTTTCAATCATGAAATCAAATTTCCCCTGTTGTTTGACACATATATGGCATTAAACTTTGCAAAACTAATTCAAATATTTGACAAGTTTGAATAAAAATCTAAAAAAATATATATATATTTGGTCAATTTTTTCGACTAATAGTGTAGGAAATAAAAAAAGATAAAGATTTTCTTAATTTTTGTATTTTATTACAAACTTCTATTATGGATTGTTCATTCTTCCTCCAAATTACACATATATACTTATCGGTAGTAAAGGTCTGTCACAGTTTTTCTTGATCCAGAAGGGAGAAGTATAATAGATATATCTGATACTTTGTAACATGTGCTAAGAAAAACGATGTGTTAAACCTTAAATAAAGAAAGTTTGATTTTGGTGTGATTTTTTTTACCAATAAGCTCGATGTAACAAAAAGTGCAACATTTAAAAATTGTCTCGGACACCTTTTTCACTTCCAGCATTTCCGTATCTTTGTAGATGGAGTTATTCAGAAAAATTAGAATGGTATCACCACAAGGACCCTATTGCCCATCTGACACGGGAGGAATCTCTGCCATTCAGTCAATTGAAAGGTGACTGAAAGGTAACTGAAAAGTGAGTGAATGGCATATCTTTGCCATTCAGTCACCTTCAGTCACCTTTCTAGACCATTCAGTTAACATTCAGTTGACTGAATGGCAGAGCTTCATCCTGTGTGACCGATCTACGACTATTACAGACGCTAGGGAAGCGGAAACTGTATTGTAACTGATTAAATCAGTAAATAGGGAAAGAAGCCAAAAATTGGTTCGGTAAATAACAAGTACATGACTTGTATACTATTTTACAAAAGTGACTTCGTTCTACATCAGTCCTTTAACAGCTTTGATGTGAGATGCTCTTAATATCAAAAAATGGTCCTTTTATGTTGAATTTCCTTCATTTTATCACATCGCATCATCTGTCCTTTTATTAAATGGATCAAAAACCACATTGGTAAAAAGTTGATTTGACAGACAGATATTTTGAGTGTGAGTGAATTTTAATGAAAAAAATGTGTTGATAGAATATTTAATAAGTGAAATTGCGTAACTTAAAAATGTGAATCTTGTCAATTTAAAGGTATTTTTAACCTGTCTTAATGAAAACGTAGACGACGATTGGCGTCAACAAATTATTTAGAATTAAACCTTTTATATTAAACATATGCCGTTTCTTAAATACTCGCAAAAACTTATTTTTGTATTTAACAAAAATGTCTTTAATATGGTAAAATGTCGGTGAAATGTATATTATAAGTCATGCAATTTCATTAATCAATATTTTTCAACACATTTTTACATTGAATTTCATTAACACATCTGTCTGTCTGAATGACTAATTTCTGTCTGTGGAATCGACTCTTTACTCCTATGGTTTTAAATGAAAGATGTTCAATACCATTTCAGTATAAGCCATAAAGTCTGGTTAACCATTCATAAATTACACATTAGTTGTTAATTAAACAGTTATATAAAATAAAACGATACATGAAGCATGGCTCTTGTGTATGATTATGCAAAATAAGGTTCGCATGTGAGTTAAGGCTGCATATGGGAAATGTCCTGCAAATGAGCTGCTAAAAATGAATATCCATACTGTTGTATTTTACTGACTTTATCCTATGCCTTGATAAGATGATCCATCTAAGGTAAAAGAGTCTTTATGACGTCATGTTATGACGTCATTATCTATTACAACTCAAAGAAGAAAACGACAAGAGATAAACAACTATGGCATAAGGGCATACGCTACTTTATTTTTAAAAAGTGTGGATTAATACAACGCATTTAATCTAAACATTGATGGCATAATTGCACAAATGTCTGCTATTTAATTGGTAAGATTTTATTCAGAAATGCAGGAAAAATATAGAGGCCGGTTATATGTTTGTCTCATTTCTAATTAAATAGATATTTGTTTAGGATTTGTGCAGTGATTTTATTATTCACATTACTTTCCATGATACTGAATATTGATTTGTTTGTGAATTTGTATTGCATGCCCTTGTGCCAAGCTGATTTCTTACAACTTTTACATTCAATGAAGACCCTTTCTTTTTACGTCACCAGGTTGCGTATTTGAACGAAGGTCCATTTATGCAAAATTCAACAATATGCATATGTGTAAATAATTTCCAAACGTAAAACGCGAATTTACTGAAGATAAATGATAAAACACATAATTTCAAAATGACTCGTTTTTTCATCACGTTTTACATGCATATATTTGTAGGATGCCTTAACTCATCCAAGTTTTATACATATGAATTTTATCTAACTAAACCAGATTTTCAAACGCTAGTGAAAATCATAAGTTTATAACGTGCATAGATTAAATCATGTAGTCCATTACTGAGCAAATTAACAAATTTTTGTACATGTAGCGGAACAGAGACACTGATCAAAATAATTTTTTAATCAGCTTTATAATAAATATGCTTCAAGTAAACTGTATACAAGTTATCCTTCTTTCATTGGAATTGAAGTCTGTTATATGTATGAAACTGTCCATTGTTTTTTCTTATTTTAAGAGGGCCTGGTCGTGGCTATTTCATGACAGTGTGGATCTCCTTTAAAAAAAGAGCTCTGTATAAAAATATAGAAATATACTTAAGGAATGAATTCAATATTTATTTGTTTTGTACGATATAAAATGGTTTGGGAAGTTTACGCTTTATAAACCGCAAAGCGGCTTATAAAAAAGCTTTAACTGTTTCAAACCATTTCATATCGTATAAAACTAATAAAAATTGAATTCATTGCTGATAATTTAATTTTGTTACTCTTTTTTGTAGATATAAAGGGTCATTTGACCTTTAAAATGACGTAAAACTGTACAAAATTCAAACGTAACATCAGGCGTATTGATACGTTTTTGACGTTAGTCATACTATGACGTAGGCAACATTCTTTATACGATATTTTTTAGCCAATCAGATAGCGTGTTATAACCAGAATTAAATTATTCATATTTAAAAGCTAAAATATATGGAATTTTTCTTCACTAAATATTTTTTAAAGCCCCAAGTTCGGGGGAATTTAATGCAGCCACTGTATGACACACACTGCTTGTTTTAAACTCAATTTAATTGGTTTGTTATCAGAATCTGTCACCTAGCATTAGATTCAGCTGTATATAGAGCAGCTGAGTTGCAGAGCCGTCAGCACAGCACTGCTGGTACATCACTGACTTTCATTGACAAGAAAATAAAGTTAACACCAATTGCTAACTTTTTATGTAAAATTTCTCAATTTAATACAATTAATTAACAGTAGCAATTATTTATCACAGCAAATAAACCATATTTACATAATATTCAGTCATCATTATCACTCTCAGAGTCCGAGTCTGAACTATATTCCACATCTTCAATATCTTGAAGGTTTTGCGGACAAGGGTGTTTTAAAATTAGTAAGATCAAGGCATTCAAACCCACTTACTTTTCCTTACCTTGTACAAAAGTGCGAATATATTTCAACACATTCTTGTTATTTCATTCAGTAATGCTGTAGCTTTTTAGGCAGAGCATCACTGCAGAGTCATAAATCTGACTGGATTGTAACCTTTTGTTGACAGCAGACCCTGATGAAAAAAGGTTTCTCCCATGGGAGAAAAACTGGGGCTTTAAGCAAAACAAATCATAACTAAATATATGAGGTATATCTGATGGATAAGTTGTTGGCAGTGCACCCAGCCTCCTTAATCTTTTATTCATTTGAACATCAAGTGAATAAAAGGAAGAAACATACCTTTGAAGTGTGTTTTGTATACACATAAATGTTTGCCCACACTATGTTCAGTTAAATTGTTTAAAACTAAGCATGATGATTAACACGAAACTGCGTGGAGCAAATTAAATTATAATCAATGAATATATATCTTACATGTTGGGTAAAATAATAGTATGAAATGTTGCAACTATTGTTATCAGGAAAAACTTATTAGTCAGCTTAGAAAATAAGAAAAATGTATGTGGAAATATTTGCATTCCTTTACTATTTCCTTGATTTCTTAAAGAGTTCGATTGTAACAAGACTTAAATATACACAATGAAGTTAAGCAACTGAAACTGTATAAATAGAATACATGTATTTTCTTACACATTTAATGAATAATTTTAATTGCATTGTTTAATCAAATCAGAGTTATCTTTCATTGATTTGGTGATAAAGCTTTACTTGTTGTTAAAATAGGAGCCTAAATATATAATGTAAAAATTGGCTGTTCTTTTTTTGTAACCTTCGATCGACAATGATGAAAATATGGTACTTTTACACACTTTTTATTGAATATTGTTTGAAAAAAAATCAAACATAGATATAGACAGCAAAATCTCCTCATTAGTTCGCATGCAGGCTGTCAAGAAAGCAATCATTGCAGATTCACTAAAGCTGCTTTTAAACCCGCGTGCAACACCCAAGAAAGCACTTTATTGTTAAAGAAAATGGAAAAATACAATCAATACATAAATGAAATGTATACATGTTATATTTTCAAAGTAAAACTAAAAAATTTTCCACTTTGACATTTTGGGAAATAAATTTAAGAAACATTTAAGAAAGAGGATATAAAATACTTTTGAATCATATTTTTTCGTGGAGGTCAGTGTTTGTCGGTAGCCAAAACCTTCCTGGTTCGTGGGGACAGTGGGTAGTGTAATAGGGATGATTTTAATAAATATAAAACGAATGATTGTATATTAGTTCGTGGGGACTTAAATTCGTGGACAAGGGTTACCCACGAAATCCACGAACATTGGTCCTCCACGAACAATGATGATTTTACAGTGAAGGAAATAAATTGCATTACGCAAGGACTTTCCACTGAGATTGATTCGCAACAAAAAAACATGTATGAAAATAATCCAAATCAACGCGTTAGCTCTGCGCTCAACATTTCTTAGCAGAGACACAAAGGAATGAATCTTAATCGTATCAATTTTGAAAAAAGCTGTATGTGTCGCAAAAACATTGGGTACATGTTTATCTGTGTTTTACGAGTATCGACCAGATCAGTGTTTGCACGGAATAAAATTCGCTATCCAAGTGTCCTCTTACACACATAATGGCAGTAAGGACGTAAAATTGGTAGAAACGGATAAAAAGAATATTTTAATTTCTTCATTATCCCCCGCATTAATAAGACTTGTATACGTAAACATAATAAATCTGGCCTTTTGTCTCCTTATGACATATTACTCAGCGTTTAAGCATATATATGCGTAGTTTATTAACATTTTTATTCCTCAATTTCAAATTTGTTCAATGAATTTGTTTTTTTAATACCATTCTTTGTTTAACTGATACAATATTTTTAAATGATAGTGTCAGTATAAACCAAGCATAAAGCTTTATTCATTTATGTTATTTAAAGAAAACATTTGTGGTCTGTTTCTTTTGAACAACCAAAAATTGTTTGATAAATTTTTGCTTCCAACTTTTTCCATCAATCAAAATATAACACTTGTTGTTCACATTTACAATGCTTTATTTTGTATTTATTTAGACAAATAACAATTGAAGTTTAATCTTATTTCAATACAGGAAACAATGCACCACATAAAACATTAAAGAAATACAAGATCTATAGAGTCAGATAAAAAAAAACAAACACATTTGTCATCCAACATGCTGGTCTTGAACTCGACATGGAGTCTCCGATCCTTTATTCTTCGCTTGAACTCCTCAGAAGTGAATTTTTCTGAACAGGAAGGCAATTACGATTTGAATTCATAGAGTATTTTTCAAATTGCATTGTAACTCTGACTGTTTACAAATTCAAACAGATTAGTTTTTTTCTGCAATTTTTTTCCTTTTAAGCTCAGGACGAAATTCGACTCGGGCATCTTCTACTAAGTACTGGATCCTCCAAATAGGCTATCATCCTGATTGATTTGGTATACAGATTACTCGATCTCGCCCAAGTTAAAACTGGTTTCAAGCTGGTTTGAGTGAAGCAGCCATCGTCATCATTGGTTTCAGCCAACTGACAAGAGAATGATTGTGGAAGAACAATTGCCATACTGATAACTCTTCGCTGTTTCGTTGAAGTAAGAGCAGGTGCAGTGATGATCATTAAGACAACTTCTACATTTATAGAGAGCCCCCAGTTAACACGTTTTGGAAAATCTTGTATCATTGGTTCTTTAGATTTCAAACATTTACTCCTACCTTTACAGTGTGTGTTTATTGGTTCAATGGAAAAAAAGACCATGATGAAGATAAAAGCTTACGACAAACATTGACGTCGACAATTCCGTAGGATTTGTGTGTATATTACATGTATGCATGCCTTTCTCTTTTTCATAAATTTATTGCACAAAATAAACCAGTGCCATATCGTAAAAAGAATATTGACTGAATAGTTTTGAAATATGTCTGAATGGCAGAGCTATGCCATTTGGACATATTTTAGATACATTTCAGTCACTTTTCATTTGACTGACCGTTAAGAAATTCACTAAAGTAACATGGCCTGTGATAAACAAATGGATATGTCTTGATGTACTTATATCAATTCCAGATGAGTTGGTCAGTTCATTTTTGAGTTTTTTTTTAAATCATTACACCCGCCCAGAAATAAAAGGAAGAAAAATGTTAATATGTAGGTTCACCTTTGATGGTAAAAAATATATCTGATTACTTCTCCTCAAATTTTCCATTATTGCATTCACCTTATTACAATATGCTTGCGAACGACACCGATATTTTATACTATTCTTTATTAAAACATACAGTTATTACTGTAGATTTTTTATTTTACGCGAGTACCTAATTCCGTGATTCCTCTTTTTTTAATCAAATCGCTAGAATATCAAATCGCGAGTGTGAAATTTTTATCATAGTTTCATTTAGTTTAGATGGGTCTGTTCGAAAAATAAAAGCGAGATTTTAAAATCTGCAAGATGAGCCTCTCGCCTTTTTACGCAGATATTAATTTCCCGCATCTAATTAGGAATCTAAAGTATTCATCGTAGATTCAGTAGATGTTCATATGCTTAATACAATGCATTGAAACCATTTTAGTAATGAATTGATTTACTGACACCTAATTGGATGCCTGAAAATTAGTTGTGTCAAAGATACAGCTGTAGCAACCATTCACTGTAAAGAACATTCAATACAACCGTTTTAAATGCATGAGACTTATCATCGTGCGGCTCAATATCAAACATATGAAGAGCATTTTTTTTTCTATTTCAAAGTTCATTGAGTTAAAGCCCCGAAAAGGATTGACATAAATATATCAAAGGGTTTTCGTGTCGAAAATATTTTTCATACATCTCATGGGTAAAGTAATGTACACGGTAGTGAATGTTCTTTTTTTCCAAACCAGCAATTCTGATCAAGTGCACTGAAATATATAATTTTAGTGCATATTGGGAATACGACCAATGATACATGTATGATATCAATCTTTGTAATATCATATATCCGGGTTTTTTAGCGTGTCACAAATTTTGCAAAATGGGAAAACTATGTTGTGTTTTTAATTTACGTAAGTCATTTTTGCGATTTTGAAAATATGTTATACAAAATGATGCAGGATATAAGTTATACGTATTCAATATTTTGCGATTTGAAAGAGATTTCGAAAATAGTACGGTATCATCACAAAGGTAGTAAAAAATAAATTTATGTCATTCATTGTTTATTTCTTTTTGATGCTTAATCCATCCCCTTAAGAAACATAAATTAGGACTATTTTCAGTGAATAATTTAAACAATAAAAAAGTAAACTGAAACACCTTCATTATATTAGTAAGAGTTTTATATCCCTAACTTAGTCAAGCAGTATAATTGAACAAAATGAATGGAAAAAGAAAAATAAACAACAAAGAAAACCGTTGGCTTTATATGTTTTATCTTATGAACATAACATAGCATCTATTGAATACAGATGTTATATAAAAAACAAAAGGTGTTTTAACTTTTGGGACTTAAGGACGTACAAAATGTTGTTGCCTACTAACCAGTCGGATTAACACAGTTGATATATGTGATTATTTGTTCGTCGTTAATTCTAAAAATATTTGACAAATACTGTAAAGAAAATTATTTTCTCTAAATATATGTTTTATTTATGGTACTGCTAAGATTACCAAAAATAATATGTTAACTAAGAAAGAGGAGCAAATTCTCTAATACAGAGTCTTTGTGTTGAAACTATTTTCCATGGGTTATAACACTAGCTATATGTTCTTTCCAGAAACCCAGTACTTCCTATCAAGTGTTTACAGACAGATAGTTTCAGTGCATGTTGCAAATACGACCAATGGTATATCCAGCCTTGCAATATTTCAACTTGAAATGTAAAATGTTTTCAAGGTAAAACTAACACCGTCAAGATAATTTTCTTTGGCTTTTTGTGAAATAAATTTAAGCAACATTTCAAAAAAAAGATACAGAATGAAATAGACATTTCACAAATACATTTTCACAGATATTGATAAGCAAAAAACAAATATCTAAGCTCATAAGCTCTGCGTTCAAAGATTCTTAAAAGGGATACAGAGGAATCTCCATCGTGTCTACTGTAAAAGAAAAAAAGCTGTAAGTGTTTTGTAAACAGTGAGCTCATACATATATCTCTCTGTGTTTTACATAGAACGACTGATTCGTTTTCGCCACGAATAAAATTCAATATCCAAGCGTTTTCTTACAACCACAATGAGAATAGATGTAATGAGAATAGATGCGAGACGTGAGAGTGGTTGATCTAGAAGTTAGGGTTAACAACAACTTGAGTGTATTAATTTCTTTATTTAATGAAAGAACATTGATATGATTATATCCGTAAAAATAATTAATCTTGTCTGTTGTCTATTAATGACATATTACTCAGCGTCTATCCTCATATATGCTTATAATTTGTTTCTTTTTCTTTCTTTCTTTAAACATTTTCTATTCCTCGATTGTAAATTTCTTTAATGCATTGTTTGATATTTTTTGTTTATCCTGAACAACGTTCTTTACAGATAATGTCAGTTTGTACACGTAAGCAGAACGCTCTCCCCAGATCTGTCATTAACAGATAACAATTGCAGTTTGTTTCTTTTGAATAACAAAAAATGGCTTGCTATTATTTTTTTCTCGCGACACAATCCAAAACAACTCAAAATATAACACTGGTTTTTCATATTTACAATGCTTTATTTTGTATATAGTTAGATGAATAACAATTGAGCATTTAATCTAATATCAATATATGAAGGCATGCAATACAAAACCATTAAAAATACAAAATCTATAGAGTCAAATATTAAAAAAAACACATTCGTGATCGCTCATGCTGGTCTTGAACTCGACATAGAGACTCCTATCCTTTATTCTTCGCTTGAACTCCTCAGAAGTGATTTTTCCTGAAGTGGGATGTAATTCCGGTTTGATTTAATCGCATATTTTTTAAGTTACATCGTAACTCTGACTGTTAAAAATTCAAACAGATCAGTTTTTTTCTGCAATTTTCTTCTTTTAAAGCTCAGGACGAAATCCGGCTTGGGCATCTTCTACTTAGTGCTGGATCTTCTAAAAAGGTTATCATCCTGATTGAATTGTTATTCAGATTACTCGATCTTGCGCAAGTTAAAACTGGTTTCAAGCTGGTTTGAGTAAAGCAGCCATCGTCATCATTGTTTTCAGCCAACTGACAAGAGAATGATTGTGGAAGAACAATTGCCATACTGATAAATCTTCGCTGTTTCGTTGAAGTAAGAGCAGTTGCAGTGATGATCATAAAGACAGCTTCTACATTTATAGAGAGCCCCCAATTAACACGTATATGAACATGCTGTATCATTGGTTCTTTATATATCAAACACTTACTCCTATTTTTACAGTTTGTGTTTATTGGTTCAAGGGAAAAAAGACCCTGATGGAGATAACAGCTTCAAATATCAAAGTTCAATGAGAAGTTGTACGACGAACATTAACAATTCTGTAGGATTTTTGTGTATATTATGCATGCCTTTATTTGACATATACTGTAAAGAAAATTATTTTCTCTAAAAATATGTTTTATTTATGGTACTGCTAAGATTACCAAAAGTAATATGTATAGTAAGAATGAGGAGCAATTTCTCTAATAAAGAGTCTTTGTGTTGAAACTATTTTTCATGGGTTATAACACTATCTATATGTTCTTTCCAGAAACACAGTACGTCCTATCAAGTGTTTACAGACAGATAGTTTCAGTGCATGTTGCAAATACGACCAATGGTATATCCAGCCTTGCAATATTTCAACTTGAAATGTAAACATTTTTCAAGGTAAAACTAACACCGTCAAGATATTTATCTTTGGCTTTTTGTGAAAAAAAATTAAGCAACATTTCAGAAAAAAAGATACAGAATGAAATAGTTATTTCACAAATACATTTTCACAGATATTGATAAGCAAAAAACAAATATCTAAGCTCATAAGCTCTGCGTTCAAAGATTCTTAAAAGGGATACAGAGGAATCTCCATCGTGTCTACTGTAAAAAAAAAAACTGTAAGTGTTTTGTAAACACTGAGCTCATACATATATCTCTCTGTGTTTTACATAGAACGACTGATTCCTTTTCGCTACGAATAAAATTTAATATCCAAGTGTTTTCTTACAACCACAATGATAAATGCAATGAGAATAGATGCGAGACATGAGAGTGGTTGATCTAGAAGTTAGGGTTAACAACAACTTGAGTGTATTAATTTCTTTTTTTAATGAAAGAACATTGATATATTTATATCCGTAAAAATAATTAATCTGGTATGTTGTCTATTAATGACATATTACTCAGCGTCTATCCTCATATATGCTTATAATTTGTTTCTTTTTCTTTCTTTCTTTTAACATTTTCTATTCCTCGATTTTAAATTTCTTTAATGCATTGTTTGATATTTTTTGTTGATACTGAACAACGTTCTTAACAGATAATGTCATTATGTACACGTAAGCAGAACGCTCTCCCCAGATCTGTCATTAACAGATAACAATTGCAGTTTGTTTCTTTTGAATAACAAAAATTGGCTTGCTATTATTTTTTTCTCGCGACACAATCCAAAACAACTCAAAATATAACACTGGTTTTTCATATTTACAATGCTTTATTTTGTATATAGTTAGATGAATAACAATTGAGCATTTAATCTAATATCAATATATGAAAGCATGCAATACAAAAACATTAAAAATACAAGATCTATAGAGTCAAAGAAAAAAACCCGCATTCGATACGATCATGATGGTCTTGAACTCGACATAGAGTCTCTGATCCTTTATTCTTCGTTTGAACTCCTCAGTTGTGATCCTTTCTGAACTGGGATGCAATTCCGGTTTGAATTCATCGCATATTTTTCAAATTGCATTGTAACTCTGACTGTTTACAATTTCAAACAGTTTAGTTTTTTTCTGCAATTTTTTTCCCTTCAAAGCTCAGGACGAAATCCGGTTCGGGCATCTTCTACTTATTGCTGGATGCTCCAAATAGCTTATCATCCTGATTGAATTGGTATACAGATTACTCGATCTCGCGCAAGTTAAAACTGGTTTCAAGCTGGTTTGAGTGAAGCAGCCATCGTCATCATTGGTTTCAGCCAACTGACAAGAGAATGATTGTGGAAGAACAATTGCCATACTGATAACTCTTCGTTGTTTCGTTGAAGTAAGAGCAGGTGCAGTGATGATCATTAAGTCAACTTCTACATTAATAGAGAGCCCCCAATTAACACGTTTTGGAAAATCTTGTATCATTGGTTCTTTATATTTCAAACATTTACTCCTACCTTTAAAATGTGTGTTTATTGGTTCAATGGAAAAAAGACAATGATGAAGATAAAAGCTTCAAATATCAAAGTTCAATTAGAAGTCTTACGACAAACATTGACGTCGATAATTCCGTAGGATTTGTGTATATATAATGCATGTCTTTCTCTTTTTCATCAATTTATTGCACAAAATAAACCAGTGCCATATCGTAAAAAGAATATTGACTGAATAGTTTTGAAATATGTCTGAATGGCAAAGCAATGCCATTTGGACACATTTAAGATATATTTCAGTCACTTTTCCTTTGACTGACCGTTAAGATAATCACTAAAGTAACATGGCCTGTTGAAACTATTTTTCATGGGTTATAACACTAGCTATACAGTCATTTCATGCATATCTTTTTCAATTTTATGCTATGCTATGGTATGCGATTTTAATGATATGCTATGAGATTTGTATGCTATGCTATGAGATTTGTATGCTATGCTATGACAAATTGAAATAAAGGGGTTAATGATATGGTATGCTATGCTATGGTATGCTATGAGATTTAAATAAAAACGTCTCCATACACAGAAGAGTTCCACACATTTCAAAGTAAAATAATAAGAAGCCAAAGTTTACCACAAATCTATTATGTAAACATTTATTTTCTCAAATTAAAACAATTAAAACCGAGTTAAAGGAATGTTGTATGCTATGCTATGGTATGATATGACGAATGCGATTCTATGAGATTGTATGCTATGGTATGAGATTCCAATGCTATGCTATGAGATTTCAATGCTATGCTTTGGGATTTCAATGCTATGCTATGCTATCGTGTATGTTGTAAAAGATATTCTTGAACCGACTGTATGTTCTTTCCAGAAACCCAGTACTTCCTATCAAGTGTTTACAGACAAATAGTTTCAGTGCATGTTGCAAATACGACCAATGGTATATCCAGCCTTGCAATATTTCAACTTGAAATGTAAACATTTTCAAGGTAAAACTAACACCGTCAAGATATTTTTCTCTGGCTTTTTGTGAAAGAAATTTAAGCAACATTTCAGAAAAAAAGATACAGAATGAAATAGATATTTCACAAATATATTTTCACAGATATTGATAAGCAAAAAACAAATGTCTAAACTCATAAGCTCTGCATTCAAAGATTCTTAAAAGGGATACAGAGGAATCTCCATCGTGTCTACTGTAAAAAAAAGAGAGCTGTATTTGTTTATTAAACAGTGAGTTCATACATGTATCTCTCTGTGTTTTACATAGAACGACTGATTCCTTTTCGCTACGAATAAAATTTAATATCCAAGTGTTTTCTTAAAACCACAATGAGAATAGATGTAATGAGAACAGATGCGAGACGTGAGAGTTGTAGATCTAGAAGTTAGGGTTAACAACAACTTGAGTGTATTAATTTCTTTATTTAATGAAAGAACATTGATATGATTATATCCGTAAAAATAATTAATCTTGTCTGTTGTCTATTAATGACATATTACTCAGCGTCTATCCTCATATATGCTTATAATTTGTTTCTTTTTCTTTCTTTCTTTTCACATTTTCTATTCCTCGATTGTAAATTTCTTTAATGCATTGTTTGATATTTTTTGTTTATCCTGAACAACGTTCTTAACAGATAATGTCAGTTTGTACACGTAAGCAGAACGCTTTCCCCAGATCTGTCATTAACAGATACCAATTGCAGTTTGTTTCTTTTGATCAACAAAAATTGGGTTGCTATTATTTTTTTCTCGCGACGCAATCCAAAACAACTCAAAATGTAACACTGGTTTTTCATATTTACAATGCTTTATTTTGTATTTATTTAGATGAGTAACAATTGAGCATTTAATCTAATATCAATATATGACAGCATGCAATACAAAACCATTAAAAATACAAAATCTATAGAGTCAAATATTTAAAAAAAACACATTTGTGATCGCTCATGCTGGTCTTGAACTCGACATAGAGACTCCGATCCTTTATTCTTCGCTTGAACTCCTCAGAAGTGATTTTTCCTGAAGTGGGATGCAATTCCGGTTTGATTTAATCGCATATTTTTTAAGCTACATTGTAACTTTGACTGTTAAAAATTCAAACGGGTCAGTTTTTCTGCCATTTTTTTCCTTTAAAGCTCAGGACGAAATTCGGTTTGGACATCTTCTACTTAGTGCTGGATCCTCTAAAAAGGTTATCATCCTGATTGAATTGGTATACAGATTACTCGATCTCGCCCAGGTTAAAACTGGTTTCAAGCTGGTTTGAGTAAAGCAGCCATCGTCATCATTGTTTTTAGTCAACTGACAAGAGAATGATTGTGGAAGAACAATTGCCATCCTGATAAATCTTCGCTGTTTCGTTGAAATAAGAGCAGTTGCAGTGATGATCATTAAGACAGCCTCTACATTTATAGAGAGCCTTCAATTAACACGTATATGAACATGCTGTATCATTGGTTCTTTATATATCAAACATTTACTCCTACTTTTACAGTGTGCGTTTATTGGTTCAATTGAATAATAAAGACCCGGATGAAGATACAAGCTTCAAATATCAAAGTTCAATGAGAAGTTTTCGACGAACGTTAACAATTCTGTAGGATTTATTGTATATTATGCATGCCTTTCTTTTTTCCTCAAATTATTGCACAGAATTAACAAGTGCCATTCTGTAAAAAGAATGTTTTCTAAATGGTCTTAAAATATGGCTAAAAGGACACGTTTTAGATACATTTCAGTCAATTTTCATTTGACAGAATTGTATAGTTCCATCCTGTTATGACCCTTTTTTATTTTTACTAGTTTATTTTAAGGGAATAACGACAAGAATAACGAGGACCGTTGAGATAATAACTAAGGTAACATGGCTTTTACATTCAAAATGGACCAGCATTTCAGAAAGAAGATACAGAATAAAATAGATATATTGCATTTTACAAAGAGATTTTCACAGATATTGATGTCCAAATATATATATATATATATATAAGCTCATAAGCTCGGCGTTCAAAGATTCTTAGCAGAGATACAGAGGAATCTCCATCGTGCCTACGGTAACAAAAGCTGTATGTCTTTATTAAACAGTAAGTTCACACATGTATCTCTCTGTGTTTTACATAGAACGACTGATTCCTTTTCGCTACGAATAAAATTTAATACCCAAGTGTTTTCTTACAACGACAATTATAAATGCAATGAGAATGGATGCGAGACGTGAGAGTTTTAGATCTAGAAGTTATGGTTAACAACAGCTTGAGTGTATTAATTTCTTTATTTAATGAAAGTACATTTTAAATGACATATCCGTAAAAATAATTAATCTGGTCTCTTGTCTATTAATGACATATTACTCAGCATCTGTCCTCATATATGCTTTAAATTCGTTTCTTTTCTCTTTTTTTAACATTTCCTATTCCTCGATTTTAAATTTCTTTAATGCATTGTTTGATATTTTTTGTTTCTCGTGAAAAACGTTCTTAACAGATAATGTCATTATGTACACATAACATAACGCTTTCCCCAGATCTGTCATTTACAAATAACAATTGCAGATTGTTTCTTTTGATCAACAAAAATTGGGTTGCTATTATTTTTTTCTCGCGACACAATCCAAAACAACTCAAAATATAACACTGGTTTTTCATATTTACAATGCTTTATTTTGTATATAGTTAGATGAATAACAATTGAGCATTTAATCTAATATCAATATATGAAAGCATGCAATACAAAAACATTAAAAATACAAAATCTATAGAGTCAAATATTTAAAAAAAAAACACATTCGTGATCGCTCATGCTGGTCTTGAACTCGACTTAGAGACTCCGATCCTTTATTCTTCGCTTGATCTCCTCAGAAGTGATTTTTCCTGAAGTGGGATGCAATTTCGGTTTGATTTAATCGCATATTTTTTAAGTTACATTGTAACTTTGACTGTTAAAAATTCAAACGGGTCAGTTTTTCTGCCATTTTTTTCCTTTAAAGCTCAGGACGAAATCCGTCTTGGGCATCTTCTACTTAGTGCTGGATCCTCTAAAAAGGTTATCATCCTGATTGAATTGGTATTCAGATTACTCGATCTCGCCCAAGTTAAAACTGGTTTCAAGCTGGTTTGAGTAAAGGAGCCATCGTCATCATTGTTTTCAGTCAACTGACAAGAGAATGATTGTGGAAGAACAATTGCCATCCTGATAAATCTTCGCTGTTTCGTTGAAATAAGAGCAGTTGCAGTGATGATCATTAAGACAGCTTCTACATTTATAGAGAGCCCTCAATTAACACGTATATGAACATGCTGTATCATTGGTTCTTTATATATCAAACACTTACTCCTATTTTTACAGTGTGTGTTTATTGGTTCAATGGAAAATAGACCCTGATGGAGATAACAGCTACAAATATCAAAGTTCAATGAGAAGTTTTCGACGAACATTAACAATTCTCTAGGATTTGTGTGTATATTATGCATGTCTTTCTTTTTTTCCTCAAATTATTGCACAGAATTAACAAGTGCCTTTCTGTAAAAAGAATGTTTTCTAAATGGTCTTAAAATATGGCTAAAAGGACACGTTTTAGATACATATCAGTCAATTTTCATTTGATCGAATTGTAGAGTTCCATCCTGTTATGACCTTTTTTTATTTTTACTAGTTTATTTTAAGGGAATAACGACAAGAAAAACGAGGACCGTTAAGATAATAACTAAGGTAACATAGATTTTTACAATAAAAATGGACCAGTCTTGATGTACTTACTGTGGAATCATTTTTATTTGTGAGTGTCAATGTTCCTGGGTAACCAACATTTTCTTGGTTCGTGGGGACGTAATTTCGTTGATAGTTTAATCATAATGATTTTAATAAATATTAACAAATCATTGTGCATAGGTTCGCGGGGATGTAAATTCGTAGGCAAGGGTTGCCCACAAAAACCACGAACATTTATCTCCCACGAACAATGATGACTTCACAGTATTTGAAATAATTTATTTAATACGTGGGTTAAAACATGGGTGACGTAGGTTATAGCTGTGACTTGATAAGGAAAAACCTTGAAATTTTAATACCTTTTTCGTATTTTAGGTAAATTCTTTTTTTACAGGAGTTTTCTAAATATATAATGCGTCTTTTGTCTTAATACAAGTTTGTACACGGTTAGGCTGGCAGTAAACAAAGGCTTTGGAATGAATGCCCGTCCTCGATTTTCTATATAAAATGACGTTTGTCGGCTGACCTTTACGATGTTGTAAAGCTTCGTGATTTTTATATACATTAAATTCAGTGCTAAAATTTTTGATTACTATGGTTTAAATACAGTGGTAACATCGTTATTGTTGACAAGCCAATCGTGTTAAATCGTTCGTGTAACGTGGGTGATCGTTCGTGTAACGTGCGGGATCGTGCGTGTATCAGGAAAATTGGTTTGCGTTTTTTACCGTGCGTGTTCGTGCGTGATCGTGCGGTTTTTTCGTTTTGTAACTTTTTTTACGGAATGCCAGGATTTATTCTTAAAACAAAGACTAGTCGTTTTTGTAAAACAATGTGAATTTAAAACTTTTTATTATATAAAAACATTGACAGTTGTTAACACTCATTCTCTCTTTCGTCCTTAAATACATTTTTTTATTTCTTTAGCTCATTCACTCCTTTGTTCGGTCGAGTTAGTTTTGCTTAATTTTACAATCAGCCTATATCAAGCATCAATTGTGTCTTGACAAATAATTTCAATCATATTAGCAAAAGCGACACGTTGAATGAAAGCGGCTAAGCTTACCAATTCCCCGTTTTTCCCAACGTTTTTATTTCAAATTAGAATACGATACGCATTATTATCTAGTAGATTGTATACAAATTTGTTTGAAATAAGATTTATTTAGACGCTTGAAAAATTTAGAATAAATAGAAATAAATCAATTATTTACTGTACATTGTGAAAATATTGGATGTGAAAAATCGAAATTCTATGGAACAAGGTAACAAATTTACCTGTATCACGCATAATTAAATCGTACGTAAGAGAATTAAATTACATAAACAGTCAACTCGTATGTAAGTATGTAAAATAGTTCGTGTAGTTTATGCATTATCTTCATTTCAATTACACGTAATTTTCTTTAACTTATGATTGAAGTTAATATTTGTTATGGAGACAAAATATTAATTTGTGTGTGAATCCTTTATATTTGTGTATGGATGTGTAAAAGTGTTAACTCGTAAAATACAAAACAGTGCATGACTAAAGTACATGCCGCTTTTCAATAACACACAAACATAAAGCAATACAAATTTAAGTAATACGTTTCCTTAATTCTAATCTTAAAAATTTATTTTGATTTTGCGTGTTTAATGGTGTAGAATCGTTCGGTTGCGTGTTTTATCGTTTTTCTTCGTGTATCGTGAAGATCCAATAAGTTAGTGATCGTCCGTGTATCGTGCGTGATCGTTCGTGTATCGTGCGTGATCGTTCGTGTATCAGAATCGTGCGTGTCGTTTGTCAACAATAACGTTGCTACCACTGTATCAATAGATCATTACGCTTAATTCAATCTTCATTTTCCACTTTTTACTTGGGCCCATAAGTGTATTTGTTCTTTGTACCAAAGTCAATGTGATAATTTTGTAACGAAGAACTTTGATGCCGTTGAAACGAAAACAGTAGTGTTGTAGAGTATAGATATAGCATATTTACATGTAACTAGATGTATTATGAACCTGAAGCTAAAACTCAAAAGGTACATATACTTAAACCTAGGTACTTAGAGTATATCATACATACATATACATCAAAAAAAAATTTCAACATTAGTTTATATTACCCCCTCAACTTATATAGAAAAGAGCTAAAATTTCAGTTTAGGTTTTTTTAGGTGCGGAGTGCCCTTCTTTCCCTACTTAACCAGTCAAGACTGCCAGGAGGTGTTAAACCAATGTTGATGAAGTATTACATCAGATATAGCTTACTCATTCAATAATGACAAAGGAATTTTATTATTCGTTTAAAGCCAATAAAGGTACATTGCACTTTAGATGATACATGTAATCAGTTATTATTTTTTTGATCAAAAGCTTTGTTTTCACGTTGGGTGTTAGGATCACCATCCCCACAATGTCAGGGATTGAACGGCCATGAGTGGACTCAGACCCCTGACAGTGTGAGGATGAAGGATCACATGATCATGCATTTTCTATGTAAAACGTAAATATTTATTCTATATATACTATACACGTAATACAAACTGGTGACCACGCATGGTCACCGATTTCGTGCGCAGTTTTCAAATTCATAGATTTTTAGAAGTAAGGAAGCAAAGCACCCTTTTATAATTGGCCTTACTGTCATGACAACAACGGTTACAGATGAAAAATTAATGTTAAAATTTATTTGAAGACCCAAATAGGTTGTTTGTGGGTGATGAAAATGATTTTGGCTTTTAAATATAAAGTATGTTGGGTAAAATAAAAAATACAATAATTTAAAAGAAATGACTTCTCACTTCACAATCAAATGGATTACCATAACATGTTAAGCCCACCCTACAACTGCGCAGTAATGAAATTTTAATTGGAAATCGAAAATCATTAATAAAGCTACACGCTAAAACAAATGGTGAAATTTATTTATGTATGATATGGTATATGTATTCGTGAATGAATTTCATTCATAACGAACTAAATTTGATACGTTCAAAGATATCCCCCTTTTTTATAAGAATACTATCATATTCGAAACATATTTTAATACATTAACATTCTTTAACACAATGATCTTTTTATCAAAATGTAGTCACCATTGTCGAATAGTCGTTTATCTTTGACGCCACCAAATTTACAAAAACATGCAATTTTGAAACAAATAAAGAATTGCTTTTTTCTTTATATTTGGCCTTCAAAGGTATAGGGCGCATGTTTGCTAAAAATCAATCTTAGTTTCACACATCATAGTAAAATTGGTACTTCAGCAAACATGCGATCGATGTTTTCTAGATAAAAATAAACGGAGAAACCCCCTTTTTTGCTTAAAAACATGACTTTTATAAAGAGTTAATATTTGGGTGTCAAACCTGTATCTACATTATCATTTTTTATTGCTTATCTTCTTCATGATTTCATCTATTGCTTACCTCATTTGTAAAGCTTTTTTTTCAGAATATTGGTTTTGGAGCAAACAAATGCAGGATACTGTAGCGTCATTTAGTAAATAACCTTGATTTTTTTTATGAGAAGGACCAATCATGTCTAAACTTTTGCATAACATCTATTGAAACTGAATATTTTTCCAACGGGTAAGAACTTACATTGCTTTCTACACCACATCAAACATTTTAGGGCATGTAGCAGTACAAACATTGATTTTGTGTGTGATTATAAAAATTGTAAGAGGGTTCGCTACGAATCGAATCTGTAAGTCATGAGTTCGGATCCCAATGGTGATTTTTAAATTTTTACCTTTCCAAAATAATTCAAACGTATTTTTTGGTTAAATATCTAAACCGGTTAAAGTATCTTAATTATAATGTACTTAAATTACATTAATATCAACAGATGTCTTATACCACCTTAAATTGCCTATGCTATGCAAATGTTACATAATTAATTCTAAATAATTATATGCATGTAGTTACATATTATGTTACTCATGTTGTGGTGTATCTACATGTATTAATTGACTTTATAAGAGAAGTACAATCGTCTATAATAATTTCAATTTTGTATAATTTACAAATTTAAAATTTTAGGCAAATTCTATAATACTATAGTATTTTTTTTATTTTGCTTAAAAAAATGAAATTTCGAAAAATTGGAACTGCTTCCGGTTTTGAGCAAAATTGATGAAAATTTTTAACCCCCCCCCCCCCCCCCAGTACACCAAAGAATTGATGCATCTACCTTCAGTAGAAATTTCAACGCAATATCTTTAAAGTTTAAGGAGATTTCTTCCGGACAAAATGACCTTTTTTTAATTAAAAATACATGTAGCTGTCAAATTTGAACGATAGTGACGTAAATGCTGAAACTTTCAACATCGTTGAGGCACGGTAACTTTACAAAAGCTGTGAAAATTTCATTGAAATCGGATGAAAACTTTTTGAGATATAAAGCTGAGAAAGAGTCACACAAAAAAAATAAGAAATAAAATAATTAAAAAAGAAACCGAAGAAAAACAAAAGGGTCTTCCGTTGAAAAATAGGTGAAAAATGTTTATCACTAGGCGAGCGGAACTTGTCTAGACAAAGATAATTTCTTTATGGTAAAGGGCAAAATTAATGTTATATTAAGGTTAGATAACATTCACAACTCTCTGACCTTTCCGACTAGCGGAAAACAAGCTCAAATGTATAATAAATGGGGGCGTCCAATCTCCCCTTTATGAAACTTAAAATAAATACGGTGAAGATACATGTGTGCTAAAATTCTTTGAACCCGATCCAATACCCAAACATACTCAATAGAATTTTTTTTTACAAACTATCAACATAATATAATACATTAACCAAGTGAAAGTGACTCCATTTTGTCAATTTGTAATACTTAAACGTTTTGTAATATAATTGCATTTGAGGTCAGGGATAGAATGATTTCTGTGAAAATGTAAGTCACGTAAGATTTGCCATCTAACTGGTTTGAGATCTTGTTTTTTAAGGAAAATCAATATGTTGATTAGCATGTTTATCCTTACCAAGTGAAATTCAGAGTCACCCTGTTATGATTGTTTTCAGTATTGAAGCAACGTATGTAAAATGTTTTCTAACGTTCCCAAAAAGCAGTGACATTTGAATACATGTAGCTAGTGTAAGCAAGTTTATTTCGTTGCATGGTGAATGGCATGAATTTAAAAATGCTGGAGGGCAATAAAGGAATATTGCTAGACAGTTTTAAGACTGGACTTTATTCACCAGGTACATATATCTCTAATGGTTTACGTTTTTAAAAAAATTGATATAAATATTGTAATCATAAACGTAATAAAAGATCATGATTACATGATTACATGCCTTTTGTTTTCAGAGTAATCTATTAAACTAAAAAATACTTGTAATCAGGAAAATGGATGATAACTGATTATGCATCATCAACCAACAACATGTAATTGATTATACAGCTGATTACAATTACTGAATATCGCTGCAAGATTCCTGTTCGAGGTGGGATTTTTTATAAGCTCTGCGGAAGGGACTGAGAAGTTGCAATAGATATAGAGTTAGATGAATATTATGTATATGATAAAGTACTTACATGCCAATACTCGCACTGTCATTCAAAATGTTATCTTTTTTCAATACCTTGATGATCATACTCTTTATGGCAACAAACTAAAAGTAAATAGAGAAATAGTTACCATCACTCTTCTGTTCAAAATTATTTTATAATGGATTTGAATTACAAAATACTTACAATTACATTCATTTTTCTCAAAAAAGTTTGTAGTAACATATTTTCGATCAGACCAAAATTAGATAATAAAAAATATATTTATTTTTCCATATGAATATAGACATATTGGAGTCGTTTTATTACACATTTATTTGTGTAAGCAATAGAGAGGGTAAAACAGAATATATGTGTGCACCTGAAATATTATTCCACTGGTTGAAATTTACTAAGCTCATTTCTAATAAATGGAAATATTTTCTATATTGTTACGTTAGGGTTTTTTTTTATTCTATAGTATACAAGAAAAAATGCTCATAATTTGACGAGAGAGATTAATTGTACATGTGAGAAAAATAAATTAAACAAAAATTTTAAAACTACACTCTTTGACTGAAGTCTCTATTGTTAGAATTCCCCCTTGAAACAAGGGCTTTTTCTTTCTGGTTTCTTAAGGACATTGTACTTTTCAATATAATCATGTCAATTATAACAAGATTTTAGCAGTTTCATACGAACAACACACGCAAAAACTTTGAGTTATTTCTTTAAGTAGTAGTTATTGTACTCTACTGGCCTAGAATGAAGGAGTAATACTTGGTGGTCGGTTCAACATGCGTAATACAATAACCCGGATAGCATGACATTGTTGGGCCAACATTGGCTGTGGGTTGTAAGGTTGGCGTAGTGTGAACAACGTTGGGCCAACATTGGGCCAATGTACATTTGACACACTAAACTTGAGTGTCAATGTCTGTTGGGAACATAACGTTGGACCAACATTGGCCCACTGTTGCACTTATTTAAGTTTCTGAGACAATATTTAGGTTGGTCTCGTTAGCTCGAGCCAACGGTGCGCCAACGTTGGACTTAATCGTTAATTTATCGATTTATTTCCACCACCGGTGTAAAACCAACATCAACCAAATGGGATTAAATTTAATGAATCCTGATAAATAAGACTTGTTTAATCCAAAAAGAACGTCAAAGAGCATAGAAATAAACGAATTAAAGCAAAACTTGTCTTGGCATCTATGGCCCAACGGTGGCCTAACATGTAATCTTTGAATCAATACATATTAAATCATTCTATGTATATAAACTATAAATAATGAATAGAAATTTGACAACATTGGGACATTTTTAACATCAATTTATAAGTACAAATCGAAGTGTGAGAGAGAAAAAAATGTGCATGAGACTGCATTATATAACTAGTTTTTAAAAATTTGTTTCTAATTTGAATTAACTAATAAAGATCCTTGTTTAAATTTATATATATACATATACACCTAGTATTTTTTCTAGCTAATGCTAGAAAGACAATTGATGAAAATAAAAATCCTTGCTGCCATAAGGGTTGTGCTAATTTTAGAAGCATCTCTTTAAGATACAATTAGGTCATCTCTAAAACTGTCCTTCCCTCTCTGTCTCAGCGGGTCATTGGTCAGTTGCTGTGGTAACGGAGGTACACAATTTTCGTGTTACTTGATATCAAGTCAGTTAGTTTCCACCACTACCTCGTGTTCTTTGGACAAAGAAATCACATTTAGTTTTCGGTGCCTGGGCTTTTATATCACCACAATTAACTGATGTCATTATGCATTTTAGATGTTTTAATATATTTTTTGTAACTCTATTGTATATGTATATACACAATGTAGCATGTACTTTACTACTGTATTCCAATTTAATATTGCAGTGAATTACTTTGTAAGATAGGATATAATTTTATAAACTTAATAGATGTACAAAGTTTAAGGGTATTGATGTTCAGTTTTATACTAGCGATATGTATACATGTTTAAGTAATTACATTTAAATCGATTTATGACGCTTATTGAGATAAACTCAATTTTTTAAAGATTATTTGCAAAACATAGATCTGTCTTAAGTACAAACGTATCATTAACTTATATTTAAGATTTGGCAATTGAAAGACCTTGCTTTTAAACAAAAATGTCTGATAAAATTGAATCATACTGAACTCTTAGGAGAGGAATGCTCTCACGAATTTCAGATCACTTGTCTGACTTACAAAACCAATCTGACGAGTCACAGGACTCATTTCAAACTGGGGTGTAGAAGGGCAAAGTCATGTACATTATTCACGGGGTGCGAGTGCCCAGGATACTGGCATGGTACATACTAGTGGGATTGGCTCAAGTGACATAACTTATAACAGTGATAATGACATGACCGACACCACAGAAAGGGATGCAAATGAAAATTGTGAGCCTGAAGAGGGCAATTATTTTGAAAATATATTTCATCCTCAAAATATTTGTAGTGAAACAGATGATGAAAGTGACTCTGATCTCCAACAGGAAAAACCTCTATCCCATAAGCTTGGGGAGTGGGCCACATATATCAAAATGAAAATTGTGAAAAAACCAATAAAACAAAGATTTACATTAAAATGACAATATTCGTTTAAGGGGGTCATTTTAGACTCAAACCATATTTAGTCCATCGTCACAGAGAGCTGAGTCACAGTTACATATACTTGATGACGGATTCAGCTTTTCTCTTCAAATAAATATTAATGGCTTACCACTTTTCAAGAGTACAAATGATCAGTTTTGACCGATTCTTGACAAAGTTCAAAACGTATGTGACGAAACACCTTTTATAATTGGTATTTTTTCTAGGCAAAGCAAACCAAGTAATTTGAATGATTATTTGCAAAAATTTATTGGCGAATTCAATGCACTTACTTACAATGGTTTTGACCTAAATGACAAACATTTCAATGTGAAATTAGATTCCATAATCTGTGATGCACCTGCAAGAGCATTTGTTTAGTGTATCAAGGGTCATTCCGGGTATTCAGGATGTGATAAGTGTACACAGTCTGGCGTTCATGTTGGCAAAATGACTTTTCCCGAAACCAATGCACCTTTAAGAACTGATGTATCATTTAATGCTTTAGAAGACGATGACCATCACAAAGGCTTATCACCTTTTGTAGAATTGAATGTTGGCATGGTTTCACAGTTCCCCCTTGATTACATGCACCTAGTCTGTCTAGGAGTTGTTAAACTTATGCTCTTATTGTGGAAAAAGGACCCTTTAAGGTGTCGGTTAGGGTCACAAGATATTAATCAAATATCCGATTCATTGCTCTCTATAAAAAATTACATTCCATGTGAATTTTCTCGCAAACCCCGTTCTTTAGATGTCATTGACCGCTGTAAGGCAACAGAGTTTAGATAGTTCTAATTGTACACTGGCCCATTAGTCTTTCTGATAGCTGTACATCCCAACATATACAAAAATTTCTTGCTCCTCACATTTTGTTGAATGAAAGTTTATGCAATGTATATAATGCCTATGCACATGACCTTCTTGTTGCCTTTGTTTATCACTTTGGTCAGTTGTAAGGCAATGATTTGATGGTTTATAATGTGCACGGACTGGTTCATTTATCAAATGATGCTGCTAAATATGGCAGTCTTGACAACGTGTCATCGTTCCCATTTGAAAATTTCTTACGAAAGCTGAAACGCATGGCTCGTAAACCATCTTTTGCATTGCAGCAGATAAAACGTCGACTTTCTGAACAAAGTTACATGAATCCGTCCAACAAGAAAGCGAAGGAATATCCAATTTTAAAAAGAGAGATGTTCTAGCAAATGGCATCCAGTACAGGTCATTGGAAACTGACAATTACAGTATAAAACTTAATGCTAAAGATAGTTGTTTTCGTGTGAATTGAAAGATTGTTGTTGTGAAAAAATTGATACCAAAAAAGATGCTGATGTTTTCATTGTGTATCAGGCATTCAGGAATACTGTAGATTTTTTGGTATACCTGTCTCATCAAATTTACTTGGAATTCAGACGGTGCATGATTTAGAAATGCAAGTCAGTTTCTCAAAACTGAACCAAATACAATCAAAATGTGTATTGCTTCCATATACAAGAAAGTTTCTAGCAATTCCATTTACGAGTAACATTTGGTGAGAAGATATGAATTGGGATGCTTAAAACCAAGGTCACAAAAAGTGTTTATCAATATGTTAGAATAACTTTGGAACTAATCATGAGCATTTATATGTTTATGTATTGTCATTTACTATATATAGATATGTATATATGCATATATCCATGATAGGTCTATGTATGCTGTGGTTGAATTCACGGATGGCCTAGAAGAAGAGGTCATACCAAGTGCATGGCTGACAGAAAACAAGAAAAAAGCTTACTGGCCAATGTGGAGAAACATGACAAAAGTTCAAAGCGCAATAAAGCAGTGTTTAAAACCTGGGGCAGACTACATGTGCTTAGATATCAGAGTGCTCTGTGAATCTGGTAAGATAAATGCTTTATTGTTAATGTTTAATATCTCATATAAAAAGGTTCAAGCTTTTTAATTTCTTGAATGATTTTCATGGTTTTTTTAAATCTTAAAATGAGCTAAAAAAATTATCAAAATGTAAATCTGTGATGTTTTAATCGATACTTTTTTTCCATTGAAGTACATGTGTATTTTTATCTTAATTAAAATGTGAAAATTAATGGTATGCAAAGTGTTAATTACATGTTGTTTTTGTAATTTTAAAAGACAACTTTGACAAAGCAAGATCTAAACTTGCCAATGCAATTGTGACATCGTCTCTTGAAACATCAGACGGCGAGGATGCATCGAAATAAGAAAAGGACCAGAAGAGAAAGAAAACTTTAAGGTACATTATTTATTACAAAACAAATCAAATTTGATAGAATGATTTTATATATGTATATATGTATATTGGGAAAAACTCTTATGTAAATTTCAGACCCAATCCAAAATACAACAATTAATCTTCATCAGAGGTGGACGACTCAACACAACTGATAAAGTTAAGAAGGTCCCCACGGAATAATATGAAATCCTTACCGGATCTTCCACCCCTTCCCGAACTACCCCAACCAGTGACTCCTCAACCATTTCCATCATCATCATCATCTTTGCCAAAACAAAATGAGCCAGAAAGAAGGATTGATCCGTCAAGACAGATCAGTTCACCCTCATCAGCTACTGTGACAGCTGCATCACCCCGGACAAACACCTGAGGTGTCCACAAAGCCAGGAGTATCAGGTTAGTTTTAAAACCCATCTTTGTTGCACACATTTATCATTATTAAAGATAATATTTAAGGTAAGATCTAGATAAATTCACCTTTAATAAGAGATTCCTATATTTGTCTTTCTATCCACAGACATCAAGATTATTTCTATAATTGAAGAAATAAAAGGGCAGGTCCGTTTCAACACAAAACTTTTGCAGAATATTTGAGGTTGCAGCTCCCTTGGCAGAGACTGATCAAACTTTGGACCTTGAAATTGATTTTCCATTGAAGACACTGGACAACTTGGATGCTTTGGAAGAGCAATTAGAAGACAGTGAGGTAGTGAGAGCATTGGTATGTCACATATTTTTCTAAATTTATAGGGGGGGGGGTATCAAAAGTATAAAAGATTCATTGTCCTCATATGCTTGCATTTTATTTTCAAATTTAAAAAATATTTAGTCACACAGAAATAATAACTATAAATTTTATTAAAGCTGCCAAATCTAACAGCAATAGGAGGAGACTCTCTCCAGTCCAGGGTGAGACGGCTCCTCTCCTTTCTACAGACCAATGACCTTGCACAGCAACTAAACTGTAAGGGAAAGGGCAAGAAAAAAGGGTTTTCAGCCCTTAAGTTGAAACCCAATGTGCTAAGTAAGTTCTCCTCATTTTTCCATGGACAAACGGAAGTTTTTTTTTTTTAAATTGTGGTAATGCTGTCAAATGGAGTTGGTTTGCTTTGTTTTGTTTTTTTATTCTTAAAAAGCATGTTCCGTTTTAAATCATATTGTGTATAGTTATATATTCATTTAAATATTCTATCCAAATACATTACATGGTGAGTTTGTTGTTTTGCATACAATTCCAATACGCCATTTGGTTTAGAATTTATCAGGGATATGGTGTATTACTTATTTAAACATCTCTTACAGAGACTGTGGGGAAAACAGATTTTGTGCGCATGCAACAGAGGCCGATATTGAAAAAGTGATTAAGGACTGGCTGAGATATTCCACCGACCGCGATGGTGGACGGAAAAGACGCACAGAAAAAAGAAAGAAAATGCCAGAACTGAGGCTGAGGCTGATGAATCAGACTGAAAAACAAAGCGTCATTAATACTCCATTTCATTAATAAAATAAAGTTTATATTTCATTCAAATGTTTTATCAATTTTTAATAAGTTTTACTTTCATACTATTTGAGCTAGGTTATATTATTGAATTACCAACTTTTTAATTGATTGGGGTGTGGAAAAATAATTTAAACAAAATCAAGGATACTGACAGCTGAGGAAAATGAGATAACCTAAGTGTTGACCAGTTATTTGCTAAAAAAATTTACAGAACAGGAACCAGATTGAAATGTAAGCCAACACTTTACCAACATATAAGAGATTAAGTTGGGCCTACGTTGGGCCAACATCAACCAAAAGATTTAATAGCTACACCAACGTTAGTCCACTGTTGGTTATTGGCATGTGTCATATATTGCTTACGTTGGGCCATTGTTGACCCAACAAATTGGGCCATCGTTGGGCAGATAGCAAAATTACATTGGCCCAACGAAGACTGCCAACGTTGGCCCAACACAGCGGGTTTGTTGGGCCAACGTTGGCCCACTATAGACATGCTGGGTTAAGGTATGGCAAAACGTAAGTACAACTTGTCCTGCTTTTTCTAGGTTTTTACCCAACAGTAGTCCAAAACCAAGGACATAGGCAGCAACATTCCATAGAAAGTCGTGTTGTGTTAATTTGTTTACGTATAGGATTGTTCTGAAAACAAGACATATGTTAAAGCTGCTTGGTCCGATTTTTTTGTTATTACAGTATTAATTTTTTTTTCCATACAAACCAATTATCTTCGAAAGTTATGGACTTTCTCCTATCTACACGAGCAGAATCATTCTCCTTTCAAAGTTAAAAATATTCAAAGTAAATAAAAATAATTTCTTTTCGGGCAAAAGAAAAAAAAAACAAAAGTGTATCACGGGAATTTTTAGAAAAGGAAACCGTTTGGTTTTTCCCCCCGAATGAATGTGGTTATTCAACCCACATGATATGCATTGATTGTAAAGAAACCAAACTTCAGAAATATTTATTTAGCAAACAAAACGTACACATGTTTATTTGTAACTTGTCTGATTATTTCGACCTTTATTTAATGCGATGTCAAAGTCGTAATACAACCATACCCGTCTCGTCGTCAGGGGTAAAATTTAACATGAGGCAAAATAACGCGGTACCCTTTTATGTCGTTTATTTGTTAGGAAATTTGTGTACGTATTTTTCTTCATTGAAATTTGGCTTAATTGACTAGAAAAAAACTACTGCAATATCTATTATTATACATAATTATACTAATCATAACCATCTTTTAAAAGCGTGCATAAAATTTGATATAAAATCGGACCAAGCAGCTTTAACATTTCATATCTTTATAGATTTGGTTGAGTACAATAAAATATATTATGATTTAAATTCTACACAGTTTTTACAGCATGGATACATGGATCGCTTGTGTTCTAGTTAAAATTGATCATATTGTTGTTTTGATATTAATTGTTCTGATAAGTGATGTCTGTTCTGAAAATTAAAAAAGAAATTTATGGATGTTGAACTCAAAAAATATTTTGCTATCCCTCTGAAGGAACATTTCACTCTCAGTAACCTAGCTGAAGCTCTACGGAAAATTCGGGTTAACAAACAGTAGAGCTACAGTTCTATCCGTGCCAAATACTATATATATATTGCACAAAAATGTTCCGCGCATGTTTTTTTTCAGATTACTTATTAGAGCACTATTCTAACTTCGTAATGATTATTAATTTTGGAATGAAGAGACTTATATAATATATCACACAAACTAAAAAAATTTCATTTATGATGATTCATCTATAATACTGGAAGGATTTACATATAAATATTTGAAGCCTTCAACATCTTCTTGCTATAAACTGTTTAATACTTAAGACCTAGAAAAAAAATATGAAATATGGATTAGCAAATATATTGCATTGCCAATTGCGAAATAATGCTTAAAATCTAAGTGCTGATAAATATAAAGATTAGAAAATAAATTAATGTTGTGTTATTTGTAGAAATATTTTTGAAACAATTATGTCTCTTTTTTAAGAATTTGTCAAAATATTCTGTGCAAAGGGTGTCACGTTCACACAAGTTTGATACTTTGCAATTACGTATGCCTTAATAACGTTTTTGTATGGCTACAAAAATCTTTAATGACAAATACATATGAGTAAATGAAATGTCAATATGGAAATAATTAGTTAAATTGAAAATACACAAAAGATAATAGGATTTCCGATAAACAATTGATGTCAATCTTTATTTTTCTGCGGCAAACATGTTGATTCTTACAGTAAGTTCTATGAAAATTAAACCTATTACCGTCTGATGAGCATGTTTACAAAAGATTCCTAAGAGTGTTCTTACATGTACGTAAAAAATGGAAAAAAGTAAGGGACATCTAATATCAAATTAGAACTTATCTTAAGATTTAGCTCGACTGTACATATATCTTAGGAACATCTTAAATAAGGATATTCGTACCTAAAATCTTTCTTACTTTATCGTCTAGAGTTTAAGGTGGGTATAAAGAAGAAATCGGTATAATTTTGCTGGAGAATCTAATATTTTATAGGTTGATTACAAAAAACTTATCAATTGATAAGAAAAACAACTTAAACTTACCTTAACCCTTTATCGCTTATTTCATATGAATCATATGTTACACTTGACATGCATTTCCAAGCTTGAAATAATTCTCTATTAAGAAATAATCTTGAAGTTTTTTGCAATGGTCTTGTTAAGACGGCTGGATGACTATATCAATCTTCGAAAAAGAATAGTTCTGTATACAGATATAGCAAAATATTGAAATTTTTAAACTAAAATATTTTGATTTTTTTTTAATAAATTATCATATCTGAAAATTTCGGAAAAATCAGATGGTTAATTTGTTGACCATCAAGTTACCTTAAACAATTGTTTGTAAACTGTTTTTATGCATCGCAAGATGTTTAATATAAAGCTTCCTGTTTCAATGTTGTTTTTCAAAATTTTGAAAGATTGTTGATTGAATTTTATTAACTACTAATTGGTTTGCTGTTTATAAGAAGTCTTTCATATTGATTGTTTATCAAATCATTTGTCTCAATCAATTTATTATCATTAAAATTTTGCGACTGTTGTTGTTCAATGAGATTATGCTAAAATGCGTACTGCGTACGAAAAGAACAAGTTTGTTACTCAAACCATTATTTTATTAAATTTTAAAAATATAGATTATATTTTTAGAAATCCAGACAAACAGAATTTATTTAAATCTCGCAGAAAGTTATCGTCTAAGATACTGAAAGATGTTTTGAGAATTTTTTGTTTATTTCTGTTAATTCAGTTTTGTTCATTTGTTCATTAAAGCATAAATATAATATACTGCTACCCAAATGTGTCGAAACTCTTCCTAACATTTTTGTTACGCATTATCCATAAATAATAAACTAAAAAAATAATGAAAACTACATATTTTATTGATCTTTGCTTAAATCTGTTAGATGGAATGCATGTACAAAAGTAAGGATTTATGTATTATTAGAAGCTAAGATCTAAATCTAAAATATTTTTGCTAATAAGTGACCAAAAGATAGAGAATGAATGGCAACCTGAAAATTTTTAATAAGTAAAACCTGTTTCCACAACACAAAATACAACTGAAGAGGAAAAAAGTGACAGAAATCCTCCAAGAAGGAAGACACATAAAACTTTTTCCACGTTTGAGAGAAGGGAGGAAGAAAAGTAATGAAACAGTTACTGCGTTTAACATGGCAAGAGAGAGAGAGAGAGAGAGAGAGAGAGAGAGAGAGAGAGAGAGAGAGAGAGAGAACAAGGAAGTATAAATCAATGTGTGTTTCAGTAGGTTATATAGTGCACCTTAATTGTCAGTTTGTTCTTATTGGCCTAATATTTTTTTGTCCTCCTATCTTTTTACTTTGAAAGACGACAATCACACATTCATATTTTCAGAACGTGATGACCGTTTGAACAACGTCTTTTTTCTAAGATCCAGCCCCCATTGTGACCATGTTCCTTTTGTTATAACTTTTTTATCCCCGTACCCAGCTTCCCACAAATATTGCAGCCTCTTACATCATTCTATAAGTGCTTGTGATGGTTTAAAAATTTGGATTTTGTTCAGTTGTGCATCAATTACAAATATTAATTAAACTTAACATTATTTTTACAATTATCAGTAAACCAATGTTTGTACATTTGAAGGTTCTGGTCATATTTGCCCGTCTGTTTGTTTCTGAAATATTCAGTGGATTTGCATTGTGCATTATTCCAGTGCGCATTCAGCAAGTTGCTATGTGCAAGATGGGGTCAGAACTTACTTGTCACTAATGATTTAAAAGGAAGCAATAGTTTTTAATTTCGCTCATTATTATTTTTTAATAAATACTAGACTTTGACCCGTGCGTGCACGGGTTGAGATTGTATATGATATTGGACATTTACGAAATAGATACATCGACACAACGTATTGTTGCCATTAACATAAAAAATGCTTTAGGCCTACAATAATGCTATTAATTTCACTACACTCTCCGCAGTTAGAATAATCTAACTGTGTCTCGGCACAGGCCTTCACAACACTTAAAATGCCTCCCATATACCCGTAATATAGCAAAAAATTAACGAAACTGCATTGAAAATAACAGTCAAATTATCCATAATAAACAATTATGAGGCTTTAAATACCTTTCATCTAAAAATTTAATTCATATTAATGAAGAATTCAACACTTTTTCCAGCAACATGTTTCACTCGATTCGAGCTGACATTCGGAACTATTGTGATTTTTCTTATTAAATGCACCGAGTTCGAGCTATCTTCCATATTTGAATTGGAAATTTTTGGGGACCGGGAGCTACAGACCTGCAGCTAGTATTTCCTGTGATGAACAGAATATGTATATGACAAATTTTCAATGAATATTTACACGTATTTGTAATATCGTTTCTGGGTTTATCCATGCAAAAGTAATATTGTGGAAACAAAAACTATAAAGACCCTCCAGTGATTTAGCGTGAATGTAATGTGCATGCACAAGATTGTAAAATCAGAAAAATCCATATGATTTCCGGATTTCGTTGATTATTAATTAGCGAAGCTTGATTGAGAAAAAAAATAAAAACAAATTGGTGATCTTCAAGTGCCAAGAATGTTTAAAATATGTAAAACAAATGACAGTACTCTTCGGATTTCTCGGTATTAAAGCTAAAACATTCGAGTCTATTATTTTAATATAGTAGTATAGATTTACCACAGTGAGTGTTATATACAATTATACTGGTATGAAAAATATGTATCCATCCTTTACATCTCTGACTTTAGAGAGGCACTATAAATGATGTATAATTACAAGAACAATAAGAGAATTTCAATATTTCTGTACTTATACATGTGGCATGAAGTGTTTTATCGACCAGAAAAACTCTTTTCGAGCTTTTTTAAGCTCAGCTTGCTTTTTTAAGTGCATATATATTACTTGCTAACTATAATGTCAGTTAAAGTGAACGTCTTTGAATTTCTCAGCAATTGATTGTGGACATGAAAAGACTAAATACGTCTTTAAAAAGAACGTATTTTGTTTTTAGACTCATATCTTCTTATATCATATTTTAGTTGGTCTTAGCAGGTATTTATTTTGATTAATGAGCATTCCAAATGTACTACAAATCAAATAGTGGTGACAATTATTCACTATGCTTAACCAGACATTGATATAAAAATATGAGTATTAACTTACACAAAAATGTCAATCGAGTTTTATAATTTGACTTCAAAATAAAGATTCATATAGGTCATTCTGTTTGCTTTTGAAATATTTTTTGCGGTTTACTTATTACTCGCTATTTATTAACAGTTTGATTCTGAACTTATCCCAGGAGAGGTCAACCTGTTGAAAGAAATCATGATTTTGAGTTTTTATGATGTGGCATAAAATTTGTAACTTACATTACAAAATAATAAGGTTACTGCACCTTAAATGACATTTTTTATCATGAATGACTTTTTCGTGTTTGATACCACCTGCCGGCTCAGTGTCTTAAGGGGCATCCCACGCATGTAAATTCACGTGGTGTGGCATACTTTGTTGCTAGTTTAAGAAGGCCGAGTGATCAACAAACTATAAATCAGATCAACCTCAAATTTTTAGACATGATTTGTTAAGCTTTGATTTATTTTTTAGTAAGAAAAGGCTCTGAAAACGTTAGATTTTAAATTTGAGTATTTTCCTTCAACTGTATGTAGAGCTCTTCTTTAAAAAGAAATCAATACAGTCTTAAAATGGCCACGACCATCATGCCCCTTTTTATCGAATTAAGTACATATTGTTGTTTCCCTTTCATTATAAAAAAAAATCAGACTGATGAAAAATCTCAACTCTGACATATTTATATTGGATTATTTCTCATATGTTTTATGATAATTGGTTTGAAAATCTAATGTGCATACCATTTAAAATTAACTGTTTAAGAAATTGACTAGATTGTATTCAGAAATTATTGACTGAATTAAAAGAATTCAAAATACTCATTAGACATTAGTCTCAAATTAAATTTGAAGTGTTGATGATTTTTTTTGCTAAAGAAATATCAGAATATCTTAGTATTGCTATTACTTGGGATCTTTTCATGTGACTAAATGAGATCTTTGACAAAATAGGTTGAAAGACCCCTGTAACCTATTAATTTAATATAATGACCTCTTAATATGATCTAATGACCTTTTAATTCAATTTAAAAGAATTTTCAACAACTAAAAACAACCTTACTTGATTGTCTCTTGACAAAAAAGTCGATTTGATGCTCGTAATAATTTCATTTCCCAGAACATTGTAGTACCTCTGGTGGAAAACCAAATGTCTCTCAACCTGGCGACAATGCCAATCAGTTATTATCAAATCATTAAAAAGCATAAACTTTTTTGAATTGTCTTACTCGTGTATGGTACCTATTATTGACTACTTGTTGTGTTTTAATGTTAGTCCTCTAGAGAAAACGGTATTTTATTCTTAATCTCTAATATATGGGTAGATTTAGTGATTGAATTACCGAATTACAAACTCATGTGATATCTAAAAAAGGATTCTATCAGAAAATGATATTTCTATAATTGTATTAAAGTAACTTAAATCTTTACGTGAACAATGTGAATGTGGGTTTCACTCTCACGGGTAGACAATGGAAGATATTAAGGTAAAGTTTTAGGGGTAAGAATTTGTAAGTTTTGTTCTTCATATCAAGTTAAAGATGGATATCATAAATTTATTGCATGATAGTGAGGGAGATATGAATATCTATTCCCTTCAAAAATCTTATTTCCCGAGGGCATTGATACACCTTAAAATACTGAAGGCCCCACTATTATTCGAATTGTCACAAGATTTGAAAAAGAAAATTAAAAGCATTGACGTTAAAAGTTTTAAAAAAAAATCACTATTTACCATTTACATTGAAACAAAAACATACATTATATCTTAATACTTTTAGCATTGTTCCTTTATTCCATTGCGTAGTGGCAGCTTGAATTAATTAAAGTGAAACTAAATTTTGTTTGCTTTCCTAGAAATATTAACGCACTAAATTTAGTCAAATAATATAAATTTGGTAATGTTTTGGAATAACCTAAGATTTTTTCATCGTATTTTTTTTGCCTCCTACAAAATGTAGTTTATCCTTATGACGTCCCAATGATTCTCTTATGGCATCTTTTTGGTATCATAGGTGAAAAGATAAAATAATTTGGCTTAATTGAAGAGTGGGGTGTTGGAATTTCATTAGGTGAAAACCCTCGTACCTTTGAGGTTAAATTTTCTGGAAATCAAAATGAAAAAAAAAAAAAAAATACCATGTTCATGATTGATGTAACCGACAAATCGATAAGTTTAGAGAGAACTTAGATAAGAAAGAAACCAGAAATGATATCTGTTCAAGCTAAGTTTTTATTATCATCCTGTTAAGAATAAAATGCTTTATTTAATAAATTTTTAATAATTCTACACGTATAATGCTTAATAATCTTAATGAAGTATTTTTGTGATGATATAGTATAGTAATAATTGTAATGTGAATCAGATCTACAGTACTTTACAATATTCAAAGAAAAAAGAGTGGGCTGGTTACAACTAAAACTAATCCAGCTATCAAAGTGAAAAATAGGCCAGGTTGCAATTGTTAATAATATTTTCCTTTCAAATCTGGGTCAATGAAATTTCTCTTCGATTTATTGACCAACCTTGTTATTAGTATTAAATGGTTGTGTTTCATGGGTCATTTTACCCAGTATGTACTGTCCTAATTTCACTTAACTCTAAAACGAATAAATGGCATGGTATATTTGTTATATCTTTTTATCAAAAGTGTTTCAATAGCATTCTTGTATAATGGGAGCTGAACATTCGAAAGAAAAGCACATGTATAATAGTAATAATTATATATATCTATACAATCTCTTGTAAAGCGAGTAAAGATATATTTCGAAATATGGGATTGTGAAGAACATGTGATACCCTTCATAGGAATTTCCATTTCCTTATTGCAAAAATCAAACACAAATATTCCAGGACTCATGAGATTTATTTAATACAAGTTTATTAAGATAATGGCTATTTTCATTTACTGTTAAGTTAAAAATATTCTTATAACCCTGAAATGCGGTATCTAGAAATGAAAAAACGGACAAATTGCTTATAGCAATATTAAGTATATTTAGGACAGAAAAGAATAATGCATATATGTCTCTTATATGCAAGTAGCCACTAACATTTAGGTTTATGATATGTTCTAGACTTCTTCTATGTAGGCAATGTTTTATGCCACTTATTCCATGTTAATACCTCTATAAAAGTCAGTGAATTTTAATCATGACGTATTTTGTCTGATGGTTTGGTACATTATAGGATTGGCATCTTTAAAAATTAATAGTACTATAAATCAATTATACAGTACTTGACACCATTACAAGAGAAAAAAGGAAACGGGTTCCAGCAGAAACTAGAACAACGTACGTCAGTGTATACATACTATCTACATCTTTACCATGAACTCATTTAGTGCTTTAACTTCGTTTATGTATGATAGTAAAATATGTCGTAATCTTTATAACACTGGATATTTTTAATATAATTGTTAAATAGAATTCTTAACTGAGAGGACCTAAGAACAGTACATCTATAATATAAGTGATTTTTTAAAGTGTGTAAATTTTTTAAATGAAATTTTGGTTCGAAAAAGAAATCCTTATACGTTTTGTAATAAATTACGTTGAAGACTGAAACATCTTATAAGAATAGTACGGAAATAGTGTGTCCGTTGACTGGGTTCATGATATAGTTAACATTTTCTTACCTGGTCTGTTACCATATAAAACTGGCAATTTCAACATCAAATATGGTACTCATTCTCATTGATTTTGTATTTCATGTTCACAGCACTGCTCCTGACGGAGTGTTTCTGATAGTATGTGGATAACATTGATTTTTTAAGAATCAATTATTCTATTTGATCTACAACTTAATTTTTAGATACTACTTACTTGTTCTAAGCAGTAAAATAAAAATAAAATAAATATATGAAAAAGAGATGTGCATTTTTTACTTCAAAAATGTTAAAATAAACACATTAATTTTATAAAAGACTTGAAATGCAAGCTTTGACTTGCTAGTGAGGTTTCTAAAAAAGAAAGAATTTCATATCATTTAATATTTATTGATTTGAAGAGATATCGGCGCTTCTGATTGGTCGAAAAATTTCTTTGATACCAGTATCATTAAAATTTTTGCCGGTTCTCTTTTTCTCGACTGTTCTGATCTAACACTACTTATAGAACGGGAATTTCCAAAATAAACACTGTCAACAAAATGCAAAGTTGTGTCTGTTTTATTGTCAGCAAACAAAATACAACTTTATAAACATAAAAACTTGACCTTCAAAAATAAACAAAACATATTATTTGATTCACGAAATAGAAAATTAAGCGTCTTCTCACGATTTCGTCTGCTTGAGATCATTTACAGCGAGGCTGGCTGTTCCTTTTCCAGGAATATTATAACGAACATATAGGGTTAGGCCTATACACTATCACGGTAACACTCCTTCGGCGCATTCCAGGCTATCTAGTTACCACAACGTTTACAAAAGTCGCTTATACATACTATTCTTTGTCGACATATCAACTATTTTTGTCCACGATCGCCTCTCCTTGGATGGTTATGTTCAGTTGCATGTTCCAGCGATCTCACATGAAAACTAGTTTTATTACGAGTTATTCTGCTCAGTGAATAATATCACAAGCTAATCGCGTGTATTTTCCTTTCGTTTTCAATTTGGCCGGTTCAGATTTTAACTCAATAGCTCTTCATCAGCTGAAGGTACATCCATTTTGAATATTGCTGCTGTCAGGCTTGGGGTAATGCTAAATGTAATCGTAATGCATTGCAATGCATTACATATTTTCAAAGTAATGCTAGTAATGTGTAATGCCAAAATTTTAGCATTACAAGTAATGGTAAGGTAATGCATTACTTCCAAAAATCTAGTGTAATGCTGGCATTACATGGCATTATTTTGCATTACTATGCTTTTCTACGCATGTTCATTTGTAAAATCGTGATGAATTGAATAACTGATTAAAAATTGTTTTAAAGAAGAAAAATAATTCTTCAGATAAAAAAAATTTAGTTGTATGATTAAGTATGTAAAAAACAATTAAAACTCCATTCTTAAATTGTCAATATAACTGGCTATAAAATTACACAATTTCATAACATTTTAAGAGTGTTGCTATTAAGAATTTCAAATCATTTGAAAAATGTACCCAATTAGTACTCCAATTAGTTGTACATGTCATGAATTCTTTACTGTGACGAATGTGTCAGCAACACACAGTGCCCCCAGGATAATCTAAGTATCAAAACAATCAATTGTTTTAAGAGGTGCTAAACACCCCAATCACCACCCTTCTATTGGCTGTGTTCCCTTAGAATAGAGATCAGACATACACAAATGCACTAAAAAGAATGCACTGTCCAACCATGATTTCATGAAGCTTAAAAATTACTTCCAGTATTATAACCCATTTGAAATAAGTTTTACACACACACACTCTCTCTCTCTCTCTCTCTCTCTCTCTCTCTCTCTCTCTCTCTCTCTCTCTCTCTCTCTCTCTCTCTCTCTCTCTCTGTTGTATGCATGTATTAAGAAAAATAGTTTGGACTGATAGAAAATACAAGATTCATGTATTTTTTCTATTATTACCTGAACGTTATTTATCTTAGATTTTCCCACCCGACAGGATGTAGTAGTTAAAATATGAAACATGTGAAACTTTGATGATCATAAAGTGACACAGCAATCTTGTATAAGTCATTAAATTTGAACCTGATAGTGAACATGAGCCTGTAAATATGTTTAAGCATGATTTATTTATGAAACATTTATAAAAACTCTTTATTTACCTTTTAATTTACTTTTTTAAAACTTATTGACTTTTCACAAAGTAATGGTAATGGTAATGCATTACTTTACTCATGTAATTGTAATGTAATGCATTACTTCAAGAAAATTAAGTAATGGTGATGGTAATTTAATGCCCTTAAACCATGAAGTAATGGTAATGTAATGCATTACTTTACAATGGAATTCGCCCCAAGCCTGGTTGCTGTTGTTGTTTTGTATTCATACGCGCCGCTTCTTTTACATTATTTACATTTTTTTTATCAATGACACTTGACATTTTTTTTTTGAAAATGTTTTATTAAATGATAAGAAATGAAGATAATAATTTTTCTATTGATCGACGTATCAAAGAAAAAATTGACCGACCGGTGTTATATAGTGCCTTTTCCCCTAGCCATCGTTCCCCCGGAAAAATGGCTGTATAGCAGTTCTTCCCCCCGGAAAAATGGCTATATAGCAGTTTTTCTCCCAGGGAAAGCTGACTATAAAGAGGGCTTTCCCCCTTTTTATAGCCAGATTACCCCCACGGAAATCCTACTATATAGTGGAATTTCCCCCTTTTTTACATTCCATGTATATAGCGGACCATTTGTGGCAATAATTTGCAATAATTGATATAGTAATTTCTCATAAAAAAGGATAATTATGGCATTTATTAAAACATAGAATAAAATAGTATTACATGGTTTTTTAACCCCAAGCCTCCATAACATTCATGTGTCATCATCGTTTATTTCACCTGTTCTTACACCTTTTAGGAACACCTTTAACACGGATTTCGGAATACCTCGAATCTTTTTAATCTAATCGATGCTTATCTACAGTTTCGACTTCGACGTTAAGAACACGTGAGAACACATTTGAGTAAAAATACACTGGTTTGGAACTTTAATTTTCAATGTTTTACCATCTCTGTATAAGCTTCTCCGAGGGAACTAACTGACCAATCCTGACTTACTTTTGTAGAGGAAGGGAATAAAAAGTGGAAATGTATTACTCTCTTCGTCCAAAAGGCAATCAATTTTAAATTAATACCGTTCGAATTTACAATCTTAAAAACAATTATATATATTTTTTTTTTAAATATCAAACGGGAGACAGGGTGCAATCATATGTTGAGAACTGAAATGTTTTAGTTTTATTTTGATTGATGGGGTTCTAAATCATGGGTAAGGGGTATTTTAATTGATTATATATTAAAAGCATGTAAAAAGTTAGCATTTACAATTTTGTTTTAAAAATACGCATATTCATATTTTTTAGCACATTTTTTACGAAACGCGAGATTTTATGACATGAAAATTTTGTTTAAAAAAATGAAATGTCTTCACAACCAGAACAATGTCGGTATCTTTGCTGGTTACTTTGGAAAATGTGAAATGGAGCCTGAACTGACCTTATGTATATATTTACACTCACTATTTGCTAATTTTTCCACTTTTAAGTTTGCAACGTGATTCATAAACATACAATTTTGAAAACGATGACATATCAATCAAGATATACGATTCACTTACCTAAAAATCGTATAATACTATTTGTTTCAAATTTTTGCAATAAAGATTTACTTATGTACCGTATTATTTCTTCGAACAATGAAACAAGGGTAATTTAAAAAAAAAAAAAAAACCAAAAAACCAACACATCTATTGTGTTGAGCTGACTTATTATTTTTTTTATATAGACTTGGTCTTCTAATCAACTAACAAGTAAAAAAAGTCGTATACATGTATGCACTTAGGTTGGTTATTTATTTTTGATTTTCGGTTGCTCCTTTCATGAATAAAAGTTTATTGATTTATTTATCTAGTTATTTATTATATCATTAGTCATCTTATGAATTGATAAAAATGAATTTACACGCGTGCCTTTTTAAAAAATTTTGTTCTAAACTTTGGACTATATTTGATATGAGCGCCTAAGATGGCCCTCTAAAATGAAGATCGTCATTTTACTTCAATTCTTTTTTTTCGTTGTACAGATATATATGTGATGTGTATACACAATGTTCATTTTGATTCAAGTGCTCACAATTTAAGAATATGACATCGTAAAGACCTTCTTCCGCCATTTTTCCAATTTTTGCATAAAACAGCTTGTTTTCAAGCAGTTTTTCTTTCAGAAAACATAGAGCGCATGCTTGAACAAACAAGATATTTCAATCAGAGATATAAATAGCCAAGACTAATAAGAAACAAAAAAATATTTTTGTTCAAGCATGCGCTCTATATTTCCCATTCATAAACGGATAAGAAAAATGTCAATTTTTGACCGATTTTGATTGAATTGTAGTAATAGCGTCACTTCTGACGTCATACACTGCAAGTGAGTGCAAATAAATCAAATGAATAGGTAAAAAATATATTTTAAATCAACTCTTCTAAAAAATAACATAACATTTTATTGTACCCGAAACACTTTAAAAAATTGCAAATTATGGGGGCAAAATTTAAATCATATTATATATAGTTCTTAAAAAAGAAAAGCAGAATTAAACGTAATTTTCAATCATTTTGATAAGGAAATATATGAGCGATTGTGTATTTTTAAATGGTGTTTTTACTTTTAAATGACCGTAAAAATATGTTCATGTGGTCATCTTTAGTTTTTGCGGTATGGGACCCTAAAAAATACATTTTCTTTATAATTGGATTTCAAACATCGGGCTCGAAAACAACAAAGGCCCCTACCCTGCATGGGGGCTAAAATTTTCAGTGTCATCTACTAGTGGTATAACACTATCACTGTGAAAATATGATTAAGTGGTCATCTCTAGAATATGAGATTTGGATCCCCACTTATAGAACACTATTCAATCATTATAATGGGGTTTTAAATATCGGGCCCTGAAACATCAAGGGCCCCTACCCTGAGGGCTGAAATTTTCAGAGTCATCTACAAGTGGTAAACCACTGCCACTATGAAAATATGGTGATATGGTCATCTCTAGTTTATGAGACATTGGACCCTAAAGAATATGCACTATAATCAGTATAATCGGGCTCTGAAACATTGGAAACAAAATCTCTCTAAAACAGAGGTTTAGCCTGGATGAAATTTTCGCAATCAGACAGACGGTCTGATAGATTTATCAAAAAATTCTTAAAACATTCTCGCTTAGTACAATTTCAGAACACAGAATTATGCATATAAGTGTATAACTTGTAAAACCAAGATTTTTTTTCAATTAATTACCTTTATTAAGTTTTATGTGTAATTCCATTACACACATGTTCAATTTTCAGCATAGTCTATAAAAATAATAAATCGGAAAAACGAAACTTAACCTTTATAGATGAATGCAGTTATACATGTATGCAACCTGGGAGTGTAGAAACATTAATTTTAATCCTTACTGGATTTCAATCAATATTCTTTATAAAATCTGAACCAAGAACATGAGGGAGAAACCCTACTATGGGGGAAAGGCTACTATATAGGGGAAAAGCTACTATGGGTGAAAAACTGCTATACAACACCAGAAAACGTTTTCCGGTCAATTATTTCTTTGATACTCGATCAATAGAAAAATTGTTATCTTCATTCCTTAAGTTAACTCATCGATCTTCGAAACATCGTTTTTGACTGCAAAATACTTTTATTTTAGATACAAAAAATGACAATGCAATAGTCCGTGGAGCCTACTTAAAATATTGGTTGTTGCATAAAGGATCGATTTCGAAAACAGTTTTCGGCAGTCAGTTATTTGAACAGTAATCAAATAACTTTCTCCCCGTCTGTGCACTTTAACTAAAAGGAAAGATCAATCACCATCAAAATGTCGAAATATATTTGATAAAGACATGGAGAAGCTTTTGATTGCACAGGCAATTGTTATGTAAAAAGAATTTGAACTATATTTGCTTCGGTTCCGTATCGACGCTTTGTTGCAACCACTATTGAAATAAAGTATTTTAATAGTAGTTTGGAATTTATTTCATTAGAAGAATCACTTTGCAACCACTGTTGAAATAAAACCTCTATTGAAATAAATTATTTCAATAGTGGTTGGGGATGAATTTCATTGCAAGAATCACTTTACAACCACTATTGAAACACAACTACTATCGAAGTAATTATTTCAATAGTTGTTGGGGATGCATTTCATTATAAGAATCATTTTACAGACACTTTTGAAGACTAATGTTTAATTTATTTTTTTAATCGTAGACGAGAATGAACTTTTTATGAATATTACTTTGTAATCATTTGGAAAGAAAGAAATTGTACATCATTTTTGCAAACTATTTTGAAATGCAAGAAAAACTTTATCTAATGAACAATTTCAAATACACAATGTAGGTATTATAGACCTGCATATTTTACGGTATTAATAACCGAGACTAAAAAACCACCCACTATTAAAATAATTTTCTCAATGCTGATATATATAATAATATTTATCAATAAATAATTATTCAATATACAGGGGGTTTGAATAAAAGTTCTGGCAATTTACAAGATGTTCACTTTTGTACAAATAATTTAAAATATTCATAGATAATGATATTTCTGTAGAAAGAGAAAGGTAAAAAATATCGATTTTCAAAGTAGTATTTATAAAGAAATTCATTCTAAGCTACGATTGAAAAAATATTTTTTTAGTAATTGTATTTCAACAGTGTCTGTACGTTGATTCTTAAAATGGAATACATCCCCAATTACTATTTAAAAAATTTATTTCAATAATGGTTGTATTTCAATTGTGCTTGCAAAGTGATTCTTCACATGAAATACATCCTTAACCACTATTGAAATAATTTATTTCAATAGTTGTTGTATTTCAAGAGTGGCAACAAAGTGATTTTCCTAATGAAATGCATTCCCAATCACCATTGAAATAATTTATTTTATTTTAATTTATTTTAATAGTGGTTGAAACAACGCTTTTAAAAGTTATTGTACAAGTATGCTACAAGGGCATAATTTTCATAGAAATATTTCTTGATTGTTTATTTGATATTTTTAGATTTTTAAAAAACCCTCATATTTTCCTTGTATCAGAATAAGTATTCATTATCATACTCTAAAAAAATGGGAAATGGTTTATATATTGACCCTTCATTAGACCTTACTGTAAAGTAACACATCTGGTAACATTTCATTCGTAAGTTTATCATAAAAATGGCAATGCGTCACTAGCATTAAAAGTTTGTCACTTTTTGGTTGTTGAGTAGTAGTCTTACATTGAGAGAGTTTGGCAATCTTGTTATCACAAATGCAGCAGGCCTTTCACACTATCAAACTAAAAAGTAGTGGATTGACCTAGGTTCGGCAACAAAAACTAAAACAAAGAGATTGAATACAAGTGAAAAATGAATCACGTGTTTTAACAGTTTAACACGTTTTTGTTATTGATTGGTAGCTGAGATTGGATTGGTTATTCAATCGTGTTAACACATTTACAACAGGTCTTTCACACTTTCGAAAGGAATAGGTATTGGATTAACCTTGATTTGCCAACGAAACACAATGAAAAAATATGATCATTGTTAAAGTTTTATAAATTAACGTTTTTTCTCATTTAGCGAAAGTGGTTTTAAAAACAAGTGTTAATTGTCACTTTTCTTGAGTTTGAGATAATCATTGATAATTCTGATTGTTCACTGATAACTGAAAATTGTTTATCAAGATAATGGTTGTTATATACATTAAAACTATTCTTAAAATCCTTAAATGCGGTATCTAGAAATGAATGAACAGACAAAATGCTCATATCATAAAGTATATTTAGGACAGAAAAGAATAATTCATGTGTATCTCTTATATTCAAGGAGCAACTAGCATTTGGGTTTATGATATGTTCCAGACCTCCTCTATGGAGAAAAATTAAAAGAAAATAAATATATAAAAAAGAGATATGTGCACTATTTTTTTCAAAAATGTATAAAACAAACACATTTATAAATACTTAAAATGCAAGATTTGACTTGCCAATGTAGTTTCTAAAAAAGATAGAATCTTACATCAACTCACCTATTTTCGAAACATTGTTTTTGACTGCAAAATGCTTTTATTTTTGTTACAAAAATGACTATGCAATGGTCAGTGGAGCCTACGAAAAAAAACATTTGTTGTTTTATAAAGAATCGATTTCAAAAATAGTTTCTAGTTTTCTGAACAGTAATTAAATAAAAAATTTCAGGGTTGTGCAAATTAGCTAAAAGAAATTTTCATTCACCATCGCAGTTGATTGATGTCGAAATGTATTTGATAAAGACACGGAGAAGCTTTTTATTTTACGGGCAATTGTCATGTTAAAAGAATTTGAACTATATTTCCTTCGGTTCTGTATATACGCTTTTTTGCTCCAATTTAATTGGTTATTGTACAGGTATGATACAATGGCATTTTTTTCATGAAGATACTTTTTTATTGTTTGACAATCTTGAATTTTTTGGGGTCTTTGCCATTTAGACAAAATTTGGAAAACTTATCCTTTCTTTTTGTGATGATATAAGAAAAGTATTTCCAACAGTGATAAGAATATGGTTATGATTAAAACTAGTTTAAGCCAATTTCACAATGACGTCTATTATAAAATAGTTAAATATCCTATCTTTTTTAAAATAAAAGAATTGGGCACATGTACTTAGAAGTACATGAAGTATTTTCGTGGTGATATAGTATAGTAATAATTGTATTGTCAATCAGATCTACAGTACTTTACAAAATATAAAGAAAAAAGAGTGGACAGGTTACAACTAAAACTAGTCCAACTATCTAAGTGAAAAATAGGCCAGGGGGTGTTGGAATTTCATTAGGTGAAAATCCTTGTACCTTTGAGGTTAAGATTTCTGGAAATCAAAATGAAAAAAAAAATAAAAATACCATATCCATGATTTATGTAACCGACAAATCGATTAGTTTAGAGAACATTTTAAAGAAAGAAACCAGAAATGATATCTGTTCAAGCTAAGTTTTTGTTATCTTCCTGTTAAGAATAAAATGCTTTATTTAATAAATTTCCAATCATTCAAAACGTATAATGCTTAATAATCCCAATGAAGAATTTGTGTGATGATATAGTATAGTAATAATTGTAATGTGAATCAGATCTACAGTACTTTACAATATTTAAAGAAAAAAGAGTGGGCTCGTTACAACTAAAACTAGTCCAACTATCTAGGTGAAAAATAGGCCAGGTTGCAATTGTTAATGATATTTTCCTTTTAAATCTGGGTCAATGAAATTTGTCCTCTATATATTGACTAACCTTGTTATTAGTATTAAAAGGTTGTGTTTCATGGGTCATTTTACCCAGTATGTACTGTCCTAATTTCACTTAAATCTGAAACGAATAAATGGCGTGGTATATTTGTTATATCTTTTTATCAAATGTGTTCCAATAGCATTCTCGTATAATGGGAGCTGAACATTCGAAAGAAAACCACATGTACAATAGTAATAAATATGTATTTTTATATTATCTTTTGTAAAGCAAGTAAAGATATATTTCGAAATATGGGATTGTGAAGAACATGTGATACCCTACATAGGAATTTCCATTTCCATATTGCAAAAATCAAACACACAATAGATTTATTTAATACAAGTTTATTAAGATAATGGCTATTTTCATTTACTGTTAAGTTAAAAATATTCTTTAAACCCTTAAATGCGGTATCTCGAAATGAAAAAACGGACAAATCGCTTATATCAATATCAAGTATATTTAGGACAGAAAAGAATAATGCATATATGTCTCCTATATTCAAGTAGCCACTAACATTTAGGTTTATAATATGTTCTAGACATCTTCTATGCAGGCAATGTTTTATGCCACTAATTCTATGTCAATACGTTTACAAAAGTCAGTGAATTTTAATCATGACGCATTTTGTCTGATGGTTTGGTATAATATAGGATTGACATCTTTACAAATTAATAGTATTATAAATCAATTCTACAGTACTTGACATCATTACAAGAGAAAAAAGGAAACTGGTTCAAGCAGAAACTAGAACAACGTACGTCAGTGTGTGTATAATATCTACATCTTTACCATGAACTTATTTAGTGCTTTAACTTCGTTTATGTATGATAGTAAAAAATGTCGTAATCTTTATAACACTGGACTTGTTTAATACAATTGTTAAATAGAATTCTTAACTGGGAGGACCGAAGAACAGTACATCTATAATATAAGTGATTTTTTAGAGTGTGTAATTTTTTAAAATGATATTAACTGAATTAATAGAATTCAAAGTACTCATCAGACATTAGTCTGAAATTTGTTTTGAAGTGTTGATGATTTTTTTGCTAAAGAAATGTCAGAATATCTTAGTATTGCCATTACTTGGGATCTTTTAATGTTCCTTAATGAGATCTTTGACAAAATAGGTTGAAAGACCCCTGTAACCTATTAATTTAATATAATGACCTTTTAATATGATCTAATGACCTTTTAATTCAATTTACAAGAATTTTCGACAACTAAAAACAACATTACTTGATTGGCTCTTGACAAAAAAGTCGATATGATGCTCGTAATAATTTCATTTCCCAGAACATTGTAGTACTTCCGGTGGAAAACCAAATGTCTCTCAACCTGGCGACAATGCCAATTTGTCATTATCAAATCATTAAAAAGCATACACTTTTCTTAATTGTCTTATTCGTGTATGGTACCTATTATTGACTTGTTGTGTTTTAATGTTAGTCCTCTGGAGAAAACGGTATTTTATTCTTAATCTCTTATATATGGGTAGATTTAGTGATTGAAATACCGAATTACGAACTTATGTGATATCTAAAAAAGGATTCTATCAAGAAAATAATATTTCTATAAATGTATTAAAGTAACTTAAATCTTTACGTGAACAATGTGAATGTGGGTTTTACTATCACAGGTAGACAATGGAAGATATTGAGGTAAAAGTTTTACAAGTAAGAATTTGTAAGGTTTGGTCTTCATATCAAGTTAAAGATGAATATTATAAATTTATTGCATGATAATGAGGGAGATATGAATATTTATTCCCTTCAAAAATCTTATTCCCGAGGGCATTGATAAACCTTAAAATACTGAAGGTTCCACTATTATTCGAATTGTCACAGAATTTGAAAAAAAAACCTTTAAAGCATTGTTGGTAAAAGTGTAAAAAAAAATATTACTATTAACCATTTACATTGAAACAAAAACATATACATTATATTTTGACATTGTAGTATTGTTCCTTTATTCCATTTCGTAGTGGCAGCTTGAATTAATTAAAGTGAAACTAAATTTGTTGTGCTTTCCTAGAAATATTAAGGCACTAAATTTAGACAAAATATAGAAATTTGGTTTTATGTTTTGGAATAACTTGAGATTTTTTCACCGCATTTTTTTGCCTCCTACAAAATGTAGTTTATCCTAATGATATCCCAATGATTCTCTAATGAAGGCTAATTTCATTTTTTTTTTTGGTATCATGGGTAAAATGATAAAATAATTTGGGTTTATTGAAGAGGGGGGTGTTGGAATTTTATAAGGTGAAAACCCTCGTACCTTTGAGGTTAAGATTTCTGGAAACCAAAATGAAAAAAAAAGATCATATTCATGATTTATGTAACCGATAAATCGATTAGTTTAGAGAGAATTTTTAAAGAAAGAAACCAGAAATGATATCTGTTCAAGCTAGGTTTTTATTATCATCCTGTTAAGAACAAAATGCTTTACTAAATAAATTTCCAATAATTTAACACGTATAATGCTTAATAATCCTAATGAAATATTTTTGTGATGATATAGTATAGTAATAATTGTAATGTGAATCAGATCTACAGTACTTTACAATATTCAAAGAAAAAAGAGTGGGCTGGTTACAACTAAAACTAGTCCAACTATTGAAGTGAAAAATAGGCCAGGTTGCAATTGTTAATAATATTTTCCTTTTACATCTAGGCCAATGAAATTTATCGTCGATCTATTGACTAACCTTGTTATTAGTCTTAAAAGGTTGTGTTTCATGGGTCATTTTAACCAGTATGTACTGTCCTAATTTCACTTAACTCTGAAACGAATAAATGGCATGGTATATTTGTTATATCTTTTTATCAAATGTGTTTCAATAGCATTCTCGTACGACGGGAGCTGAACATTCGAAAGAAAACTACATGTACAATAGAAATAAATATGTATTTCTACACAATCTTTGTAAAGGGAGTAAAGATATATTTCGAAATATGGGATTGTGAAGAACATGTGATACCCTACATAGGAATTTGTTTTGCCTCGGACTAGAATGTCTCGACGTCATTGGATAAATCGCGTCACTTGGTTGCCTCATCAATTTCTTAACAGGGCAAGCGTCAAAATTTAAACGGCAACATGGCGGACGTAACGTTATTTGAGCTGATTTTTTACACAAACGTCCAACCATACCTTTAATTTTTAAGCCCCAAAATATTTAGAGTGACCCCCCTTTGCCCGTGACGTAATATTATGATCCTACAATAGCATCAAGGTTTGCACAAACAACTGACGAGGAAGGTAAAAAATTAGAGAATTAAGCTATGAATTTAATCATTATATTTTATCTATTGTTTGTTTACATATCCAACTGTAGGTCCTTGACAAAACAAAACACTTATTAGGTTCGTTACTGACTGTTTACAGAAATTTGTGGGGTCGGTAAAGTCCATAGAAGGCTCGGCTCCGCCTCGCCTTCTATGGACTTTACCAACCCCACAAATTTCTGTAAACAGTCAGTAACGAGCCTAATAAGTAATATTCCATTTCCATATTGCAAAAATTAAACTCACATATTTCAAGACTCATGAGATTTATTTAATACAAGTTTATGAAGATAATGGCTATTTTCATTTACTATTAAGTCAAAAATATTCTTAAAACCCTAAAATGCGGTATCTAGAAATGAAAAAACGGACAAATCGCTTAAATCAATATTAAGTATATTTAGGACAGAAAAGAATAATGCATATATGTCTCTTATATTCAAGTAGCCACTAACATTTAGGTGTATGATATGTTCTAGACTTCTTCATTGAAGGCAATGTTTTATGCTACTATTTCCATGTCAATACCTCTACAAAAGTCATTGTATTTAATCATGACGTATTTTGTCTGATGGTTTGGTATAATATAGGATTGGCATCTTTAAAAATTAATAGTATTATAAATCAATTCTACAGTACTTGACACCATTACAAGAGAAAAAAGGAAACGGGTTCCAGCAGAAACTAGAACAACGTACGTCAGAGTGTGTATACTATCTACAACTTTACCATGAACTTATTTAGTGCTTTAACTTCGTTTATGTATGTTAGTAAAAAATGTCGTAATCTTTATAACACTGGATTTTTTTAATATTGTTAAATAGGATTCTTAACTGGGAGGACCGAAGAACAGTACATCTATAATATAAGTGATTTTTTAGAGTGTGTAATTTTTTTAAATGAAATTTTTGTTTGAAAGAAAAAATCCTGATACCTTTTATAATAAATTACGTTGAAGACTGAAACATCTTGATTTTTGATTAGTACGGGAATGGTGTGTCCATTGATTGGGTTCATGAGATAGTCAACATTTTCTTACCACGATGTAAAACTGGCAATTTCAACATCAAATATGGTACTCATTGTCATTGATTTTGTATTTCATGTTCACAGCACTGCTCCTGAAGGAGTGTTTCTGATAGTATGTGGATAACATTGATTTTTTAAGAATCAATTATTCTATTTGATCTACAACTTAATTTTTAGATACTACTTACTTGTTCTAAGCAGTAAAATAAAAATAAAATAAATATATAAAAAAGAGATATGTGCATTTTTTACTTCAAAAATGTTAAAATAAACACATTAATTTTATAAAAGACTTGAAATGCATGTTTCTTAAAAAGAAAGAATTTTATATCATTTAATATTTATTGATTTGATGAGATATCGGCGCTTCTGATTGGTCGAAAAAATTTCTTTGATACCTGTATCAATAACAATTTTCCCGGATCCACTTTTCGCAACTGTTTTGATTTAACACTATTTATAGAACGGGAATTTCCAAAAGAAACACTGTCAACATAATGCAAAGTTGTGTCTGTTTTAATGTCAGCAAACAAAATACAACTTTATAAGCATTAAAACTTGAAAGTTTAACCTTCAAAAATAAACAAAACACATTATTTGATTCACGAAATAGAAAATTAAGCGTCTTCTCACGATTTCGTCTGCTTGAGATTAATCAGCATTTATAGCGAGGCTGGCTGTTCCTTTTCCAGGAATATTATTACAAACATATAGGCCTAGGCCTATACACTTTAACAGTAACACTGCTGTTCAAATTTGGTAACGATAATTTTTAAATTTACACACGTACATGATCGGTCATCAGAATAGGAATCGTAAAGAAAAGCTATGGGTAATGCATGAACTCCTTCGGCGTATTCCAAGCGGCAGATAAACCATTTAAGTACATAATTGGCTATCTAGTAACCTCAACGTTTACAAAAGTCGCTTATACATACTATTCTTTGTCTATAGATCAACTATTTTTGTCCACGATCGCCTATCCTTGGATGGTTATGTACAGTTGCATATTCCAGCGATCTCACATGAAAACTAGTTTTATTACGAGTTTTTCTGCAGAGTGAATAATACACATGTATCACAAGCTATCGCATGTATTTTCCTTTCGTTTTCAATTCGGTCAGTTCAGATTTTAACTCACTATTTGTGTTTAATCCATTAAATTCAGCTCAATAGCTCTGCATCAGCTGAAGGCGCATCCACTTTGAATATTGTTGCTGTAGTTGTTTTGTATTCATACGCGCCGCTTCTTTTACATTATTTACATTTTTGATCAATGACACTTCACATTTTTTTATTTGAAAATGTTTTATTAAATGATAAAAAATTAAGATAATAATATTTCTTTTGATCCACGTATCAAAGAAAAAATTGACCTGAAAACGTTTTCCGGTCAATTTTTTCTTTGATTACGTCGATCAATAGAAAAATTATCTTCATTTCTTAAGTTAACTCACCGATCTTCGAAACATCCATTTTGACTGCAAAATGTTTTTATTTAAGATACAAAAAATGACAATGCAATGGTCCGTGGAGCCTACTAAAAATATTGGTTGTTGCATAAAGGATCGATTTCGAAAACAGTTTTAGTCATTTGAACAGTAATCAAATGACATTTTTCCCGTCTTTGCACTCTTACTAAAAGGAAAGATCAATCACTATCGAAATGTCTAAATATATTTGATAAAGACACGGAGAAGCATTTGATTGCACAGGCAATTGTCATGTTAAAAGAATTTGAACTATATTTTCTTCGGTTCCGTATCGATGCTTTGTTGCAACCACTATTGAAAGAAAACCACTAATAAGATAAAGTATTTCAATAGTGGTTGGGAATGTATTTCATTCGAAGAATCACTTTGCAACCACTATTGAAATAAAACCTCTATTGAAATAAATTATTTCAATAGTGGTTGGGGATGTATTTCATTACAAGAATCACTTTACAACCACTATTGAAGTACAACTACTATCGAAGTAATTATTTCAATAGTAGTTGGGAATGCATTTTATTATGAGAATCACTTAACAGACACGTTTGAAGACTAATTTTTAATTTATTATTTTAATCGTAGACGAGAATGAACTTTTTATGACTACTAATGTTTAATTCATTTTTTTAATCGTAGACGAGAATGAACTTTTTATGAATATTGCTTTGTAATCATTTGGAAAGAAAGAAGTTGTACATCATTTTTGCAAACTATTTTGAAATGCAAGAAACACTTTATCTAATGAACAATTTCAAATACACAATGTAGATATTATAGACCTGCATATTTTACGGTATTAATAACCGAGACTAAAAAAAATATGGTATAATGTAACGATTGTCACGGGTGTGCAGAAATAAATAACCAATTTTCGCATATTAACATGCACGTAAAATTGTTTCTATCTAACAAACAATTTAAAATTGATAATAAAGGTTTTTAAGACATATTTGCGGTAATAATAATCGAGACTATGAATTTAACGTACTTATCTTAGGATTTTCACTGTTGTGCAGAAATAACCAATTGTTTTCATATTCTTTTCTTTATCTTTTTCTTTCTTAAGATATATCATGTTTTATGAAAATTGTAAAATATTTTTACATGTAATTATATGCATCACTATTAAAATATAATATTTCAATAGTGGTCGGTGATGAATTTTATTAGGACCACTATTGAAATAAATTACTTCAATAATGGTTGGTTATGAAGTTTATTATGAGAAATAATTTGCAACTACTATTGAAATACAAACACCATTTAAAATATTTTATAACATATATCATTATGATTATCTTTATTGAAATATATTATCGTAATGGTGGTTATAGATGTATTTCATTACAAAAATAACTGCTGTGTTGGGAATAAATTTCATTTTACAAATCACATTTATGATAAATTTATTTTCATATAGGTCGTGGATGTATTTCATTATAAGTATCAATTTGCAAATAATAATTCAATATTTTGTGATAAATAAATGTTATTATATATATCAGCATTGAGAAAAATTATTCAGATAGTGGTTGAGGAATTATTTCATCATTAGAATCACTAAGCAACCTGACTATCTAAATACAACCACTGTTGAAATAAATTATTTCAATTGTGGTTGAAAGGAAACGCATCCCAAACCACTTTTGAAATAATATATTTCAATAGTGGTCGTCATGCAGTACACCCCCAACCACTATTTAAATAATTTTCTCAATGCTGATATATATAATAATATTTATCAATAAATAATTATTCAATATACAGTGGGTTTGAATAAAAGTTTTGGCAATTTACAAGATGTTCACTCTTGTACAAATAATTTACAATATTCAAAGATAATGATATTTCTGTACGAAAAGAAAGGTAAAAAATATTAATTTTCAAAGTAGTATTTATAAAGAAATTCATTCTAAGCTATACGATTGAAAAAATATTTTTTTAGTAGTTGTACTTCAACAGTGTCTGTACGTTGATTCAAAAAATGGAATACATTCACAATTAATATTTAAATAAATTATTTCAATAGTGGTTGTTTTTCAATAGTGCTTGCAAAGTGATTCTTCAAATAAAATACATCCTTAACCAATATTGAAATGATTTATTTCAATAGTTGTTGTATTTCAATAGTGGCTGCAAAGTGATTGTCCTAATGAAATGCATTCCCAACCACTATTGAAATAATTTATTTCAATAGTGGTTTTATTTCAATAGTAGTTGAAACAACGCTTTTTTGTTGCAATTTAAATTATTATTGTACAGGTATGCTACGAGGGCATAATTTTCATAGAAATATTTCTTGATTGTTTATTTGATATTTTTAGATTTAAAAAAAAAAACTCATATTTTCCTTGGATCAAAATGAGTTTTCATAATCATACTCTTAAAAAAAAGGGAAATGGTTTATATATTGACCCTTCATTAGACCTTACTGTAAAGTAAAACATCTGGTAACATTTTCATTTCATTTTCATTCGTAAGTTTATCATAAAAACGGCAATGAGTCACTAGCATTAAAAGTTTGACACATTTTGTTCGTGAGTAGTAGCCTCTTAGATGAAAGATGGAGAGAGTTTGACAATCTAGTTATCACAATCCAGTCTTTCACACTATCCAACTAAAAAGTAGTGGATTGACCTGGGTTCGGCAACAAAAACTAAAACAAAGGGATTAAATACAAGTGAAAATAATAATGAATCACGTGTATTAACAGTTTAACACGTTTTGGTTGTTAATTAGTAGCTGCGATTGGGATGGTTATTCAATCGTGTTAACACATGTACAACAGGTCTTTCACACTTTCGAAAGGAATAGGTATTGGATTAACCTTGATTTGCCAACTAAACATAATGAAACAATTTGATCATTGTTAAAGTTTTATGAATTAACGTTTTTACTCATTTAGCGAAAATTGTTTTAAAAACAATTGTTAAATGTCACTTTTCTTGAGTTTGAGATAATCATTGATAATTGAAACAGTTTACGCTATTCTATCAACCGCTTCGCGGTTAATAAAGCGTAAACTGCCCCAAACCATTTTATATCGTATGAAACAAATAAATATTGAATTCATTCCTTTAGTAAAAATGAAATTATACTACCAATTGTAAATTCTCTTGCACCGACGTCATCACTCACAAAATGGCATAATTAAAATGTGTTTTAGATCAAGAACTCTTATGTTGATAAATAGTTTATTTTTATGCGTTTAATAATCAGAGAACATAAGTTGTGGCTTCGTTTATGATAACATATTACGACTGGAGATGATATATTGGTGCCACCTGAGTACATGATAAAAAGTTTGTTGGGTTTTTTTGTTATTGTTTTTCGATGATGAAGGAATGATAAAGAAAAAAAAATCAATAAATACTAAGTTTGAAGTTTGAACATTTTCCTATATTATTATTCATAGCTCTTCTTTTTAAGAGCTCTTTTCTTTTTCAAAATAGTCTAAAATTGGCCATGACCATTCCATCCTTTTAAAAAGAATGCAGATTTTATAAGAGACTATTTTTAAAGTGTTGAATAGGGGGCGCTTTGTGTGCCTAAGTAACGTATAACTGTTAAGGAGACTTGATAGTCAACAAATTATCCATCAGATAATTCATCATTAAAAAACATGTTTAAGCCATAAACTGTCAATAAGTAAAAAAATTCCAAATATGTTTGCTTTAAAATTTGAAAGTTTTTGTATATCTTTATATAAAGCTCTTCTTTTTCAGGAGATTAATAAAGTCTTAAAATGACCACGGCCATCGAACATTAAGTTTCATGGCCTAGCTCTTTCCTGGTCTAATTTCTCTCTCCTGGTCAAATGATTCAGTTTTACAGAAGGTTAAATTAATGCTTTGTTTTGTATTTAGATTTACAGTTATACTGTTCTTAAATAAAAAAAATATTCATTCTTGTCAATAACTTTGATTTAAACATAATTGATTGGTCAAACACATTTCATTTTTAAAGGTCCTTGCAGGAATTAATGATTTCAAATGGGCGATTGAGTGGAAATCTATTGTAAATTGAGTGAACGCATGCTACAAGATTTCACAGATGACATTGTTTGTGTTGTAACACGTTGATTCTTCTTACTGCAAAATGTGTATACATCAATGTACTATGTGCTTCAGAATGATAATATTTACTTACAAACTGAAAACGCCACACTGCAGTAGTTATACAATCGAAAGATTTCAGTAATCATTTTTTTTCTGCGTACATAACGGCAACAAATAAATGATAGAAGGTCAAAACGATGGTTTTCTTTTATTTTCTCAAATGGTCTATCTTTCTTTGTAGTTGAAAGAAATAAAAAAAAACTTTATCTTTTAAAAATCTTGGAGTTAGAATAGATGTGTTTTCAGAATTAGGATATTTTATGATTTTTCATTTTTTTAGGTTGATGTCGGTCAACTTAGTTAATGACTGCGTACAAGGGTAATGTATGATTTGTTGAACCTGAAACAAAAATATCACCAAAGACTAATGGTCATGTGTGTTTCTGTCTAGATCTTAAGGTCCAACAGTTCAAATGTTGCCTAGATCTCCGTCAATAACATTACAATTACTATACAGATTCTAGTCAAATTCAATGAAGCAGCCGGCCATTTATGCTTTTATATTACGTCGGTTATGTCCGTGATGACAAAATACAACAAATTATTATAAGATTTGACATCGCAGTCCCCTAATCTTCATGTTGGTCAGGTCAAGTTGGATTCACTTTCGTTCTGTTTAATTTTTTGAATGTTTGAAATGTTAATATCCATAAAAATAAATTTAAATTTATGGTTTACATCAATGCCTTTTGAAGTAATTTTATCAAAAATATGCAAATATCATTCAAGATCTTTTTTCGAAAAGATTATCAAATTGATTATTATAAGGCTATTCAATATGCGCCAGCAAGAAGGTGTACAATAAATGGTGTATTCATGCACTTAATTCATGCACTTAATATTATCAATATTTGACACTGCATGCCACATCATGTTTCTAAAAGCCATTCAAAGTCAAAATGAAATATATCGACTTTTCTGACATTTCTTTCAAAATAAATGTAAAGAAAGACTTCTATCTGTTGAAAACTGATAATCATACAATTATGTACATAATCATCTAAACCTATGTCTTTGTTAAACTGAAAAAGATATACATTTGATCAATGATTTCGTGATTCTTTAGAACGATATCACTTTGCGTCAGTTGTTGATGTGAAAGACAGCTGTCCTTTGATAGTAAAAAGCATTTGGTTTAATCAATTTTAATTGATGTTTGATGTGCTTTCTTGTATCTACTTTATAAAAAAAAACATCATCTTATTCTTTACTTTATCGTGAGCATTCCGCCAGTCAACATGTGCTGTTGGAGAATTCTGCTGTTAGCTTTTCTTATATCTAATATCTCCTGTTTAAGTAAGTATGTAGAAAAGTTTTAGTTGAAAAGCGATTTCATGCAATGCTGAAAAAAAAAACCAATCGTTTAGATTTTTTTTAAAATATATTCTAATAACGATTAAAATTTAGTAAATTCATTTCACATTTTGGATATAAATGAAGACTTTAATGTAAAATAACAGAACTTCTTCAAACATTTTGATATAATCCATCACTTTATCAAACCGTCAATTTAGTGCGAATAAAGGCTAAAGATGGGACCAAGGTTGATTCTTTTCAGGCGGATGAAAAATTCTGGAATGAAGAAGAACCAGCACAAGTTGGAAGTAAGTACAAAAGTAATATGATGATTTTATTGACATATATTTCCTGAAAGTATGACTCTTTGAAAATGTGTACAAAAACGTATCTGGGTCGAGATTTTAACGCCTTATTTAACAATGCTTTCTTGGAAAATCAAATATATTACAAAATAAAGTAATTTAAATATGATAAATATTGAAATATGTTAATGGGTTAGGCTATCAGAGCAAAATGCTAAACGTTTGACTTTCAATCAAAAATGATATTTGGGTTTATTTATGATACAAAATACTTGTGACATAATTACAATGAAGACAAGTCTGAAAATTTCCATTGAAAATCATTGACATAATTATTTTTTAGCGTAGTTTATTCATTTCCTTTTTAAAACCATAATAAAAAATGACAGAAAAACACAGAATGAATACATCTTAAAAATTAAAAACTCTTATTACCTCATCCGTTTATTTTTTTCCTTATGCCAAATTAAGGTAGCTCCATACTCGTAAAATTCTCTGAGGAAAGTTGAAAAACCGAACTGATTTCGACTTAATAGACTTAAATGTCATCAATTGTTAGAAAAAATATATATGTCATCACACTTTTTGAGATGCCAGATAAACATAAACTAAAGCATATTTTAGCATTAGAAAAATGTATTTTTTTTTCTGTTAAAAGTAAAATCTTGTAGGCAGAAATTTGTTTTTCTTGTTTAATTTTAATGTCAACTTTATCAGAAAACTAAAATTACAAAAATATTTTAAAATTAATCGTTGGAATAAGAAAAACTATAGCATTTAGACATACAACTGAGAGACAAGTCAGAAAAAGAGTTATTTCCCCTTTGCATAGATGAAATATATAAAAAATTTGGAAACTTAGTATAAAATTAAGTGCGAAAATATCTTTAACCTACCAATAATTCTAATTACATCCATGTGATTATATTCACATAAAATAAATAAAACTATCTTGCACAATTTTTAAAGAATTCAAAGTTTTACAAAAAAGTGTGACGTCACAGAACACTGGATCTACTTTAAATATACGCCAGACAGTGGTTCCAACGGTCATTTCATCAAACCACTTCCCCCGACATCCAACCTGCGGTCCCTGATTTTCATGATAAAAAGAATATACAAAACAAAATTTAATCTGTTTAAATCTGCAAATATGACATTTTTTGTTAAACATTTCAACCACAAAAATACACATATAGTATGTTTATTTATATACAAAGTGAAATGCTATGGATTCTTTTTTATCAGTTCTATAGACGTGGTCAATTGTTGCTCATGTGCGCGACGTGGCCTAAGAGCCCGTTATTGATATTTTTCTTCTTCTTTGTATTCTTAAGGGTCATGCAGAAGTATCAAGGACTGTGTTGGGTTTTCCATCTCGGATTTAGGAGAGGCATGTAGGCTTGTCCACTGTTCAAGCAGCAATCGATGCGAATGTGTTTATTAATTGAAAATAAATATAACTTATGCATAAATTCAAAGCAACATGTATTTGTTATTATCTTGATAAAAAACAAAACAAATCAATTGGACTTGTTTTAATCATTGTATTATATCTAAAGTTCAATTTTCCATTAGTACATACTAAAAGTTAGTAAACTTTAAAAATGATTTTTTTAACACGACAAGAAAAAAGCCACTTAAAATTCTCCTTATTTTCAAGCCAGAACTTATGCCTAAATATGAAGACATCATCACGTGTTATAATGAACGACACAACTATCAACGTAAAAGACAAATAAAATCAATGATTCATATGAAGAATAATCTAAATCAAGAAATGTATTTCTCTTGCAATATCCTTTGCATGAACAATGACATATTAAGTTATTAAGGGTCAATGATTTCAAAAACCCTTTGCATGAACAATAAGCTACATGTTTTAAGTTGTTTATGTTCAATGATATACCCAGGGTCGTATAATAGTAGCTAGGAAGACGGCTTGATTTATAAACAAGGTTAATTTATACTGCGACCTCAATAGCAAGTTATGATGGCATTCAATGTTTTTCAGTCGCATTGAATTGTTTTAATACAACTCTTTCTTTGTATACATGTTAATGCTCTTTGAAGAGTCCTACTCAGTATTCTGAAGAAGAAGAAGAAAAAGAAGATACATTAACATTTAATAATTACGTTAAATATATTAAACTAGACAAGGAGTTTACAAACGGCTTTCCCCAACTTTATTTCAAAATTAAATTTGTTGACGGTTTATAATGATGAAATAATGGTGTACATGCAGATTCAAAATATTCTAATTTTGTAAAAATACAGTAATTTTTGAATTATTTTACATCAAACTGATCATGTTGATTGCTTCTAGCTATCAATATATCATTATTGCCGATCATTCCTTTAAAGGGAATACTTGTTAAATACTTCCGGGGGTTCTGGTTTTTACTTGGGGGGAGGGGATGTTTTCTTGTTGTTGTATCTGTTGTTGTTGTTTTTGGGGGGTATTTTTTGGTCTACCGAACCTTCAATATATTTTTTACCTCGTTCAACTTTTGAATAATTGTATTGTGTGTTGAAGTTGTAATGCAAAAAGGCATTTCATTTGTAAATTTAGGCTATAGAAACTATTCAATTTGGGCAATTCTTCAACGATGAAGTCTGCATTTCAATTCTTGATTTTTAAAAAAAAAATAGTAATAAAAAACAGAAATAATCATCTTTACATTTTATAAACGGTGATTAGTTTGAATTTAGAGATATACCTGTGTACATAGCACTGATTGTCGGATAACTATAGACTCAGTACAGTTTTTACTGAAATTGTGAAGTTATGTATTTAAATATTAGCAAATGAAAAAAAATTAAAACGTTGTTGTCAACGTTAACGAACGTGAGATTCAACTATGTTAAGGTTAACATAAAAAACATTAACCTGGCCCAGGCTGTTATCAACCATAGATTCCACACTTTGAAGGCTTCAACACAACTCCTTTAACACTAACAAATAAAATCTTATTGAGATAACCTAATAACCCATCGACATTCACAGTGTTTCAATTTTTGATATCATCCCTGTTTGTTTGAGCCAGTCGAATCTAGAAATTTGACATATAAACGGTTTAACGCGTTGTATGCATGTTTTTCATAAATCTGTATTTATTTCCACGATTCTTTGTTTGAAGTTTACGATATGTATGATTAGCATACTGTGATAACCACAGCAAGGCATTGTTGACATTATAAGGAAGGGTTTCCACCTACTGTTCTGTCCTGATTTCGTGGTTCGGGGGGTGGGAAGGGGTCATGGCTACATTGTTTCAAATTTTACGAATGTTTGAAAAATGTTCTTTCTTGATATCAGAATGACAAGGCGAAAAGTGTTTTATATCTTTTAACATTTTTACAACCATTTTAAAAATTGATATTTTTTCCCCTAAATTTCATATTTTTTTAAGACACAAGTTAGATGAATGTTATCAAATAACTTGATTACGAAATAGAAAATTAAGTGTAAGAATTAAATAATAATCAACTGATTTTTAAATACTTCCGGGGGTTCTGGTTTGTTGTTGTTGTTGTTGTCTACCAATCAATATCAATATATTTTTACTTCGTTCAACTTTTGAATCATTGTATTATATGTTAAATTCATTATTAAAAATGCATTTCATTTGTTATTTAAGTCTACAGAAACAATTTTATTTTAAACAATTCTATAAAGATGAAGTCTGCATTTTAATTCTTGATTTTTTAAAGTAAAAATAATTATGGAAAACAAAAATTTTCATCTTTACGTTTCAAATACGTTGATTAGTTCGAATCCAGAGATACATGTATACTTTTGTATATAGGACTGATTTTCGGATAACAATAGACTCAATACAGTTTTTACTTAGATTGTGAAGTTATGTATTTAAACATTAACAAATAAAAAAGGAAAACATATTAGAACGTAGTTGTCAAAGTTAACGAACGTGTGATTCAACTATGTTAAGGTTAACATAAATAAAAACATTAACATGACACAGGCTGTTACCACACCATAGATTTCACACTTTGAAGGCTTCAACACTATTCCTTAAACAGCATCAAATAAGATCTGATTGAGTATACCCATCGATATTCACAGTTTTTCATTTCTAAATATCATCCAAGTTTGTTTGAACCAGTCGAATCGAGAAATTGAACATGTACGTATTAACAGATTAACGCATCGGCTGTATGTTTTTCATAATTTTGTGTTTATTTCGACAAATCTTGGTTTCAAGTTTGTGATATGTATGATAACCATAGTGAGATAACAAATCCAAGCCATTGTTGACATTTTAAGGAAGGGTTCCTACGTACTGCCTTTTCCTGATTTCGTAGGGTTTTTTTTGGGGGGGGGGGGCATGACGATGCTGTTTCAAATTGTACGAAAGTTTGACAAATGTTTATCCTTGTTTTTAAAAGGACAAGGAAAATCATTTAAAAATTTCGATAATGTTGAATTTTCTTAATTTTTAAATAACACCAAAATGATCTGAGTGTTATAAAATTAAATAATATGCGCAGTAGAAAAGTTAGCGTGAGGATACAGTCAAGTATTACCTTCGGATAGTTAATTTCTTCCGGTTTAATTTTCTTTTGGTAGGGGCTTATTTTTGGGTTTTTTTTTTTTTTTGTTTCTGGGGGTTTTTTGGTGGAGGTGTGCCAAACCTTCTATTTATTCTTAAACCTCTTAAATTTTTGAATAATTGTATTGTTTGTTAAATTTGTAATGCAAAAAAGGGCATTTCATTTGTGAAATAAGGCTACAGAAACAATTCAATTTGGGCGCTTCTACCAAGATGAAGTCTGCACTTCATTTCATGATTTTTTTAAAGTGGTAACACAAAGAAAAACAGAAATATCTGTACCTTTTATATACGATGATTAGTTTGAATCCAGAAATATACTTTTATAAGGATGTATTTTTGGCTAGTTGGTATGTATCATTGTTTTTTATATATCTATTATTTTCCTGTTGATCTTTTTTTACATGCTAACAGATTTAAAAGTTTTGCTACACTGATTTTATTAGTGGTCAAATAGATAAACTTCTTGCCTGTACTATTCAAAAGATTCCCGTCATATTATTTCTTGGTTATTTTTTTCAGTTTTCTGATGATTATTTCTTCAAATTACTCATACAATCCGGATTAGAGTGATGTAAATCACTATATATTAAAGATCAAATGTTTGCCTTGCAACTCTTTAAAAAATTGACACATTTGAAGGCCGAATGGAGTAAAAATAAGAGAAATTTATTCACTTACAATTTTTTTCACCTGCCTGTAAAAAATTGAAATAGCACAATATCGTCATATTATATATCTTTAATTTAAAAAACCAGATGGTAAATAATTTTTTTTAAAAAGTAAACAATTTTAATATGTGGTAATGAATCATTAGTTTTTTAATTAAATTCTTGCATTGACCGGAAAAGTGACTATTAGCGTCTTTAATATGATTTCACTTGTTCGTAAATTTTAAAGTTGTTTCATTTTTTTTCATTTATCTTATTCCTTTTTTTTCTTGCTGCATTTAAAATGGCGAAATTTAACTACAGAACTGTGTACGCAAAAAGTCTCTAGAGGATGAATATTGTGGATGATACCTGTGTTTAAATTTTGTGGAGGTTTTTTCGTACACGTATCCTGGGATAGCTATACAATTTAATATTTTTTTCATTTTATACTTGTTCTTCTAAAATAAACGAAGGCAAATTTAATGGGATATCTTCAAATCAATTGAAAAAACTTGGGAGGTAGAGGGCAGAGAAGTGTTCATGTCTCAAGATATTAACCAACACAATGTATATGTATAACCAGGCTTATTAACAGTTTTAAAAATTATATGCATGTTTGATGATGTTGTGCAAATGACAAATTATCCAATCTCGGCTTTGTGTATATAATCTGCTTCATGATATTGGTACATTAAAGAAGCACAATGGGCTTTTGAAATGAGGAAGGGTTTTCACCTACTACTATGTTCTAAAATTGCAACCTGGGGGACGTTTATCAAAATTCGATGAATAAGCAATCAAATAATAAGGAAGCGTTTCCACCACCTACAATTTTGTTAAAGAAGCGGATAACATATATTTGGTTAACTTCTTGAACTGATTTTCTACATACTTTACAGTTTGATAGACTTTGATAAGGAAAAAAGGCTCCTTTGTGTATTCATGTATAAAATTTTACGAAAATGTGTGACTATGTGTTGCCAGACTTCTATATAAATCTTTGATAGTTAAACAGAATTGATATTATTTCATTTTTGTTTTATACTTTTTATTTTTTACTTTTAACGTTTAAATATACATTCTGTTTATTTTTTTTATTTTTTTTTTTCACTTAAACTCTAAACTTTTATTTTTTGAATGAAATGCCAAAACTGGCATCTTTATGGATACCTGATAGATACACCTCCTTAATAAGCAACGTAACACCAATCTGAGGAATAGAAGAGGTCATTTATTCATATAAATAAATGACAAATATAAAACAATCCAAATGCATAGAATAACTACTGCAAAATAAACAAATTAAGTCATGGCACAATTTATAAACAATTATGCAAAAATCAGAGATCCTGTGTTACGTAAAAAGAACAATTATATACAACTTTTTTGACTAGCAAATTACATACAATATCAAGGTATATATAAGTAACACAAAATTGTGTAAAAAGATGGGGCACATTTGCCAACGATCATAAACAGTTTACTGTTTTTGATATGCGCATCTAACATAAACAGACAGGCTATCTTTAGATATGGCGCCAGATATGAACATCAAAACAGGGACAGTATCCATAAATGTTTTATTGACATAAACATGTTTTTTATCGCATAAAGGCCACAAAACTGACTATTTTAGCATCTGTAACTTACTACAAATATTTCGCAGCATTACTTTTTTATAATGATTCTTTCAGTTTTAGATAAATCATTCTTCGAATTCTCCGTATTGTCTTAAGTGGTACATACTTAAATCGGTGTTCTTTTGCAAAGCATATATGAAAATGAAAACTGTTTATTTTTTTCTCTGATTAAAAAAAAGTTTTTTTAAAAAATATGATATTAAATACAACAGTATATTTTCCAAATCTAAGAGCATTTGGCTTATATACAAGTCAAACGAAGTGAGTGTATGTCGTATTCTATGCTATGTGTATGTTGAGGTTATTTGCAGTTATGAGAAGAAGAAATAACTTTTAAAAGAGTTATCCCAATTTACGTTCAATACCTCGTGTTAATAATTAAATTCAAATGTTCTTTATTCTTTTTAATAATATGTGTCAGATCTCACATCGTTCAAAACATGACACTTTTGATGTTGGAATAAAGTTAAAGAAGAGAAAACTCTTCCAAATTTGAATTGTTTCTACATGTACCTGTTAGAAAAACATGATGAAAAACCATCCTCAGACTTCATCTATGCAATTATCACCACGTTGGTAAATAACAGTTGTGTAATTAATTTAAAGGTATGGCAATTAATTAACAAGTTTAGTTGAACTGACCAGAATAGCACTCATTAACATTTTTGAAATGACATCATCTGTATAAAGCTTCTTTCTCACTTTTGTCAAATCAATGTGCTTCGTAACATATACGATGAATAAACAGATACATCTTTCAAAAGACGAGTGCACTTATGGGCCCCGGTGAAAAGTAAAAAAATTAAGATTCAAATTTAGCATTTTTCCCCCTAACATTGTCTGTTAATATCTATTCTATAAGAATTAACAGGTTTTAGCGCTGAATTTATTGTGTATAAAAAGCACGAAGCTTTTGTAGGACAACATGTAGGAGTTAACCGACATTCGTGATTTTGTATAGTAAACCGAGGACGGGCATTCATTTCAAAGCCGTTGTTTACTGTCAGCCCTACCGAGTAAAAACTTGTGGACAAAATACGCATTATACATTTAGAAAACTCCTGTAAAAATAAGAAGTTTGTACTACATTAGGCTGGTACCTTTAAAATGAAAAGCGTATGAAAATTTCAAAATTTTTCCTATAGCAGGCTATGACATGCATGACCCATGTTTGAACCCACGCATGGAATAAATTACGTGGGTTCTATCCAGGTTTGTCAAATGTGCTCACGGTAAAATATTGACACGTTTTAAATCGCTTTCCATCATCTTTGTATGGTCAGGAATCTTTGGTTGGTCACTATGGTAATATGCAACTTAAAAACTTTATTCATTTTTTTTTCAGACGTAAAACAATGTTCAGCAAACGCGCCAATCGATCCACATACAGAATATTGTTGATTTAGATCTCTCCTCCCTCTGATTTAAAGGGACACAATTCAAGTAGGTTCGGTTCGATGTTTCCGAATTTAGATTATTCATAAGCATTTAAAAATCCTCAATTTTTTAAACTGAATGCTAATTTTGGTAGCGTGCATATAAATCGGAAGTATTCATCAGTGCCTAACTATTACGAGAAAAAAGCAATTTGTTGATATTTTCTACATAAAAACGGCACTGAAAAAGGGCCCATTATCTATAGCTTAAGTGCACTTGTTCTTACTTGTATCTGGTAATTAACGGGTTTTTGGAAACATGTATGATATTCTTAGAAACAATGAAGGTTTATGTGAAAGATGTTTGTTAATGTTATTTTTTCTGATTTTTTTTTTTCATCTTTAGAACTATTTATCTTTACCTTTTTCTGACTTAATTTGACTTAATAAAGGTGCAAACAAACAATTTATTGACATTCTATATAGTACATATTATATGATAGCTCTGTTTTGAATATGAAAAAGTTTTTTACTCTCTATTTTTATGATTTAAAGCGAGTGCAGCTCGCCGCCACGCAGCGCTGGCGCTAAGCGAGCTTTACTGGCAAGGCGTGTGTGAGTAGAAAATTCTGACTTTAGTTGCACATTCATTCAACAGATTTTTTTTGGCATCAGTAAATCGGACCAGTAATGCATTGTTTTAATCCTTCCAGTAATTCAATGCAATTATGGTAATTTTCATCACTTCACACTCTCATGAGAATCAGCAAGACAATAAGAACAATAACGATGTATACGACATACAGTTTCTGTTACCTCTAAAGTTCACCTCAGTACACTCTCAATCAAAAACAATCGAGTGACGTCACAAAGGTTTACACAATATTCCGATAGATTTTTTCGGCGTCAGTAATTTTGACCCACAATTCAAAGTACCAAGGATTCCAGCCTCACGTTCTCGCGAGAACCAAAGAAAAACTTTTAAGAAGCATATAAGATGTGTAATTTTAAGAGCATTATGCTTTTTAAGTAAATAAAACAGTAAACTTCGCGTACTTTTATTTCTCATGGGAGTTTTAAAGAGTCAGTCGACACTTAACCAACGTTACTATAACTATAGTTATTGTAAATCTGCTGCATTTACCAAAATCCTCTCAAAATCTTGCAAAGCTAATGAATGAGGACATTTCTACAGATATAGAAAACAGTTGTAACTTGCACTCATTTGGATGAATGCTCACATTTATTTTATTCACTATTATTACGGTAATTTCCAGGAACATACATCGTTGTTTTCTTCTTTTTTTAAATAAAAGGGGGGATGGCAGCCTCCCCCAAAAAATCTTTACAAGCAAAAAGAAAAAAGAAGGATAATTCTCATAATCATGAAAATTCTAATCCTTCAGGTCTTTAGCATACTATATTTTTATACAGAGCTCGTCTTCATAAGGAGGCCACCCAGCCACCGTACATGTAAAAGAGCCTCAACCACATGGTAATACATGTACAAGTAACCTAGATAGTGCTTGCAAACATGAGATGATCCTATATATAACCTGAACTTTTTATAAAGTTTAAATCCGTGATACTCTTGTACTTTGCTTTTTGTTGCATATATGGTAACATGAATTCGGGTAAAACAAACGTATGCAATATAAATAATTAATATTAAACGATTAATCAAACAAAATTTTCAATCTGAAACTTGTATTAATTTCCAATTTTTCGACGCTCAATGCCATTAATTTAAACTTTGCATAAGATTTTGACATTCAGAGTAAGTGGAGAGTCACAATATGTATTTATATGAAATAAATCTTAAGATTACATTTTGATTTTTCAATAAAAGTATTCTTTTATTTCGACATTTGCAAGCGGTTAATAAAACGACACACTAAACGGCAAGTTATACCCATATTTCAAAAGTTAAATAAAATGACGTTATCAGTTAATACTTGTAATATTTCCTCATTGAATTTTGCTTTCAGCAATATCTCAAGCGTTTTGGACAATTTTCCATGCTTGGATCCATATGATTTAATTAAAAGATTGTAAAAGATATTCTAAAAACTGTGCTTATTTTTACACCAGTTTCCAATTTTACAGCCACATTGGGTTTTTTCATCACACTGAACACATATATTTGGATGAGGTTGGGTTTTTTTAATTTTAGTATTCTTTGAATTTAGTAAAATATATGTTTCCTTTATAAGCTTTACAAAATCATAAACTATATCTCAAGGAGAATGTGAAATGTCTGATTTCAGTCTTTTCACATATATCTTTCTTTTTTTTTCTTTTTTTCAATATCATTATCACCTTTCATCATCATCATCATCATCATCACTTATTTATTACAGTGACATGTGTCACATCTTTTACAGCTGAGTAGTATACAATTAGATCAAACACCCGGCCCGTTGGACCTATAAGTCATTGTGAACACTAAGTAAAATATTTTCAAAACATGTGCGAGAATTTACTTTGTCTTAAGGTGGCTCTATACACCACTTTTTGCAGTACGCAAAAAAGTAAATCTGGAAGCATGCAATTCCGGTACTGGCTGATTTAAACTGAGGCGAATGGTATGGGGACCGCTCTTTTACTAATTTGTTAAATGAATAGTCTTCGATTTAATTTGTTAATTGAAAAATCATGACTTACAAGTAATGTGACACCTTCACGTTGTGTCCTATTATTTTTTTTTTAGAAAAAAAACCCAATAAAGTCAAGTTGAATTTTTTAAATAGTTTCTTTCCGATTTTCGACATCTGACAGCGCAGCTCAGTGGGTTAGTGGGTTCACTACAATCCTGTAGGTCATGAGTTCAAATCCCATTGAGGACTATAAAATTTTTAACTTTCCAAAATTTTCTAAAATGTATTTTTTGGTTGAATAATTGAAAGAAAATTCTAAACCGGTGAAAGTATTTTAATTATAATATACTTTAATCCACACTAATATTGACAGATGTTCCTAACCATCATAAGGGGATTGGAGGGTGGCTTTGAATTTCTCTCAGGTTGGGATACATAAATCCTAATAGTTAATTTTCCCCTTTATTTATTTTACTTACTTTTGCATTAAAGCGAATAAATTCACTTAAATAGGCCTATAATGAAATATGAATGTATGTATCATTCCATCGTGATATTTAGGAAATTATCTTTAACTCAGAAATAAAAAGTCCTCAAGATGTTTGGGCCTTGGGACTTAGGAACGATAACTCTTACCTGAGGAACTTTCATACTAAATAAAATTAAAAATATTTTTTGTGTTTATTTGCAATTATTTTTATTCAAATCTTTTATGTCACAGTTAATAAAATAAAAAAAATTGCAATAATAAAATTTTTGAGTGTTAAGAAGTATTATATTTATTTTTTGGTGTCCGGAGAAAATATCCATCATATGAAAAAAAAAATTCTCTCAATTTGATAATAGTTAACTTTTTAAAAAATTATTTTACAAAAACACGAAAAAACATTTCAAAATTCTTTAAGAATACCTATAGTACCCCTATCATCATTTTAATATTTGATAAGTATATATTTTGTGGTCTTCTATTGAAAATTGGAATAAACTGTGGGTGTATAGAGCCACCTTAATTTGAATCAAGAATGTTTAAAATTAAAATTAGCAGTTTGTCTTGGAAAGTTGCAAATGAGAGTTTGAAATAGATTGTTTTGAGATAAATGTGAATTATTCGAAAAATTAACACTTTAATAAAGTTCACTTCTGAGATTGTTATATAGAGCACATTTTAGAAGAAAGTGGAATTTGTCCTCTATTTCGTCCAAGATACAGAATTTACACGTGCACTCAATGACAGGATTCCCCCCGAAATCGTCCGGTCTCCATCCTCAGCGGTAATACCCCACACCCAAACTGTGCCATTGTTGACCTAACATGTTAAGGAATGTTATTGAAATATAATTTTCTAGGCAAAAATTACCTTTCAAAAAATCTATGTCCGCCTTCTACTAAATCTAAAAATCAAAGTATCAAAATGTACAATAGTAATGAATATGTATTTTTATAGCAAGTAAAGCGAGTAAAGATATATTTCAAAATACGGGATTGTGAAGAACATGTGATACCCTACTTATGAATTTCCATTTCCATATTGCAAAAATCAAACACACATGTTCCAAGACTCATGAGATTTATTTAATACAAGTTTATTAAGATTATGGCTATTTTCATTTACTGTTAAGTTAAAAATATTCTTAAAACCCTAAAACGTAGTATCTAGAAATGAAAAAATGGACAAATCGCTTATATCATGAATTATATTTAGAACAGAAAAGAATAATGCATATATGTCTCTTATATTCAAATAGCCACTAACATTTAGGTTTAAGATATGTTCCAGACTTCTTCTATGTAGGCAATGTTTTATGCCACTTATTCCATGTCAATACGTCTACAAAAGTCAGTGAATTTTAATCATGACTTTTTTTGTCTGATGGTTTGGTATTATATAGGATTGGCATCTTTAAAAATTAATAGTATTATAAATCAATTATACAGTACTTGACACCATTACAAGAGAAAAAAAGAAACTGGTTCAAGCAGAAACTAGAACAACGTACGTCAGTGTGTGTATACTATCTACAACTTTACCATGAACTTATTTAGTGCTTTAACTTCGTTTATGTATGATAGTAAAAAATAATAAAATGTTGAAAAAAAATAAATAAATATTGAATTCATTCCTTAAATTAAAATGTAAATTAGACTACCATTTTTAAATTCTCTTGCGTCGACGTCATCACTCACGAAATGGCATAATTAAAATGAGTTTTAGATTAAGAACTCTTATGTGGATAAAGAGTTCATTTTATGCATTGAATAATCAGAGAACACAAGTTGCGGCTTCGTTTATAATAACATATTACGACTGGAGATGATATAGTTGTGCCACCTGAAAACATGATACAAAGTTTGTTTGTCGTTTTTTTTGTTTGTTTGGTTTTTTTTGGGGGGGGGATTTTTTTTTTCATTTAAGGAGGCTGAGTGGTCAACAAAATAACCATTAAATTAACATAAAATTTTTCTATATAATTCTTTTAGCTATAAATTATGGTTAAGGAATGAAAATTTCCATAAAAACTAAGTTTGAAGTTTGAATATTTTCCTATATTATTATTCAAAGCTCTTCTTATAAGGATATCAAAATAGTCTAAAATTGGCCATGACCATTCCATCCTTTTAAAAAGAATGCAGATTTTATAAGAGACTATTCTAAAGTGTTTAAAAGCGGACTCGTTGTGTGCCTTAGTAACGTATAACTGTTAAGGAGACTTGATGGTCAACAAACTATCCATCAGATAATCCATCATTAAAAAATATATTTAAGCCATAAACTGTCAATAAGTAAAGAAATTCCAAAATTTGAAAGTTTGTGTATATCTTTATATAAAGCTCTTCTTTTTCAGGAGGTTAATAAAGTCTTAAAATGACCACGGCCATCGAACAATCTTCTAAGTTTCATGGACTAGCTCTTTCCTGGTCTAATTTCTCTGTCCTGGTCAAATGATTCAGTTTTACAGAGGATTAATGCTTTTTTTTGTATTTTGATTTACAGTTATACTGTTCTTAAATAAAAAAAAAATATTCATTCTTGTCGATAACTTTGATTTAAACATAATTGATTGGTCAAACACATTTCATTTTTAAAGGTCCTTGCAGGAATTATTGATTTCAAATGGGCGATTGAGTGGAAATCTATTGTAAATTGAGTGAACGCATGCTGATGACATTGTTTGTGTTGTAACACGTTGATTCTTCTTACTGCAAAATTTGTATACATCAATGTACTATGTGCTTCAGAATGATAATATTTACTTACAAACTGAAAACGCCACACTGCAGTAGTTATACAATCGAAAGATTTCAGTAATCATTTTTTTTCTGCGTACATAACGGCAACAAATAAATGATAGAAGATCAAAACGATGGTTTTCTTTTATTTTCTCGAATGGTCTATCTTTCTTTGTAGTTGAAAGAAATTAAAAAAAAAAAACTTTCTCTTTTAAAAATCTTGGAGTTAGAATAGATGTGTTATCAGAATTAGGATATTTTATGATTTTTCATTTTTTTAGGTTGATGTCGGTCAACTTAGTTATTGACTGCGTATAAGGGTTATGTATGATTTGTTGAACCTGAAACAGAAAGATTGCCAAAGACTAATGGTCATGTGTGTTTCTGTCTAGATCTTAAGGTCCAACAGTTCAAATGTTGCCTAGATCTCCGTCAATAACATTACAATTACTATACAGATTCTAGTCAAATTCAATGAAGCAGCCGGCCATTTATGCTTTAATATTACATCGGTTATGTCCATGATGACAAAATAGAACACATTATTATAAGATTTGACATCACAGTCCCCTAATCTTCCTGTTGGTCAGGTACATGTACATCAAGTTGGATTCACTTTCGTTCTGTTTAATTTTTTGAATGTTTGAAATGTTAATATCCATAAAAATAAATTTGAATTTATGTTTTTTATCAATGCCTTTTGAAGTAATGTTATCAAAAATATGCAAATATTTTTTAAGATCTCTTTTCGAAAAGATTATTAAATTAAAAATTTTTTTATTATGCTATTCAATATGCGCCTGCAAGAAGGCGTACAATAAATGGTGTATTCATGCACTTAATGCAGTTAACCCATATTATCAATATTTGACACTGCATGCCACATCATGTTTCTAAAAGCCATACAAAGTCAAAATGAAATATATCGACTTTTCTAACATTTCTTTCAAAATTAATGTAAAGAAAGACTTCTATCTGTTGAAAACTGATAACCATACAATTATGTACATAATCATCTAAACCTATGTCTTTGTTAAACTGAAAAAGATTTACATTTGATCAATGATTTCGTGATTCTTTAGAAAGATATCACTTTGCGTCAGTTGTTTATGTGAAAGACAGCTGTCCTTTGATAGAAAAAAGCATTTGGTTTAATCAATTTTAACTGATGTTTGATGTGCTTTCTTGTATCTACTTTATAAAAAAAAACATCATCTTATTCTTTACTTTATCGTGAACATTCCGCCAGTCAACATGTGCTGTTGGAAAATTCTGCTGTTAGCTTTTCTTATATCTAATATCTCCTGTTTAAGTAAGTATGTAGAAAAGTTTTAGTTGAAAAGCGATTTCATGCAATGCTGAAAAAAAAACAATCGTTTAGATTTTTTTTAAATATATTCTAATAACGATTAAAATTTAGTAAATTCATTTCACAGTTTGGATATAAATGAAGACTTTAATGTAAAATAACAAAATTTCTTCAAACATTTTGATATAATCCATCACTTTATCAAACCGTCAATTGTCTCATTTAGCGCGAATAAAGGCTAAAGATGGGACCAAGGTTGATTCTTTTCAGGCGGATGAAAAATTCTGGAATGAAGAAGAACCAGCACAAGTTGGAAGTAAGTACAAAAGTAATATGATGATTTTATTGACACATATTTCCTGAAAGTACGACTCTTTGAAAATGCATACAAAAACGTATCTGGGTCGAAATTTTTACGCCTTATTTAACAATGCTTTCTTGGAAAATCAAATATATTACAAAATAAAGTAATTTAAATATGATAAATATTGAAATATGTTAATGGGTTAGGCTATCAGAGCAAAATGCTAAACGTTTGACTTCCAATCAAAAATGATATTTGGGTTTATTTATGATACAAAATACTTAACATAATTACAATGAAGACAAGTCTGAAAATTTCCATTAAAAAACATTGACATAATTATTTTTAGCGTAGTTTATTTATTTCCTTTTTAAAACCACAATAAAAAATGACAGTAAAAAACAGAATGAATACATCTTAAAAATTAAAAACTCTTATTACCGCATCCGTTTAATTTTTTCCTTATGCCAAATTAAATATACGCCAGACAGTGGTTCCAACGGTCATTTCATCAAACCACTTCCTCCCGACATCCAACCCGCGGTCCCTGATTTTCATGATAAAAAAAATATACAAAACAAAATTTAATCTGTTTAAATCTGCAAATATGACATTTTTTGTTAAACATTTCAACCACAAAAATACACATATAGTATGTTAATTTATATACAAAGTGAAATGCTATGGATTCTTTTTTATCAGTTCTATAGACGTGGTCAATTGTTGCTCATGTGCGCGACGTGGCCTAAGAGCCCGTCATTGATATTTTTCTTCTTCTTTGTATTCTTAAGGGTCATGCAGAAGTATCAAGGACTGTGATGGGTTTTCCATCTCGGATTTAGGAGAGGCATGTAGGCTTGTCCACTGTTCAAGCAGCAATCGATGCGAATGTGTTTATTAATTGAAAATAAATATAACTATGCATAAATTCAAAGCAACATGTATTTGTTATTATCTTGATAAAAAAACAAAACAAATCAATTGGACTTTTTTTAATCATTGTATTATATCTAAAGTTCAATTTTCCATTTGTACATACTAAAAGTTAGTAAACTTTAAAAATGATTTTTTTTAACACGACAAGAAAAAAGCCACTTAAAATTCTCCTTATTTTCAAGCCAGAACTTATGCCTAAATATGAAGACATCATCACGTGTTATAATGAACGACACAACTATCAACGTAAAAGACAAATAATATCAATGATTCATATGAAGAATAATCTAAATCAAGAAATGTATTTCTCTTGCAATATCCTTTGCATGAACAATGACCTATTAAGTTACTAAGGGTCAATGATATCAAAAACCCTTTGCATGAACAATAAGCTACATGTTTTAAGTTGTTTATGTTCAATGATATACCCAGGGTCGTATAATAGTAGCTAGGAAGACGGCTTGATTTATAAACAAGGTTAAGTTATACTGCGACCTCAATAGCAAGTTATGATGGCATTCAATGTTTTTCAGTCGCATTGAATTGTTTTAATACAACTCTTTCTTTGTATACATGTTAATGCTCTTTGAAGAGTCCTACTCAGTATTCTGAAGAAGAAGAAGAAAAAGAAGATACATTAACATTTAATAATTACGTTAGATATATTAAACTAGACAAGGAGTTTACAAACGGCTTTCCCCAACTTTATTTCAAAATTAAATTTGTTGACGGTTTATAATGATGAAATAATGGTGTACATGCAGATTCAAAATATTCTAATTTTGTAAAAATACAGTAATTTTTGAATTATTTTACATCAAACTGATCATGTTGATTGCTTCTAGCTATCAATATATCATTATTGCCGATCATTCCTTTAAAGGGAATACTTGTTAAATACTTCCGGGGGTTCTGGTTTTTACTTGGGGGGAGGGGATGTTTTCTTGTTGTTGTATCTGTTGTTGTTGTTTTTGGGTTTTTTTTTTTGGTCTACCGAACCTTCAATATATTTTTTACCTCGTTCAACTTTTGAATAATTTTATTGTGTGTTAAATTTGTAATGCAAAAAGGCATTTCATTTGTAAATTTAGGCTATAGAAACTATTCAATTTGGGCAATTCTTCAACGATGAAGTCTGCATTTCAATTCTTGATTTTTAAAAAAAAAATAGTAATAAAAAACAGAAATAATCATCTTTACATTTTATAAACGGTGATTAGTTTGAATTTAGAGATATACCTGTGTACATAGCACTGATTGTCGGATAACTATAGACTCAGTACAGTTTTTACTGAAATTGTGAAGTTATGTATTTAAATATTAGCAAATGAAAAAAAATTAGAACGTTGTTGTCAACGTTAACGAACGTGAGATTCAACTATGTTAAGGTTAACATAAAAAACATTAACCTGGCCCAGGCTGTTATCAACCATAGATTCCATACTTTGAAGGCTTCAACACAACTCCTTTAACACTAACAAATAAAATCTTATTGAGATAACCTAATAACCCATCGACATTCACAGTGTTTCAATTTTTGATATCATCCCTGTTTGTTTGAGCCAGTCGAATCTAGAAATTTGACATATAAACGGTTTAACGCGTTGTATGCATGTTTTTCATAAATCTGTATTTATTTCCACGATTCTTTGTTTGAAGTTTACGATATGTATGATTAGCATACTGTGATAACCACAGCAAGGCATTGTTGACATTATAAGGAAGGGTTTCCACCTACTGTTCTGTCCTGATTTCGTGGTTCGGGGGGTGGGAAGGGGTCATGGCTACATTGTTTCAAATTTTACGAATGTTTGAAAAATGTTCTTTCTTGATATCAGAATGACAAGGCGAAAAGTGTTTTATATCTTTTAACATTTTTACAACCATTTTAAAAATTGATATTTTTTCCCCTAAATTTCATATTTTTTTAAGACACAAGTTAGATGAGTGTTATCAAATATCTTGATTACGAAATAGAAAATTAAGTGTAAGAATTAAATAATAATCAACTGATTTTTAAATACTTCCGGGGGTTCTGGTTTGTTGTTGTTGTTGTTGTCTACCAATCAATATCAATATATTTTTACTTCGTTCAACTTTTGAATCATTGTATTATATGTTAAATTCGTTATTAAAAATGCATTTCATTTGTTATTTAAGTCTACAGAAACAATTTTATTTTAAACAATTCTATAAAGATGAAGTCTGCATTTTAATTCTTGATTTTTTAAAGTAAAAATAATTATGGAAAACAAAAATTTTCATCTTTACGTTTCAAATACGTTGATTAGTTTGAATCCAGAGATACATGTATACTTTTGTATATAGGGCTGATTTTCGGATAACAATAGACTCAATACAGTTTTTACTTAGATTGTGAAGTTATGTATTTAAACATTAACAAATAAAAAAGGAAAACATATTAGAACGTAGTTGTCAAAGTTAACGAACGTGTGATTCAACTATGTTAAGGTTAACATAAATAAAAACATTAACATGACACAGGCTGTTACCACACCATAGATTTCACACTTTGAAGGCTTCAACACTATTCCTTAAACAGCATCAAATAAGATCTGATTGAGTATACCCATCGATATTCACAGTTTTTCATTTCTAAATATCATCCAAGTTTGTTTGAACCAGTCGAATCGAGAAATTGAACATGTACGTATTAACAGATTAACGCATCGGCTGTATGTTTTTCATAATTTTGTGTTTATTTCGACAAATCTTGGTTTCAGGTTTGTGATATGTATGATAACCATAGTGAGATAACAAATCCAAGCCATTGTTGACATTTTAAGGAAGGGTTCCTACCTACTGCTTTTTCCTGATTTCGTAGGGGTTTTTTTTTGGGGGGGGGGGGGGCATGACGATGCTGTTTCAAATTGTACGAAAGTTTGACAAATGTTTATCCTTGTTTTTAAAAGGACAAGGAAAATCATTTAAAAATGTCGATAATGTTAAATTTTCTTAATTTTTTAATAACACCAAAATGGTCTGAGTGTTATAAAATTAACTAATATGCGCAGTAGAAAAGTTAGCGTGAGGATACAGTCAAGTATTACCTTCGGATAGTTAATTTCTTCCGGTTTAATTTTCTTTTGGTGGGGGCTTATTTTTGGGGTTTTTTTTTTTTTTTTGTTTCTGGGGTTTTTTTGGTGGAGGTGTGCCAAACCTTCAATTTATTCTTAGACCTCTTAAATTTTTGAATAATTGTATTGTTTGTTAAATTTGTAATGCAAAAAAGGGCATTTCTTTTGTGAAATAAGGCTACAGAAACAATTCAATTTGGGCGCTTCTACCAAGATGAAGTCTGCATTTCATTTTCATGATTTTTTAAAGTGAAAACACAAAGAAAAACAGAAATATCTGTACGTTTTATATACGATGATTAGTTTAAATCCAGAAATATACTTTTATAAGGATGTATTTGTGGCTAGTTGGTATGTATCGTTGTTTTTTTATATATCTATTATTTTCCTGTTGATCTTTTTTTTACATGCTCACAGATTTAAAAGTTTTGCTAAACTGATTTTATTAGTGGTCAAATAGATTAACTTCTTGCCTGTATTAATCAAAAGATTCCCATTATATTATTTCTTGGTTATTTTTTTCAGTTTTCTGATGATTATTTCTTCAAATTACTCATACAATCCGGATTAGAGTGATGTACATCACTATATATTAAAAATCAAATGTTTGCCTAGCAACTCTGTAAAAAATTGACACATTTGAAGGCCGAATGGAGTAAAATTAAGAGAAATTTATTCACTTACAATTTTGTTCACCTGTAAAAAAAATTGAAATAGCACAATATCATCATATTATATATCTTTAATTAACACCAGATGGTAAATAAAAAAAAATTTAAAAAGTAAACAATTTTAATATGTGGTAATGAATCATTAGGTTTTTTTTTATTAAATTCTTGCATTGACCGGAAAAGTGACTATTAGCGTCTTTAATATGACTTCACTTGTTCGTAAATTTTAAAGTTGTTTCATTTTTTTTCATTTATCTTATTCTTTTTTTTTCTTGCTGCATTTAAAATGGCGAAATTTAACTACATAACTGTGTACGCAATAAAACTCTAGAGGATGAATATTGTGGATGATACCGGTGTTTAAATTTTGTGGAGGTTTTTTCGTACACATAGTTTACCTATCCTGGGATATTAACACACCTAAACAATTTAATATTTTTTTCATTTTATACTTGTTCTTCTAAAATAAACGAAGGCAAACTTAATGGGATATCTTCAAATCAATTGAAAATACTTGGGATGTAGAGGGCAGAGAAGTGTTCATGTCTCAAGATATTAACCAATAACATGTATATGTATAACCAGGCTTATTAACAGTTTTAAAAATTATATGCATGTTTGATGATGTTGTGCAAATGACAAATTATCCAATCTCAGCTTTGTTTATATAATCTGCTTCATGATATTGGTACATTAAAGAAGCACAATGGGCTTTTGAAATGAGGAAGGGTTTCCACCTACTACTATGTTCTAAAATTGCAACCTTGGGGGACGTTTATCAAAATTCGATGAATAAGCAATGAAATAATAAGGAAGCGTTTCCACCACCTACAATTTTGTTAAAGAAGCAGATAACATATATGTGGTTAACTTCTTGTACTGATTTTCTACATACTTTACAGTTTGATAGACTTTGATAAGAAAAAAAGGCTCCAATGTGTATTCATGTATCAAATTTTACGAAAATTTGTGATTATGTGTTGCCAGACTTCTATCTAAATCTTTGATAGTTAAACAGAATTGATATGATTTCATTTTTGTTTTATACTTTTTATTTTTTACTTTTAACATTTAAATATACATCCTGTTTATTTTTTTATTTTTTTTTTTCACTTAAACTCTGAATTTTTATTTTTTGAATAAAAATGCCAAAACTGGCATCTTTTTATCGCATAAAGGCCTCAAAACTGACTATTTTAGCATCTGTAACTTACTACAAATATTTCGCAGCATTACTTTTTTATAATGATTCTTTCAGTTTAAGATAAATTATTCTTCGAATTCTCCGTATTGTCTTAAGTGGTACATATGTAAATCGGTGTTCTTTTGCAAAGCATATATGAAAATGAAAACTGTTTATTTTTTTCTCTGATTAAAAAAAGTTTTTAAAAAATATTATATTAAATACAGCAGTATATTTTCCAATCTAAGAGCATTTGGCTTACACACAAGTCAAACGAAGTGAGTGTATGTCTTATTCTATGCTACGTGTATGTTGAAGTTATTTGCAGTTATGAGAAGAAGGAATTAAAACTTTTAAAAGAGTTATCCCAATTTACGTTCAATACCTTGTGTTAATAATTAAATTCAAATGTTCTTTATTCTTTTTCAATAATATGTGTCAGATCTCACATCGTTCAAAACATGACACTTTTGATGTTGGAATAAAGTTAAAGAAGAGAAGACTCTTCAAAATTTGAATTGTTTCTACATGTACCTGTTAAAAAAACCATGATGAAAAACCATCCTCAGACTTCATCTATGCAATTATCACTGCGTTGGTAAATAACAGTTGTGTAATTAATTTAAATGTATGGCAATTAATTAACAAGTTGAGTTGAACTGACCAGAATAGCACTCATAAACAATTTTGAAATGACATCATCTGTATAAAGCTTCTTTCTCATTTTTGTGAAATCAATGTGCTTCGTAACATATACGATGAATAAACAGATACATCTTTCAAAGGACGTGTGCACTTCGGGCCCCGGTAAAAAGTAAAAAAAATGAAGATTCAAATTAAGCATTTTCCCCCCTAACATTGTCTATTGATATCTATTCTATAAGAATTAACAGGTTTTAGCGCTGAATTTATTGTGTATAAAAAGCACGATGCTTTACAAAATAGTAGGAGTTCGCCGACATTCGTGATTTTGTTTAGTAAATCGAGGACGGGCATTCATTTCAAAGCCTTTGTTTACTGTCAGCCCTACCGAGTAAAAACTTGTGGACAAAATACACATTATACATTTAGAAAACTCCTGTAAAAATAAGAAGTTTGTACTACATTAGGCTGGTACCTTAAAAATGAAAAACGTATGAAAATTTCAAGATTGTCCCTATAGCAAGCAAAAGCTATTACATGCATGGAATAAATTATTTCAAACAATCACGTGGGTTCTATCCAGGTTTGTCAAATGCGCTCACTGTAAAATATTGACACGTTTTAAATCGCTTTCCATCATCTTTGTATGGTCAGGAATTTTTGTTTGGTCACTATGGTAATATGCAACTTCAAAACTTTATTCATTTTTTTTTTCAGACGTAAAACAATGTTAAAATGTATAATTCAGCATACGCGCCAATCGATCCATATACAGAACAATGTTGATTTAAATCTCTCCTCCCTCTGATTTAAATGGAAACAATTCAAGTAGGTTCGGTTCGATGTTTCCGAATTTAGAGTATTCATAGGCATTTAAAAATCCTTAATTTTTTAAACTGAATGCTAATTTTGCTAAATTTAAGCGTACATATAAATTGGAAGTATTCATCAGTGCCTAACTATTACGAGAAAAAAGCAATTTGTTGATATTTTCTACATAAAAACGGCACTGAAAAAGGGCCCATTATCTATAGCTTAAGTGCACTTGTTCTTACTTGTATCTGGTAATTAACGGGTTTTTGGAAACATGTATGATATTCTTAGAAACAATGAAGGTTTATGTGAAAGATGTTTGTTATTTTTTCTAATTTTCTTTTTTTTTCATCTTTAGAACTATTTATCTTTACCTTTTCCTGACTTAATTTGACTTAATAAAGGTGTAAACAAACAATTTATTGACATTTTATATAGTACATATTACATGATAGCTCTGTTTTGAATATGAGAAAGTTTTTTACTCTCTATTTTTATCATTTAAAGCGAGCGCAGCTCGCCGCCGCGCAGCGCTGGCGCGAAGCGAGCTCTACTGGCAAGGCGTATGTGAATAGAAAATTCGGACTTGAGTTGCACATTCATTCAACGGATTTTTTTTTTTTGCGTCAGTAAATCGGACCAGTAATGCATTGTTTTAATCGTTCCAGTAGTTCACTGTAATCATGGTAATTTTCACCACTTCACACTCTCATGAGAATCAGCAAGACAATAAAGACATACAGTTTCTGTTACCTCTAAAGTTCACCTCAGTACACTCTCAATAAAAAACAATCGAGTGACGTCACAAAGGCTTACACAATGATCCGATAGATTTTTTCGGCGTCAGTAAATTTGACCCACAATTCAAAGTACTAAGGATTCCAACCTCACATTCTCGCGAGAACCAAAAAAAAACTTTTAAGAAGCAAATAAGATGTGTAATTTTAAGTACATCATGCTTTTTAAGTAAATAAAACAGTAAACTTCGCTTACTTTTATTTCTCAGGGGAGTTTTAAAGAGTCAGTCGACACTTAACCAACGTGAACTTTGACGTCACAATAAGGGGAAATTACTATAACTGAAGTCATTGTAAATCTGCTGAATTTACCAAAATCCTCTCAAAATCTTGTTGTAACTTGCACTCATTTGGATGAATGCTCACATTTATTTTATTCACTATTATTACAGTTATTTCCAGGAACATACATCGTTGTTTTCTTCTTTTTTTAAATAAAAGGGGGGATGGCAGCCTCACCCAAAAAATCTTTACAAGCAAAAAGAAAAAAGAAGGATAATTCTCATAATCATGAAAATTCTAATCCTTCAGGTCTTTAGCATACTATATTTTTATACAGAGCTCGTCTTCATAAGAAGGCCACCCAGCCACCGTACATGTAAAAGAGCCTCAACCACATGGTAATACATGTACAAGTAACCTAGATAGTGCTTGCAAACATGAGATGATCCTACATATAACCTGAACTTTTTATAAAGATTAAATCCGTGATACTCTTGTTCTTTGCTTTTTATTGCATATATGGTAACATGAATTCGGGTAAAACAAACGTATGCAATATAAATAATTAATATCAAACGATTAATCAAACAAAATTTTCAATCTAAAACTTGTATTAATTTCCAATTTTTCGACGCTCAATGCCATTAATTTAAAATTTGCATACGATTTTGACATTTAGAGTAAGTGGAGAGTCTCAATATGTATTTATATGAAATAAATTTTAAGATTACATTTTGATTTTTAATAAAAGTATTCTTTTATTTCGACATTTGCAAGCGGTCAATAAAACGGCACACTAAACGGCAAGTTATACCCATATTTCAAAAGTTAAATAAAATGACGTTATCAGTTAATACTTGTAATATTTCCTCATTGAATTTTGCTTTCAGCAATATCTCAAGCGTTTTGGACTATTTTCCATGCTTGGATCCAGCTTTACAAATATGATTTAATTAAAAGATTGTAAAAGATATTCTAAAAACTGTGCTTATTTTTACATCAATTCCAAATTTTACAGCCACATTGGGTTTTTTCATCACACTGTACACATATATTTGGATGAGGTGGGGTTTTTTTTAATTTAGTATTCTTTGAATTTAGTAAAAGATATGTTTTCTTTATAAGCTTTACAAAATCATATACTATATCTCAAGGAGAATGTGAAATGTCTGATTTCAATCTTTTCACATATATCTTTCTTTTTTTTCTTTTTTTCATTATCATTATCACCTTTCATCATCATCATCATCATCATCATCATTATCATCATCATCATCATCATCACTTATTTATTACAGTGACATGCGTTACATCTTTTACAACTGAGTAGTATACAATTAGATCAAACACCCGGCCCATTGGACCTATAAGTCACTGTAAACACTAAGTAATATTTTCAAAACATGCGCGAGAATTTACTTTGTCTTAAGGTGGCTCTATACACCACTTTTTGATGACGCAGTACGCAAAAAAGTAAATCTGGAAGCATGCAATTCCGGTACTGGCTGATTTAAACTGAGGCGAATTGTATGGGGACCGCTCTTTTAACAAATTTGTTAAATGAATAGTCTTCGATTTAATTTGTTAATTGAAAAATCATTAATTACAAGTAATGTGACACCTTCACGTTGTGTCCTATTATTTTTATCGAAAAAAAAACCCAATAAAATCAAGTTGAATTTTTTAAACAGTTTCTTTCCGATTTTCGACATCTTAGAGCGTAGCTCAGTGGGTTAGTGGGTTCACTATAATCCTGTAGGTCATGAGTTCAAATCCCATTGAGGACTATAGAATTTTTAACTTTCCAAAATTTTCTAAAACGTATTTTTTGGTTGAATAATTGAAAGAAAATTCTAAACCGGTGAAAGTATTTTAATTATAATATACTTTAATCCACACTAATATTGACAGATGTTCCTAACCATCATAAGGGCTTTGAATTTCTCTCAGGTTGGGATGCATAAATCCTAATAGTTAATTTTCCCCTTTATTTATTTTACTTAATACTTACATTAAAGCGAATAAATTCACTTATATAGGCCTATAATGAAATATGTATGTATGTATCATTCCATCGTGATATTTAGGAAATTTTCTTCAACTCAGAAATAAAAAGTCTCCAAGATGTTTGGGCCTTGGGACTTAGGAACGATAACTCTTACCTGAGGAACTTTCATACCAAATAAAATTAAAAATATTTTTTGTGTTTATTTGCAATGATTTTTATTCAAATTTTTTATGTCACAGTTAATAAAATACAGGTTTTTATAACATCAAGCAGCTTTTTCAGATGATTTGTCAACAGAGTAAGAAAATATGAAAAATTATGTTTTGGGGAAATACTAAAAAAAATTGCAATAATAAAATTTTTGAGTGTTAAGAATTATTATATTTATTTTTAGGTGTCCGGAGAAAATATCCATCATATGAAAAAAAAAATTCTCTCAATTTGATAATAGTTAACTTTTTAAAAATTATTTTACAAAAATACGAAAAAACATTTCAAAATTCTTTAAAAATACCTATAGTACCCCTATCATCATTTTAATATTTGATAAGTATATATTTTGTGGTCTTCTATTGAAAATTGGAATAAACTGTGGGTGTATAGAGCCACCTTAATTTGAATCCAGAATGTTTAAATTAAAATTAGCAGTTTGTCTTGGAAAGTTGCAAATGAGAGTTTGAAATAGATTGTTTTGAGATAAATATGAATTATTCGAAAAATTAACACTTTAATAAAGTTCACTTCTGAGATTGTTATATAGAGCAAATTTTAGAAGAAAGTGGAATTTGTCCTCTATTTCGTCCAAGATACAGAATTTACAAGTGCGCTCAATGACAGGATTCCCCCCGAAATCGTCCGGTCTCCATCCTCAGCGGTAACACCCCACACCCAAACTGTGCCATCGCTGACCTAACATGTTAAGGAATATTATTGAAATGTAATTTTCTAGACAAAAATTACCTTTCAAAAAATCTATGTCCGCCTACTACTAAATCTAAAAAAAAAACAATTCTTATCTGTCTTTTCTTTATCATGCCCACCACCACACTCCCGTCTGCTGACGTTATTTTCTTTGTTTTTTTTTTTTTTTTTGTTTTTTTTTTTTTCAATATCATTATCACTTTTCGAAAAATATACGTCCACCTGTCATGCTTTGCATCACGTGTCTCTACTTCATCACGTTTCCAATAGCATCACTTATTTAACAGCAAAAAAAAATACGGTTAACCGCCTGAAAGACAGCGTGTCTACATTTAGTAGTAGTATTTTCCCAATATCAAGTCATTACACACCATAAGAAAAAAGGTTTTGACTATATTTGATATATGAGACATAATGAAAATTTTAAGTAAACATTTTAAAAGTTGTCCTCCATCTTAAGTGATACAAACTTGACCCATTTAAAAGTCAACGTCCGGCAGGAGGCGACCTCGTACTATAAAGACTGATCTGTTTATGTTTGTGGTAAGGGCGTATTATTGTTATCATTTTCATTCGTTGTATTCTGAACAACACTTGATTTTATAATTGCATGATAAACATTCCGTAAAAAAGGTAAGTCTTTATAGGATTTATACATGTGATATATTATACCTAAATTCTGGGGGATTTTCACTATTGTCAAAGTTGAGAACGAAACACTTTTATAACCACGATAAGCCCATAATTTGCAATTGAACTTTTGTAGTTTTGTGTGTTCGTGTGTGAATTCCCAATGCAATCAATGCAAGGTTTTCTATAAGCCTTGGCGGCTACCTATATGCAGATTAAAAAATCTTACAATGTGCATATATCATTAGATTGTCCTTTATACTTGTACATATCTTTTATTCAATGACAGAATAAACATAAGCCGCAGTGATCAAATTGAGATAATGCTTGCATACCGGTATAACATGCTGCAGCATACACTGTTTCAATGCTGTGTGATTCTTTAAGGAGTACACAAAGATAAATTATGCAAAGCCATGATATGAATTGTTTCTTGATATAATATGTTGATGTTAAAGATTTTTGTAAACAGATGAGACATTTAAAGATGTAAATAGGTAAATTTAAACGTTTCTTTGCTTTTCAATATTATATCTTATTCATAATTAAGTTGCCCATTTCTTTTTCTTTTTTTTTGGGGGGGGGGATGGGGGGGGGGTAAAATCGTTGTGTATTTTCGCCAAGAACAGTATTCCTATGTTCAGCTTAATAACCGAACTACAAATACATTGGGGTAGTGTTCTTTGGATGCAATTTCTGACTGCAAATGTCCATCTTTTGTGATTTGTTGTGATTTCTGAATTGATTACTTAACTTTCAAGTTTTAACACACAGAAAGCACCTCACTGTTGAATCCTCTTACACAATATTCTTTACACCACTGTGTGTTCTACATTTAATGAAATGAACACTTAATCTTTTTTTGATTAGAAGAACTTTTGCTATTAAAGGATTTCTTTTCTTTCACATGATTATATAAAAATGAAAAAGCACCTAATTAAGAGTATAAAAGCTAAATGTTTAGAGTTGTTTTGAAAAGAAGAGGCAATTTGAAAATGATAATTATTGTTCATGTATATCGCAAGTTGCATGAATGATATTCAGCATATAACTTTAATAGGAACGTGTAGTGTAACCTATTGCTTCAACGGGGATCAAAGACAATACCCAATTGAGGGAAGATGGGTTAAAATGTTGCCAAATAATTATCATCTTATATATTTTCACACAGAGATTTCCTCTGATTGTAAATATGATTAAGTTGGGGAATAGCTTGGTAGGATGCCACTCGGCTTTCTACTGGCTGCTAATGGAAAGGAGAAACAATTCCGAAAAATTAAAACAAGTTCTTTATTCTTTAAGCGTCGGATGGAAAGAGAATTGAAACATAAACATATTTTGAAACACCCTGTAGTAAAACACAGCAATGCGAGAAGGCGAGATTGTTTTTTTTTTATGTAACAATATTTTTCAGGCTTTACAATCCAAAAGCATAGATATATCGTTGACGCAGCTTTTATTTTGAGGATAATTTGCTTTCAACTATAATGACTGAACGGGACTTGAAAGATCCGACAGGGAAAGTAGTGTTTCGTGCTGTTGAGTATGATGGAACTCGCTTTCCTGCAATTATATTTGGGAACATTGCCAATCAACTGAGAGAACTCAATGGAATGACTTTCAAGGAGAGTGATGTCTTTGTTGTAGCATATCCAAAATCTGGTCAGTCTATGTTATAATTCTTTTATGTTTATCCTTGTATGTACATGTACTTATATTGTGTATGACATGATTTAATTTACGCTACACTTGTTCATCATAATTGATGTTTGTCGAGATTTGTTGCAATCAATATTTAGAATGTTTATATTAGTGGTACAAGAAGATACATTTCTTTATTCCCAAAGTAATATAGATAAATGTTCGTTTTGTGGTAGGTGATGCCAATCTATGTTTAATTTGAATCTTCGTGTGGCAATCAACAAGAACTGATGGATACGTTGATTAAAGAAAATCAACAAAACATTTTTTTATTTTGATACCAAAAATATATAATAAATAAAAATCAAATATATTAATGAACAATTAAGTACTTCACATTTGCACATTGTCTTAAGCGACTTGGAGTTATAAAATATAATAGTACCTAAACCATTAGGATTAAAAATGGATCTATTTCCCTTGAATTGAAGAAAAACATTGAAGATCCAGATAAATACTATTTTATCTGGTATTTCAAATTGTGTATCAAAAGTAGAATTTATCATAAACGTTAATATTTTGAATATTTATTATTGAATTTACTATCATGAGCAAGGAAGCATATTTTTCTTTGTAAAATGAACGGTATTTATTGACGCAATTTTCGCTAAAGTGGTTCCCTGTTCTCCCGAAGTTCCATTTCAGAATGCTCAGATTCACGCATCGTTAAATCGAATGTACGAGTATTAGTTGTAATATTTGATATCTATTTCTCAATAATGTCCATTACATTTCTTCATAAATTTGAAGGTAAATTTGGCTAGCTTAGTAAAACAATAATCAAAACCATGAGGCTGAAATGAAATTCAAAGATCGCCTAATAAGAAAATACTGCTCTGAATTTTTACGTCCATTTCTTTAAAGACAAACGCAACGTTCCTCAGTGTTACATAATTTTTCTTGTAAGATTATTTCTTCTTAAATTGCATTTAGTGTCCAAAAACCCTTGAAATACCTAGTAGAAATCTAACATAAAGGAGATAGGAAAAAAATAACGGAAGATAGGTCGCGTCTGACCTTAAGTCGTTATTTTGATACTGAATCATTCATGAACAAAGCATCAATTTTTTGATTAAGTAATGGTTGATAGTGTAACAGTGTTTTTAACTTCTTAAATGTAATGGATATTAATTATGATCATTCTCCACTACAGGAACTCACTGGTGTTATGAAATCGTGGCCATGCTTAGAAATAACAGTTCAGAGCTCACTAAACAATCGCCGCCTTTGATTGACAGGCTACCTGTAGAGAAACTCAGGCAGGTGTCCGATGGGGTTCGAGTGTCCCATCTTTTGCCCCGACATATGCCCAGAGATTCTATCGAAAGGCGGTGTAAAATCATTCACATTTACAGGAACCCAAAAGATGTTGCCGTCTCGTATTTTAACTTCCTGAAGAAGACCAAAGAAGGAGAGCTCATAAAGGACATGAAGTTTGATGTGTTCTTCCAAATGTTTATCACAGACCAGTGTATTATTAATTGTTTTGAAGAGAGAGAGAGAGAGAGAGAGAGAGAGAGAGAGAGAGAGAGAGAGAGAGAGACAGAGAGAGAGAGAGAGAGAGAGAGAGAGAGAGAGAGAGAGAGAGGGTTAAATTGTAGATATATTTTATACATATTCAGTACTATATATCAACAGAAAAAAAAAATTAAAGTAGGTTTTGTACGTGAGGGAGGGATAGGCATAGTTAATTTTTCAGTTAGTATGATATTTAAAGCAAAAAGAAATAGTTAAAAATTAAATATGCGTAAAAAAAATATGACTAATGCTTGTTAATTTAAATGTGAGATATAAGAAATTTAGACTGGGAAGAACATTTTTTGTTGTCCCAGTGGAAGAAATTTTTTATAGGATATATATATATATATAGGATATAGGAAAACATTCAAATTTTAAACTCAAATAATATGTAATATTTCTTTACTAAATAACATTTTATAGCTAATCATTTTGAAAAACATGAGCTAAATCTGACTTTAACTCTATTGCTTTGTTTTCTTTTTATAAAGTACATCGAGGTTCTTGGATAGATTACGTCAAGGAATGGACAGATTTCAAAGAAGAAAATGTTGAATACCCGTTACTGAACATCTGTTACGAGAACATGAAAAAGGTTGGCCAAACAACGTTCATAATAAGTCGTGGAGTAGCAAATACAATAAAGAAATCTTTTAATGTACTTATAAAATGATGAAAAGGTAAACATTAATTCTCTCTATCCGATAGACAATGTTTGCCAAATAACAGAATATGAACATTTAATGGCAAGTCATTTTAACTCGTTTACTCAATCAAAAAATTCCAGGCAATGTTTTAATCTGGATATTTAAAAACCTTTTGCAGGTTTCTCATAAGAATAACTACTTTTCAAACGTTTAGAGTCAGTTCAATGATGATTAATAAAATCTGCATTAAAATTACAAATTAAAAAGAAATTTTCCCTGGAAGAAAAATATGTTTGATTCTGAAGGTGAAACATGGAAATAGTTTATATTCATATCCAAAACGACTGCAATATTGTTTTTGTAGTCAGTTAAAAAAATGACAATCAAAGTAAAAAAAAATTGTCATTTATTAAAGAAAATCTCGAAAAGTGACAGAACATCATCGTTTGTTAAGAACAGACAAGAAACAAAAAAAAACAATCATAAGAACATTTACAATAGTTGATAACACATGGATGAACAGAATTCCCTAAAGGTTATCTTTTCAAAACTGACTGGGACATGACAACAGTAAGAAAGTTTGGAAAATAAAAAAAATACCCCATACACAACTATATTCTAGTTTACCTTGTGTTCTTATACTTTAATCATTTCAAATTTTGTAGCAAATTGTTCTGATATTTAATTGCAGATGGCCAAAAAAAAAACTATAAAATAGTTACAATATTTTGCAACTGTTTAAGTAATTTTGCAGGACCTCAGAGGACACGTTAAAATCATTGCAGACTTCCTTGAAGTGAAACCAAGTGAAGAATTAATGGACAAAATCGCTCACAAATGTGAATTTCAAACTATGTCTGCTTTTAAACACAATAACATTCCGGATAGCATGTGCAGGATAACCGAAGTACGGGACAAACATATCATGTACAGAAAAGGTGAGTTTAATTTGATTTCATTATTTTATTTGTAATGTATTGTTGGGAAATTTAAAGAATGACAGCTTTTTGTATTGGAAAATGAATTGCTACTTTTATTTCAAATTAATCAGAACTTCGATTAGATTGCCTAGATTTAAATTATTATTTCTTATAACTGCGCGGGGAACATTGGATAATCTGTGCATTGCACACTAGCTAAATATTTCCCAGCTGAGGTGGAGGAGGCATCGAGTATGAAAGTCAATTACTCCTACCCTCACATTTTTGAAACAATAAACATGTACATAGAAATTTAATTAATATTGTAATTATATAGAGATCAGAAAATAACGAATAGGAATTGGAATATAGAGTTTGCCGTAGTGTTTGAGTTTTATTGTGTTTTGAGTGTAGGTGGGTTAGCCCCCCCCCCCCCAATAAAAAAATGATGATAATAAACATACCTTAATTAAAGTGCTTTACAATTATGTATGAAGAAATGGTAAAGTTTTCTATCTATTTATATTAAAACTTTAATCATTTTATAGGAGAAGTTGGCGACTGGAAAAACTGGTTGACAGTCGCGCAAAGTGAAGCATTAGATGAGAGAATCCAAGCAAGAAACCTACCTTTGGAGATACATTATTCCTGATAAAATATAATTCAACCAACCAATTATAATTGTGCAAACAGTCAGCATACAACCTTGGATTTTGAGAGTAGTTCTATTCTTTTTTGCCAAACAGTGAGATTATTGTTTTTAGAGCTTACATTGCCTCGTTTTGTACAATAAATGATGATACATATATTCAGGAGGCTAGATGATTAACAAATTACCCATCAGATCTAGAAAACAAGTAACAATATGGTGACTACATGTCTAAATATAGTATTATTTAGTAAAGAAAAAATCAATGTAGTATATTATAAAAACTCAACATTTTCCTATGTGTACGTCTTTATACAAGGGTCTTCTTATAAAGAAGATGAATAAAGTCTAAAATAAAAAATAGCCAGACAGTTTAGCCCTCATTACTTAACATTTTGCCCATACAAGGATCGTTCCTTTAGAGGTTGATATGATTGTTAAATGAAGAATGTAATGTTTAGTACAATATGATTAAAATGAAGATTTAGGATTGTCTATTTCATTTAAAAGGATTAAATGGTGACCAAGGTAAATGCTTCCTCTAGCCAAAAACAGGGTATATGGAGCTCGGTATTTCAATGACATTTTATAAAATGTTATTCACTGAAAACTCACTGAAAACATTTTTGTACCTTTATATAGCTTGCAGATATTGTATACAGGGTTATTTTCGCTCCGTGTTATTTTCGTCTGACTTCACCTGCAAACGGCTTCATCCCGTCTTGAATTCGCCCAGACATAGGCTTGTTTAAAGAGAGGTAACTTAAGACCTGGGAATTCGCCCAGTCTTAAATTCGCCCACTGTCAAAGAGCGAAAGGGGCGAAAATAAAACGGGGCGAATATTTCCCTGTATACAGTAATCTAGCGTAGACTCTCCTTCTAAATTTTGATACTAAAACATGTATATGAATAATGAGATAAAAAGGGTTAAAATGTCTACACTTTAAAACTTGTGAAAACAGGATAAAATCAATTTAATACATTATATCAAATAAAGCTAGATGGTAATGTTCCGAAAACTCCTTCTTATCTTTTTTTCATGTCAGAAATCGCTTCTACATGAAGCACCGGTATGTCTTTTATCACAAATAGCAATGTTACAGTTATTAACGTAATGCAGTGCATCTTTTAACCCCAATGAACCCCAATGATACCCAATTGAAATATACCTAATGATACCCCTATGATACCAAATGATATCCCAACGAACCCCAATGATACCCTAATGAACTTTGAAATACCACAATAATACTAAATATGTGCATACATGTCGTTAACAGATATTCCGCGCAAGCGTGTGAATAAACACCGTTTACACATTAATATCATGGGGTCCTTTTTTTTTTAATTATTCTTTAAATTTAAAATAAAAAACCGAAACCCCTGCTGAACATTTAGAGGAGCGAGCAACAATTTTGTTCCAAGGTCAAATTTCTCTAAACAATTTTATTACTGTCCGAAATAAGAATTTATAGCAATTGGGGAGCAATTTTAAAAAGCAATTGGGGAGTGAGGGATTTTCCCTTTTGACTTTCCCGTTTACTGCATTTAATATTTATTCGTATAGACGTAGAACACAATCCGTTCATTGTTTATCGTCAAATAAAGTACAAGTACATGTATTAACTTATACAATATACGTATTAACTACCAATCTGTCGTGTTATAAAACTGAAACTAAAAAACGCTTGCGTTTGCGCATTTATTTGCATACTTTTAAAAAAAAACTTGCTAGATCCAAAGTATCCCAATTGTAAACTCGCCTAACACTTTCCCTCTTGATGTTAATAAGTCAACCCGCGTTCATAAAATTTAATACACGCCCCTCCAACAATTGTCAATTGTTATTACGCACCCCTTTCCGCCAAGCATCGGCTATTATGACGTACAGTTCGGTATGCAATGTTCAACTCCAATCTCCGACTATGTCGTCAAACAATTTAAGTCGACGTCAACTTGCAGGGCCTGGCGGATCCAGGATTTGAAGTTAGAGGGGGCGTCAGTTTTAGGCAGAGGGTCTGTGGCCGCCTTGAGGCTGTAAGCTCCTGGATTCTAGAGATTTTGTAGGGGAAAAATGAAGTCTTCAAATTTTTTACTTATTGAATTTTTTTTTCGTGATTATACTTAAAAGTAATTAAAGTATTAAAAATTTTTAAAGATTTGTAGATTCGCCCACGAAAGCTCCTGGATTCTAGAGATTTGTAGGGTGAAAATGAAGTTTTCAAATTTTGACATTTGTGTATGGTGTCATATCTCTACCCCTTGTGTGCAATTTATTTGTCTATCAAGCAAGTCGACATGCAAAATTTTGTATGTTGACATATGAAATAAGGAAATATAACTAAATCGTGTCTATGAGGTATGAATAATACTACGAGCAAGATCACAAATGAAAATATCAAAACTGAAGTCTTTCTCTGATAGAAAATAATCGATATGCCTCTTTTTCTTAAAGTTACATTGAACTAGCACAAATGACCGAAGCTCAAATCAGGACATATTTACAAACAAACAATCTTTGAGTCAAATTGAGTCTAATCATTTTCCATTACAAGATATGGCCCAGATAGGAATTAAGCATTTTTTTAAACAATGGCCTTCAACTTGCATAACTAACCCTAGGTCAATTTCATGACATATCCTCGGGTCGAGAGCAATATTTATATGAAATAAAAAGAACTTCTTATGTTTCTCCATAAGAAGAGTACGAAGCAGACACAAAGTAGTACTTTTTCTTCCAATGAACATGGACTTACAAATATGACCGTGCGTCAAGGTCATGATACACCCTTCGGTCAAAAGCAATTTTTATTTTAAAGTAAGAACTTTCAATGTTTCTCCATAAAAAAGATATGAATCGGGAACAGGTATTATTAAGTTAAAGTTATTTGGGGTCTGGTTGGGACTTAATTGTTCATTAAGTACATGTATATTCTTGTATCAATGAGATTTGTCTCTGTACAATTTGGAAAACTAAAATCCATTGGTGAATGAATCATTGCACATAGCTCATTTCAAGTTTATTGTGGTTCGTGAGGGTATCAATGGAATTTGGTTGGAATTTCAATGGGTTCACTGGGTAATCAATCGGTGAAAAAAACGGCGCCTAATATTGATCTTTCATTCATTTGTGTAACATTTTGTTACTTAAAATTCAGTAAGTGTATCAATCATAAACATACTTAGTACCATTGGGGTATTTAAATTGATCATTTTGATCTTCTGAATGCATCTATGTACAAAATGCTGAAAGAAATGTAAGAACTTTGTTGCTGTTGTTTGAGGAATGAATCTTATCTCTTTATTTTGTCAAAGCTTACCATATCTATCGTGAAAATAAGAAATAAAGACTTGTTTATATGATCACCTTTACACCAGAAATGACGTTATCTAACTTTTCGTTCATATTGTTAATGATAAGCTATTAAACATCTTAAATGAAATCCATTCATAATTATGACTTCGTTCTGTGCAACATGTAAGATCATGGGAGACAAGTGAAAGTATCGATACGGTTATTTTTATAATTAGAATTCTAACCTGACATTATTTCATTTTTTTCACTATTTAATTTCCCTTCACACTTTTAAAATTGTTTTAAAATTTTTAAAAACAAACTCCTTCTTTATTAACAAGGGTTGGCAATCAGCTGCAGAATTGCTAATTATTTGATCGCAATTCGTTCCAATCGATTAATTGCTTACTTGTAGCACAACACACAATATATGAGGAGAGTATATTCTACAGATGTGTAAATCAGAAAACTATATGAAAAAACTTCACTATTATTAAAAAAAACACATCTTAAACAACAAGCAAACAGTTGTGAAATAACTTCCCTGCCCGCATTTTTGATCGTAGTTACTTGTATATGCCCAATATAGACAAAATTTTATTATTAAATGAATTCTTAAACAATATTTTATAAATTGGAATAATATTGTATCCTTCTTTAATCACGTCTGTATTACGTTCCTGGTGGTTTTTTTTATATAAAACCATAAAAATATACTGAATAAAACTTGAATAAGGTATATTGTTGGTGCGATTTGTTTGTTCGAGTATCAGGCTTAATTTTAAAAGATATACCGGTAGATCGGAATATGTCTTCAAGGTATGTTGGTTGAAAAATTCCCAGAACCCGGCTATCAGTATAATTATAATGAATTAATGGTCCAACGTGGTGTGACTTTAATGGACTTTGTTGCCGTCATATAAAATTACAGTCATCGTTCATTAACAACTTGGAAATATAAATGTCTCTTTTACCTGTATGTATTGGGAGATGAAATATCAACATTTTTGCACATTCACTCAGTTTAAATGACACGCAGTAAATTATTGGAACTGTCCAATTGCGTAGGCCTTTTAAAAAGCACACTGAAAAATTACGCAATTTTAAACATTTTCTATCCTATATGTTTGTTCAGATTATATTATTTGATATTTCGTTGCAATTATTGTTCTAAAATACCCCCTGCCTGTCACTGATGGTCATTTTCAATTCATTAGCAAGATTGTAGTGATGAATAATTAGCAAAATCAATTTACCTCCCAACGATTATCAATAATTGATACCAATCCCAGTGACAATTCAGAAAACATGGTAAATAAGACTCCAATACATCCCCCTCGTAGATCCAAGAGAACCACGAAACCACCCAAGTGATAAAGAACAGAGAGATATTATAATTGTCTCTCTTACTGATATGTATTGGCAGATGAAATATCAACATTTTTGCACATTCACTCAGTTTAAATGACACGCAGTGATTTCTTGAAAAAGCCAAGTCGTGTAGGTCTCCTTCTGTATCCAATGGGTTTGGTCAATTTCATTTATTTGACATTTTCATGCAATTGTTGTTCTAAAATACCCCCTGCCTGTTTATCATTTTCGTAAGAAAAGTTGAGTTATCGTGCAAATTTTTGGTTATCATCTCTCCGCAATATGCATCAACTGACGCAAATCTTTGAATTTTAAAACAAATTTTCCATAAAAATATCAAATAAATTAATCTGACCAAACATAATGAGGCCCTACACTGTTGAAGTCTTCAAAGAATGTATTGCATGTCATTTAAAATGAAATAGATGTGCGAATATATTGACATCGAATCTGCAAATACAAATTATGAGCATTTAGCAAGTCTTTAGCAAGGGCAAATTTACAAGTTTTTTAAGAACATGTTTAGTTATGAAAATTACATTTAATATATTGCCACATAAGCTCAGAAAGGTTTTTATGAAATTTAGAACCTCAAATCACCATCTCCCAGTGGAGACTGGGAGATGGTACAATACTCCCTTTAACCAAAGAGTGTGTAAACTGTGTAATTCAGGTCAAATTGCTGACGAATTCCATTATATTCTTGAATGTAAAGAGCTATTGATGATAAATACTGGTCAGCGCCAAATACTATAGAGTTTTGTACACTTATGTCTTGTTCTAATGCTACAAACCTGAAAAAATTATGTTATTTTAATATCAAAATATACAGTCTGATATAATAGTCTGTCCTTCATCATTATACTTTTTCCTATCTTAATTATATATATTGTATATTTATGCTTATTTACTATGTATCTACTAATTATCTATTCATTTATAAAATGTACCTCAGACTTTTGAACTGTATATAATGATTGACCTCATGTACCATTTCATGGTTTCAGCAAATAACCTGAATTGAATTGATTTGAATTGTTTTTTTAAATAATAAGTTTTCATTAAATGCAAAAAATGGTATGTCACGACTTGTGACTAGCAGACAGTAGATTAACCAGATTTTCATGTAATCAGGTACCATCAATCATTCAGTTAATGCGAATAAACTGTGGACGAATTAATTGTAGTACATGTATGCAGTTGACATACTGAGGCATAAAATAAAGTATATGTAAGTGTTAAGATTTGTGAATGGTGAAAAATTTCCATTGAAATTAATTGTTTTCAACATCTGCATGTCTTCTCGAATAATCTGTTTGATACCAATCACAGGGAGATACCAACATATTCTTTTACAGGCTGTATCTTGTTGTTTTCTAAACGTTCTTACATGGACTGTTTCAGTTGACTCTGTCGTAGACCTTTTCCAAAGACCTGGATTGTTGAATAGCCGTAGCACAGTAGTTTGGCAGTTTCGTGCGAGAACATAGAAATGAATGAGGTGTTGCACCTTTTTTGCACAATGAGGTTGAATATTTGGTATTTTAAAAAAGTAAGTATAAGACTGGCTTTAAAAATGTGTCAGCATAATTCTACATTATTTATTGATATCTGTTGGCAGATAAATAATTTTTCAAAACATTCTTAACTTCAATATCCCTAATGATTTGAAAATGACCACCAGTAAAAGGCAAGGGCTATTTTAGAACAATTATTGCATAATAAATATCAAATCATTAATTTTGACCAACGTATTGGATACAGAAGGAGGCCTATACGATTGGGTCTTTCCAAGATTTCACTGAGTGTCACTTTAATTACTGAGTGAATGTGCAAAAATTTTGATATATCATTTGCCAATACATATCAGTCATAGAGACAATTATATTTCTCTGTTGTCGACCAACTTTAATTTCATATGACGTCAATAACGTCCAATAAAATCACACCACGATGGACCGATAATGCATTAAATACTGAACCATGTATCACCTGGTTCCGGGCATTATCCATACAGCATTCCCTATCTATAGTTTTAATCAAGTCTTTAAAATTTACTTGATCAAATCACACAATATACATTGTTCAAATTATATTCAATATACCAGTAACTCGTATGAAATTGATAAATTGAATACCGCCCGTAAGCACTGTAATATGATAATTTGTCTGCACGACCTGCTGTGTTATAGGACCGACGACATCCAAAAATAAGCATACAATGCTTAGATTTATATTTATATTGATGTTTATTAGTAAGAAATATTTGTGTAGCGTTATTATATACGGTCTTTGTCAGGAATGTGAATAATGGATGGAGCAGCCGTAAAACATGTTATACCGGACGGTATAGTCCGCTTCCGCACCTAAAAATATAGTGTCATTGAGCAGCTTTGTCGAGAAAACCCTTTTTTAATAACGAATAGATATGATTTAACGATTATTTCTCATAAGTACATGTACGTAACAAATGTGTTATGAAAGGTTGATCATTTCATTTAATCTTACAATGATAAATCTATTCAAATCGCATGATGACATTTACTTGACAATGTGTTCATACGCCGTGATCAGGTTTGGCGTGTTAATTATAGAAACATGAACATCACCGATTTCCAAAGCAAACATAAGGGGAAATATACACTGAGTGTTAATATTGTTACCTTAAATTCACATACTGTAAGACAGTTTAATTCCACAGTGTTAAAATGTCACGATTTCTCAAATGTACCATTCGCGATGTTTTCAATTTCACGCTGCAAGAGTTATTTATCTTTGTATCTACATGAATATAATAGTTTTTTAAAACTAATGATAGTTTGCATGATCACGATGGGTTTAATTTCGCGGGAACATGATAAATCGCGAACATAGTAAAACCATCGTGATTTGCCAATCTACAGTATATAGGTTGTTTCTTCTGTGTAACGTACTGATCGACAAAAATATAAAAATATGTTAACTTCGTTTTAATTGACAATTGATCGGATAGGTGTTTTTAAATAAACATTGAAATGCTTCATTCAGGTTATGAAGGTAGCAAATATTGCAGAATAAAATAAAGGTTGTGTATTTTTTCTGCAATGATAGCTACCTATCTGCACACCATGAAATACCTGTCTTAAAAGAGATCGTCATGTATAGTTTCATTGTTTGAATATCATAAAAACGTATAAGACAATAACTTGTTTTGAAAAGAATTCATTATGGCATAAGACGGATAACACCGACCTCTAAAAAATTTAATGTACAATTTTTCTTACAAAAAAAAATTAACACACATTTAGAGGTTTGGTTAGTTATAACTCTAACTATAAATTCTCCGAATGAACCCATCTCCTGAACACCATCGAAATTTAAGTCCTACAGCCATTAAATCGTAAATCGGGCAGTAATTTGCGGTGTCGGAGTCGATGTCGGAAATGACCGAGTATCATTTTTGCTGACTGCATGTTTTACCTACTAGTGAAAATGTGTGTCGAGAGATGGCAATTTAAGTGTCTCTTATAAATTTTGTGTAGCAATTAATGTTTTGGAAGACAGGCAAGTACTTTCTCCTTGCTGTTTCAAAATAAAAATCGAATTTTCCGATCCTTAAGGTCGTAAGCATATTGTAGTGATATAAGGCAGATATATCCGTTATGAGTAATTTAAAAAAAAAAAACCTTCGGGGTTATGTAAGATATCCTACGCCAAAGTCCGACGTGGTTTTGCAGAGGACCGATCTTTTGGTGTCCGTAATATTACGGTAAGGTGCACGCCAAAGTCCGATGGTTACGCTAAGGTCGGATGATTCGTCTCACAGAGATTCGTCACGCCAAAGTCCGATGGTCAGCATTAATTTTATTATCATTATACACAGTCAATTTCGAATAATATTCCTCATACTTTTAGATGAGTTTCTAAAGGATGAAGTACCCAAATTTGATGATTCTGTTCTTATAATGAAATATTTGAGAAACAGAGTAACATGTTGAAATCCCATTTGTGTATTCGAGGCTGCAAAGCCCATTCAGTACAATCTGCAATATAATCAAAAAGACGTGGAAACCCTTTTGTAATTAAGAGAAAAAAAAGACAATGATATGGTTCCAATTATCACAACCTATTACTCTGTACTCAAGAACTAAGAAAGATTTAGAGCGAAATTAGACAACCCATTTCCCAATGGTGGCTTAAAACGTGTTCAGATGGAAGATGCCTTTTGTGCAATAGGACAGCACAAGAACACACAGACGTGTTTATTAGCCCCATTACAGATCGCAAATACAAAATATTTGGTAACACGACTTGTTGCACAGACAACTGCGTTTATCTCATCAGCTGTTAAATCTGCTCAAAACACACAATTGATCAACAACCACCGTTCAACTATTAAGACAATTACTTAAATTTAAAGACATAATAACCTCAGTGGTTATAAATGGAAAGATGTGAGAGTACATGTAGTGGTAATTGACCATAGTCTTCATTGGACGGACACGGAGAGGAAAAGGTCTGGTTGCAGTTACCGTGGTAACCTTCACATTTATTGACAAAGCTGTTTCTTCTGTGTAACGTTCTGATCGACAACAATGATAATTTACATATTTTAATGACTTTTAAAGATACATGTTTACAAACGATTAATTATTTAAATGATTCAGAGATAAATGGTTAAAAAAAATTCATCTACTTTTCTCTAGATTTTTTCTCCTTACTCTCCTGCCAGAAAGCAAAACATTTTCCATGCCTTTTCTCTCGATTGCAAAAGGAGTGCTCCGCGGCTGTGAAAGAAATATAGTGAAATGCTCAAATTTTAAAGCTAAAATATTAGGATTTTTTATTTACTAAATAATATTTTATGGCAAAAAATATCATATATGTCAAAGTATAGGCAGATATGATAGTTAATTTGCTGACGACCTAGCCCCCTTAATATCTATGGAGGAAATTTGCATGGTGGAAGCGTTTTATGAGATTTTTCATTTTTTAAAGCAGTCAAAAGTACAAAAACATGGACTAAAATGATGATTTCGGTTATTATTTTTAGGCAGAATGGAAGAAATTGGTCTTTTTGTAAGTAATATACATAATATTTATTTTTTTTTTCAAACTATTTTGTGCCAGTTTAGCTACTAATCCGAAAGTGACCCGCAATACACTAAAATAGTGGTTTCACAAAAACCCCTGTCAAAGTCGCTACTTCAAAGATTGAGGTTTTTGGGACACAGAATGAGATGATCTTTCTGCTGATACCAAACAACTAGACCTAATTATAGACATTACATATTTTCAGACAAGTTGTAAAAATCATTCGGATTTATACGTCAGATAACTGTATTTAATTATATTGCAATGATATCGATCACATTAATGTCCAATCCTGAAAGTCTTTTAAGTCTTGTAAGTCTTTTAAACTATTTAGAAATAACTGATGCGCATGTGTGTACTAAATTTGGAGTGTCTTAATGGGATGAAAATATATTCAATTTAAAGTAGTTCACATGCACATTCATACTCAAGTGAGATTTAGTCAAAGTAATCAAATATAAGGCCTTTAATATATTCAATATCAATTTGAGTGAAATATTAATATTTGCATTTCTTCTTATTAGACTGAATTCTACTTCTACTTAAACAAACAATTAAGATTACATTTAACGTTTAATTAAAAGTAGCACTGATCTGTGTCACTTGCACTACTTGTATATAATTTTTATCAATTTATATTTGTTTGGTAATATATAATTTATGTATTAAGTAAAGTACAATAATTATTAATCTAATTTTTTAGAACCATAACACCAGAATTTCTCACCATTGGGCATGAATTTCCTTAGCAGCAAGTCTGATAGCTCCCAGTCTGAAAAAAAAAATTCGGATGGACGACCTGGGAGCTACACTTTCTAACGTGTTAAAAAGTTGCAATTTATGCGTTTTGAACTGGTTAATCAATCCAAAATTCTTCAACATACGAAAAAAAAATCAGAGATCAAAGATCGTTAAATTTGATTTAGATGAAATATATAAAAATTGAACGTACGTTTGGCATGTAAATGTACTGAAAATGACCATTTATGACCAATTTTATATAGCTATTTGTTTATTAATTAGCTATTGATGAGCTACGGGCGGTTTCGTGAACAATAAGAGTAGTAAAAGAATACGATTGAATCAGGCCGAAAGTATGCGGTGTCAAATGGATAAGACACCTCGCCAAACTGTATTCTGGGATACATGAAACCGAAAGTAAGAAATTCCAACAGGTTGGTGTTTCGACTTTGCACAATATTTTAAACGAAAATCCACATAAATATGACTTTTTGAAAAATATCTCATTTAAGCATGGGGAAAGAAGTTGATATGCCCTGTCATACTTCGATTTTTTATGCTTTTACAGATTATTATAATTGATATGTTTCCAGATTATCACAGTCTATTTTTGTCTTATCATGCATGTAAATTGATTTCTCGGAAAAAGCCACAACGTGATAATGGGCGTTGCATACAATACATGTACATTAACAAAGTAACATGACAATGTTCTGCAGACCCAGTTTAATGATAAAATAATTGAACCATATTTGCCAATGCGCAGTTTTTTATGGATCATTAAAAATTGTTCTTTTAAGAAATCAAATGTTAATTGTAGTATTAATTTGTGCATGCTTTTATTGTACAAATACACTACTTAGATTAAAAATACATTTGGATCACCCTCTCTCTAAAGATATATAAGTAATGTACATTACAAAATGTGGTATTAGCATTGGAGCCATTCTCAAATAAAAAAATAATTGTGTAGTATTGAAAATTGCGGATTATATATTTTTTATGATATCTCCTTAAACAGATGCTTGCAAGGATTAATGAAAGCTCAGTAATTTTTATATCAGAATTATTGTCTTACTATGAATAAAGTTAGCAAGTCCATTAATATAAATTTAAGATTTAGTTCGATAATTCATTATATGTACATTAACTACATTGTCTCTCAACCATATTAGATGTATGATGATCAAAGCAATGTAGCAGCTAGTACTTCACGAATAGTGTAGTTCATGATGCTATAATTTGTTTTCCTTATCAATAATTCAATTTTTAAATAGATTTTTTGTTTTCTATCTGTCGGAATTTCCTTCCATCAGTGATAATGTTCTTTTTTTTATTCAATATTGCCTGTAAATTTGAAAGTTATTTTGAGAAGACAAAATTCATAATGATAAGGAAGCATATAAGTAAAAAATAAGTAAGCAGTAATAACATAAATATTTTGAAATATATTTCAGTAAAGATGGCATTAATAAGAGTGCAGTTTACTGCACTGCTGCATATAAGCTACAGTATTAGGGAAGGAGATATGCATAGGAAAAAGGTCAATTATGTGCAATTATATATATAGAGATATTTAAAGCTGAACACTACTCGTAAAAGGCACTGTCCGCCATATTTCTCTGTCATTGCTGCTCTCCCTACAACCTCTACATGTATATAATAAGCAGAAGACCTCTTAACAGTTCAGAGTATTTCGCTGTAAAGGTCTCACCTATGTGAACATACAACTTACATGCCATGTTAATTCAATCGCGATAAAATTATCAATTTTTTTTCCTCACTTTTTCTTAGCCAGGAGAAAAAGAACATCAAATATACAGGTCAGTGCATCATTTACAAACGGAAAATGCAAATAACAAGAAATAAATGCGCAAAATCTAAGACAATATAGGGAATACTACGTGTCAGCCACGAGTTTCAGTTGTGCAATGGGGTGTAACAAAATCGTAGGTTTTATATACCTGTGTGACCATACCTATAGATCTCTGAGTGACATTCAGAATTATAATTGCATGGTGATCGAGAGAAATGATCAATGTCCATTAATTTTTGCAGGATTAAAATTTCAAGGGAAAAAAGTATTCTTTAAAAGTTAATTTCTAAATTCAGCCCATATCACATTATTTACAATTTATTAAAGTTAAGAATCACATATTCAGATGCACTGACAATTTGCAGATAGTTAACTACATGTATAATACACTGATTATTTAGTCATATATATATCAGATGTTTTGGACAGGTTATCCTGGTCTGATCCATATGATTTTTCCAGAGGGTCCACACTTTAAGGACGCACAAGACATTCCTCAATTTTATATAATTTTCCTTTATATATTATTCCTTATTATTATATTTTATTAACATTTAAACCTGTTAACTCTCAAAAATTCAGGGTACATTACCAGGCTATTTTTGGAGCTATAGAGCTATATTTAGAAATTTCCTTAAATAGCAGGCAAAATGCATTTGAATTTAATGCTTATAGATAAAGTCATAGTATAAATTTTGAATAGAACACTTTATATCTAAATAAAGAAAGTATCATATATTAATTTGCATGAAAATACGATTATGGAATTACTTAATGGAAATCTTTACATTGCAGAGATAGGAAAAATAGAAAAAAATGGAAGATAGGTCGTGTCTGACCTTAATTAAAGCAATCTGTGTAATTGAGTTACATGTATAAAAGTATGCCATTTGGGTTGGGGTCCAGATTTGCATCTTACATGTATACTGGTATATATACATGTAGATATATGAGTATATATACATATAGTAGATATACCAGTACATGTATATATACCATGTATACATGTACATATACATTAAAGGATCTAAATAGATTTTAATGGAGCATTTTGATCTAGAAAGTAAACATGTCCTGATTTTATATAAAATGACTCATGGTGATTCCCATTCACTTATATCTATATAGTATAAAATGGTATTTACAAAGCTTCATGATTTTATTATTAGACAACTTAATTATGCAGACATATTGTTTTTGGTAAACTCTCTGAAGTAATAAGATAAAACTCAATACAAAATACCAATCGAATGTATTTCAGGTCAAGGGACTTAACTCTGTATTGTATACAATGTCATTTTTTTGACAGTCGGGGCATATCATAAGATTGATATTAAAATTATATGAATCCATGGCACATTGAATTTTTAACATTGCATGGCTTCCACAGATTTTGATGTAAATGTTCATAATTTCATAGCTCTCTTAATTGATTTAACTATATCATATTAGACAACTGCATAACCAACAGATATTATGCCTTGTTCAAACATAGCAGGGGGTTTGTACACGCACAATCTGATTGAAATTATATATAGACCTTTCATCTCGCTCTCTGTTAGAACCATTTTAACAAGAGCTTGGACCAATTGGGTAGTTGTGTCAAACAGCAAATAGACGTAGGCCTGTCTATTTCATTGCTGGCCACTCAGCCATGACTCTTTGAAATCAACAAGATTTGTCTTGCTTTTGAGCTAAGACCACGCAATCAGTGCATATTTCGCTTGAAACCGCATCATTTTTAATTTGTTTTGATGCAAGAAATACAAAAGCTACGTCCAATCGTAAGTCCAAGGTATTGTTAAAATTGTTCTATGTATGGTTATCGCTTGTTTCAAGTAGAATGGTACATGTATATTAAAACTGCACTACTCATAGTCAAACAGTACATATAACTTTTCAGCAATATCAATCACCAGTTTTTTTTCTTTCTTTTTCAAGTTTGTACGAATGGCATTTAATGCGGTTAATACGAAAAGATCAAATCTTTCTCCAAAAGATAAAAATATTTAGTGGATAATTTCTATGACATTGCTCTATTTTTATTATATCAGATTTATATATAAGTATAGGGAAATACAGACTTATCTTTTGATAGTTCCCTTATAATACTGGTACATTGTATAAGATTTGAATACTCTGGTAGCTATAGTTTCCTGGTGTTTTAACAGTTGAGATTATATTCAAAAGATTCTGCACATTACCAATTAATCTGTTGTGCTGTATGATATGGTACGTGAGACCGTTACTGAATTTTGTGGTTTGTTTAATCTTCATTTTCTATGTGCACTTATAGGTTTAAATTAGGGATGTCAACGAGTACCTGGTTAACCGGGTACTCGATCGAACGTCGGAGTATCGAATACTAAAATCGGTACTCGGTTACTCGGATGTATATTTTTTAATATTTCTAAGTTTATTTAATAATGCATTAATACATCGGTTTTTAAACTTAAAATGTCCATTGCACTTGTACATACAGTAATTAGGATTTACTACGCCTCTAAATATGCTAAATGACCGTTATCGCCTGTGGCAGTGTTTATATAGTAATTATCGTGACCAAGCACCTGTTACCTAGCTTTTCTCACCTTTGGCTGTCTGTTCAGTTCAGTTCAATCTTCTACCGTTATATTTGGCTTACTATAATGATTTGTTTTCACTGACTGTAATGATTTGTTTTCACTGAACATGGTTTATATAGTCTATTATATAAATTAGAGTAGAGAAACTGAACAGACCTAAAATGCCACCACCGACTTCAAAGATCTGGAAATATTTTTACAGTTATAAATCTACTTGTTCATATTTATTTACACTTTTACCGAGTACCCGGGTACTCGATCGGAAAAACGTCCGAGTAACCGAGTACTAAAAATTGATCGATTTGACATCCCTAGTTTAAATATATATAAATTGTATATTTGATAGTCATTATACAAGTTAAGTTTGATATGTATACTTTTGATTTGTCAAAAAAAAAATTTGAGCACAGATTCATGTTATTATAATATCATATCAATAATCATATGATAAGAAGTTTTTGGTATTAAAAATGAAAAAAAAAAATAAAGACTTGTTATCATGCCTGCTCATCCTGTGAAGAATTATCCTGAGATATCCTTGGAAATATATATATATATAATATTTGAAATTTTTTTTTAAAATGATGGTAATTAATTCTTAATAATTATATGGTCATTTATTAGTAGTTTTATTATAATATGTTGAATGATACGTACACTAAATGCTTTAATTAACTGTTGTTCACTATATAGTCGGTGTATACTTTAGTTGCTGTAATGTTTACTAAATATTTTGAATATAATCTTATTAACAATTGAATTATATATATAAACACTTTAGTTGCAGCTGTTAACATTATGTATTTATATATCTTCAGTAATACACTTTAGCTAGTTGCTGTTTACATATTGAATGCTGGTGACATAGGTGATAAGACAACATTTTCTATATTTAAAAGTTGACAATATAAAAGGTTACACCTATGAACTTCCTTGGTTTTTGTATAATAGTCTCAGGAGGCTTTTTATTTATTTGTGTATTTTTTCAGAGTTGGGCTGCTAAAGAGAGACCTTGACCTAGATTCATACAGTCGTGCTCTCTTGCTGTTAAAAACCTCTCGAGTCATTGTCAAATAAGGAAGTATTTCCACACATTGCACGCCGGCGCAGTTTATATATTGCATTTATGTAGACGGACCTCTACTTTTTGTGTCCTCCCTCGCAATCAGACGGAAATTAGAACCTCCAGGGGGGAAACTACATTGTACTACAGATTGTAGGCAGACTTGGAGGGGTTTGACTTTGCCTCGGAGCGAGTTGATAAAGGTAAGTGCTACATGAGGGAGAGAAAGCAATTACAACTTAAGTGCTCAAACTTTGTTTATCTGGCATTAAGAGAGACTAAGTAACTTAGATTTCATATCATAATTATTATGATACAGGTTCACGCACCGTGACTATTTTTATACAAGCCAAAGTTTATTTGTTTGATAAGGAAATAAATACAATTGCGGTTTACAATGGCGGTGCATGTCAGAGTGCTTAATTAAATAAAGGGGAAAAAAATGTGAATTCTTATTCAAACTTCATTCACTCAAGGACTGCACTGGTATTGCTCGTATTTTTAGTCCGGCAAAAGGAAAACTGGAATGCGGTGATAAGTTTGTATGGAATTAAGTAGGTGTTGCTTTCTGTTTGCATTTTTATCTCAAAACGTAGCTTGATATAAACTTATAAAACTAATGTGAATAAAGTAATTTGATGATGGGTTAAAATGAGAAAGAGGGGATCAGTAGATTTCGCCCAATAACAATACAATGCTTAATGGGTGTTTGAGGCTACAGGGATGGAATTCTGAAGTTATGGATGTACAAACTGAAAGAGGAAATGTATCATGTGTATTGTATATAAAGAACATTGGCCTTTGAATTGCTTGTTTTTATAAATAGCTTTTGAAAAATTTGTACTAAATGTCTTACTATTAAGAAGAATGAATTTTATTGAATCAATGTACATGTATTACAGTCATGTAATGATCTATGTGCTAACTAAGAATTCTGAAATTATATGAAAAAATCATTTGGAACTGCATGCATGAATATAAAATGATTGCGTTCTTTGTTATATGCATAAGATATTTTCAAATTAAGTTTTACCTGTAATTTAACTCCAAAGCTCATATTAAAAGAATAAAAGCTTTAAAAATTATTGTTGCATTGGGTTCAATGGAATTTAAAGTAAAAATGCAAAATTCAAAAACTTGCAAGTAAAATGATTGATGTGTTTGATGGACAATTGGCTGTCAATGAATTAATTAGATTAAAGAAGAAAAATTTGAAATAAGTTAATGATCAGCTTTTAAATTTTCATTTGATATGTAAATGAAAGACATGCTGCACAAAAGTAAAAAAAAAAACTCTGCAGTATAATTATACATTGGACAGCTTCTATCAGTACATGTTTGAAATTATGTTTATAAATAGAGGTCTAGCTGTGTGATCATTCTTGATGACAGGCATGGGCGTGATCATTTTACCAACTGGAGTGCACTTCACTCACTTGACACAGCCGATTTGTGGATAGATACACAATTAACTTTCAATATTCTTGCGGTATGGTTTCAGTTTTCTTTAGAAAAGTTTCACGCACCAGTCGACGTTCATTTGCATAGAACATTAATCAGCGGCTGGTAAGAGATCTTTTGTTTATCGTTGAGTAGTCCAACCATGACCGTTCAGTGAGAGACCTCCACGAGTCAATTGTACACGTTGGTTGTGATTGCATCAAAAACACGGATGTAAAAAAAATCAAGAATTTCTCAAAACTTCCACCAACCATGCAAGTCATGTGAATTGATGTGGTAGTATTTCATAATCATTTTTCTTGTTTTAGATAAAAATCTTGAAATCGCGATCAACTCCGTTATGAGGAGTCCTTAAGGGTCAATCATGAGGGACTTAGAAAAATTTCCGGCAGAGGAGAATTTGAGGGGGCGGGATCATTGTTTGAACGACAACATCGAGAAGGACGATATTGATATAGCCATCTTCAATACAAGTTACCCCATCGACAGATCTGACAAATGCAGAGGAAACTTGCACGGTATTGCATCATCGGGTGCCAATATTACGAAACAACCTTGGTATAATTGCCAGGGTCAAGGTCATTTGAGGGACCCCAACCAAAAAAACCAAAAAGAGCTGGCCAATGGGAGAGCCACATCTGAGAAAAGTGAAAATTTACGAACTGCAAGGGCGTGCAACAAAACGGAGGGCTCGATAACCACAAAAAAGAAAAGTGCAGTGAAGAATAGTAACGATAATGATATGTCAATTTTGCCCAGAAATCAGAGCAAGAATGGCAATCTTCAGATGGAGAATATAACTGAAGACAACAGGGAAGAAAGCAATTGCTTTAAACAGATGGATCAGCAGGTCCAGAAAGGAAAAGACCCCTCTCCCAAAGATAAAGAGCATTCGACAAAGAAGGAACCCAGGAGACTGGTCATGTGCAGGGGAGAGAAGCGAGACAAAGAAAAGAGGAATAAATCAGACATTGATAGAAAGAATGAAGCTAAGCAGTTGCGATTAAGGTAAGCATGCATGCATTCATGGTTTGATAGTGTAAAGTTTTTTGTTTTGTTTTTTTTTGGGTGGGGGGGGGGAAGGTATTTTTTTTTATAATATTATGGATTTGATTTATAACATTTTCCTTATAATTATTTACCTATTGGAATACCTAAAGTGCAGGTTCTTTTGATATTTGGAATGTGTGTTACATCCCATCAAAAAAAGATGGGTTAATATATATATGACAGGTATACAAAAAAAAAACCCATCTACTTAGTGGAAAAAACTTGTAAAAGATGGAGAAAATTATCTCTATATAATGTGACATTTTCTTCAAAGTACACCTGGCAAGGATATGTAAAATATATGAGAATGATTCATCTTGTCAATGAATAAATTAACAAATTTTGAAAAATTACCCAGCTCTCTCGATATTTTAAGTTTTGAAATGTTGCATAAATTTGCATGAATTTTACTGCAAGTAGCTCAATTTGTACTGACCTAATTTTATTTTGATAATGGATTAGTTCCCTGAATTTAGGTTAGGGAGAATTAAAGATTTATACTCAAGTCAAGTACAATGTCACAGCTGAAATCTATACTTAAGATGGAATAACTATTGCGATATACATGCATGCATGTATATATATAATTTTAAATGATGTTTTTTAATGATAATTGGAAAATGATAAAATTTTAAAGCTAAAATATTTGGATTTCGATCTACTTGACTAAATGTTCATGCAGTTTATAATGGCCATAAATAATTAAATATCATGTCAAAGTTTAAGGCAGATCTGATTGTTAATTTTTTGACCGCCCAGACTCCTTAATTCGTTAATTTCGTTTTGGTTTTTTTTTATCAAAATTAAAATTTTTATACAGAGCTCTTCTTCCCAAGGAGATTGAAATGGTCTTAAAATGGCTATGACTATCGAGCCCTAATACAATTAGGATTAAAGGAAAATTGGAAAGATTAATGTATTATTCTTGAATCATCCATCATAAGAAATTGCCACTAAGTTTGAAAAGTGCTCAAACGGTAGACTGAGGTTAAAAAAATAATTACCCGTAAATGTCTCATTAAGAACTTTATTTAAAGAAATTTAATTATATTTTCTTTAATATTATTTTTTTTTTCGATTAGGTATATTACATAATATGACTTACTACATAAAGATTCAATTTTCTTATTCGTGTAATTTAATTATTCAATTTGAATTTTCAGTTTATACTTTCACTTTGAAATAAGGATTGCATAACAACTTTATTGTGCGGTGATGATGCTGTACCATGTACAGTAAGGCCAAAATAAAGAATAACTTTGTATTTCAACAAACGCAACCGTTCCAATTAAACCCTGCCGACTGAATTTTTTTTTCCACAATGTAGATTTTTTTTTTAGGAAATCTAATTTGATAGAGTTTACTTTCATTTTCTGCCCTGGTAGAAAAAAAAATTATTACCATACCTACCCAACTTCAAAATTTAGGATCGGGTTAGAGGAAACAAATATATTTTTAATGATGGCTTATCTTATTCTTTAGCAGAAATTTTAAAGTAATTTTTGTTAAATAATTTAAGACTAATCTATTTTTAAAATTGATGAATTTTAGATCAGTTAATTTAATTTATTCACTGGCTCAACTTAATGGATTTGATACAATTTATATACTGTCAAAACAAAAAAAAAAAATAAAACAATTCCATGTACACATGTTGAATAATAACAATATTAGTCACAAAGAGATAAAAACTGGGGTTTTTTTTGTAGTTACTTAAGAGGTCAGGCTAATGTAGTTATAATACTCTAGATATGAATAAGTGCAAACAACAAAATATAAGTAATAATTACTTGATCTATGCAGCCAGCAGCTAACATTAATCATGACAATTTAGTCTGAATTTCATGAGCACAATTAAAATATACAAAACATTTTTTTGACCTGATGACATCTCCGTGTGGTATTTTAAAGTCCGGTTGTATTATTTTACATATTATGTATAATAAATGCTTGATAATTATATTACTAACCATATGTGGGTGCAGACGCACATGTATTAAATAAGTTAATTTATCAGTCATTTGTATGTTAATTAGTTAGTGATATTATTTTACATATTATGTATAATAAATGCTTGATCATTATATTGAATGGTGACCCTGTTAATTAAATTAAAACCTTACTTTAGGGGCGGATATTAAATATCATAATGATATTTATATACAAATTAAAATTTCTGAAATTTCAAGCAACCTGGTGAGATATGGCTGACATTTGAAAATCATAGACTCATCTTTTATATAAATGACTGAAAAGAATTGAACCTTCCAGTTGCTAATGGTGGTATTTGATAATTAAGCTTAATTGTCATCAATCTACATCTACAATTATCACCTGACAAAAAGACGTCATGTGATATTTCATAATTTCTTATTAAGTTTTTGTTTACAAAGTAATTAAATTAATGCCTAGACTCATGCTGCAGATACAGTTCAATATTCCATCATGCAACGGTCTGGTGTAGGTTAAAGATGTACATGCATGCAGGTGTCTATGAATTTTGATAATTATCACTACATATAAATCTAACATTTATTAATGAGTTGCAGGAAGGAACCTAGACACTGTGCTAATTAAATCCATAGGCCTGGGTCTGCAGTTCTAATAACTATGTGCAATTGTCTAAAAGAAAAAAAGAAGTCACTTAATGTCCAATTTCAAATGAATTGATTTACTAGATAAATATTATGTACGTGTAAATACATGTATTAATAAATTAACAGACATCTGTATACTACTATATTAAAATAATAGACTCGAAATTTTGGGCTTTAATACCGAGAAATCGGAAGAGTACTGTCTTTTAATTGTTTAATATATTTTAAACATCATTGGTACTTTGAGATTACTAATTTTTTTTCTCAACCAGGCTTTGTTAATATCAACGAAAATTCCTTTAAAAAATTCGGAAATCATTTGAATTTTTTTTATTTTACAATCTTGCGCATGCGCATTACTCAAAAACGATGATACAAATACGTGTAAATTTTTATTAAAAATTTGCTATATATTCTGTTCATGAAAGAAAATACGGGAGATGACTCTAACCCAGTGCGTTTAATATAAAAAAATTCCGATAGTTCTGAATGTCAACATGGTGTGCAAATTTGATGCATCTATTTCGTAAATGCCCGACATAATATGCAATGTCAACCTGTGCATGCACAGGTCACAGTCTAGTTGTGCATAATTGTATGACATTCTACTACAGTAAATCTCTGGTATAGTGAAATCCTAGGGACCATTAGATTTACTTTGCTGTATCTCTAATTCATAACATCCGTATAATGAATTTGTAATTATTATTATAGCGAATTCGCTCTATACATGTTTTTATTCCATATGACTACCATTTGTGCTTATTGTGGCATGAAATAAGTTACCCTCTTTACTTAATAAGTTAACAGAATTAGATGGTAAACTGAAGGATTTATATGAAAAAAAACTTATTCAGAGAATATAAATGATTCATTTCGTAATGCTAATTGTTTAAAACTATAAAAGACTTCCTTCTAAAAGAAGTAAATTTCGCTACAACTCCCCAAATTTTGCTATATCTGAGAAAAAACCTGTTTGTTCTAAATGAGTTTTACTGTTAGTAGTTAGTTTTTATATACAAGAACTGCTTGATCATAAAATTTATTTTTCATGTGCAAATATGAATTTAATTTATAATTGATGAAAACAAAAACTATTTTTATTAGCTAATAATACACAGAAAAAAACAATGTCAGTTTGAAGATATATGTGTGCGATTATTTCTATGAAATCTGATCTCAAGTAAATCTTTATGATTAGTAAGTTAATACATGTAGTTCAAGGAAGAGACATGCGTTTAATGAAGTGTATAGAATGATTTAATTTAAAAACAGAAAGAATTAATTAGTTTTATAGACTACCGGTATATACCAAGATTGCTAAAATTGGTTAAATGGCTCAAGTATTCCTTGGTACACAGTCCACCTCCATGTGTTTCTACTCGGAGCATTGGTGAATTTTCAGGTGGGCCCGAATGGATTTTCTGTTCAATATTTGAAATACACATGCACCATTAGAAACACTTTGTATACCGTGGACAATGCAGCAAATATTGCACTGCGTTCTTTCCACAGTGTGAAGGGGATTACTTAATGTGAGCTGTACCGTACTGTAGCTAATAATACACAGAACAAAACAATGTTTGAAGATAAATGCTTGAGAAGGGTTATGTGTATGAATTCTGATCTCAAATAAATCTTTAATCTTTGTAGGTTACAGTAGTTGGCCATAATTTAGTTCCCAAAATCATGAAAATGGTCGATGTTGATGTAGATCTCGTCATATCACCTAAAGTTTTTTGACTAGCTACTTCTAACAACAAAGTAAAAATGACTAGGCAAACCTATATATTACTTTGTAGTATATCCTAGGGTATGAAATATTCTTGCAATTTTCCTCGTTTAACGATGTAAAGGCTCGCATTCAATATAAAGTAAGACTACTCGAAATGGCCAACTACTGTTTACAGTAGTTCAAGGAAGAGCATTACTGTAGCTACAAGCTAGGTCTAATGTACCATTATTAATGAATTACTCATCCAAAGACAGCTAGTGTATTGCAAACCAATTTGCAATTATCATAATTAATAATTGATGATATAGTGCAATTAAAAAGGGATTTTGCATTGAATTTGTTTTTCTAAACAGATGATTTACCATATGTCCTCTTTTAAAAGTATTTAAATAGAGGCTTAATTTACACTGCATATTTTGATTTGATAGTCTAAATCCACTTAGTTTATATTTTGATTTCAAAATATTATTTGGGACTTCAATTTATTTGTTATTTCACAACATTTGTTTTTTATTTATAAGCATAATGTGGACATTATAAATGCATGCATTTTGAAGCGTTATAGCTAGATATCCAATGTTATGATCATGAGCATTGCAAAAGATAGAGCAATAGTTAAATAAATTGCCCATGCACTTGGAAGTAATTGAAACTTTTTTCCAAGCCAACCACAATGTGGCTCTTACATGTAGCAGTTGAAATTCAATTTTGTGGTTAAAAGCATAGTTGAATGATGAATTGTTGGAATTTCGCAATGCACATGTATCAGCTAGCTTGAAATATTGAATTTTTTAAGCCCTGCTAGTTATAATATACAAAATTATAATTGACACAATTAAACCTGAAATTATGGAAAATAAATTATATACAGGAAATATTAAACTTTATAATTATCGATTCCAAAAACTGATGCACATGTTTCTTCAAACCAACACTTCATGTACATGCATTTAATATTTTATAAAAGTAATTTAATGTACATATTAAGGAAGCTGACTGATTATACATTTGTATAAATAGTCCAAAAATTAAGACATATACTAGTAATTAATAGATCAAGCATTTATAACCGGGTAATAAAAATTCTTGTTACATGTTTTAATATGATACAATATCATATGATACACTATCATATGATACAATACCAATATATCATATGTTATTATACTTTCATGTTAAATACTTAAATCTGATTGGTTTAGAAGCAGTTGATAATCCGTTCTATTACCCTCAGCGTTAGCAACACACTTAGCAACGGGTAACACAACAAATTGTTACATGCACATAAATTATGCGCGTACAGTTCGCCGTGGAATTCATGTCATTTCTATATAAAAGCAGTAAAAACATCTATAAAATTAAGACATTCAGTATAATAAAATAAATAATGCCTGTTTGGGAGGATAACAGTTGAAATTGACACCCCTCGATAGCAATGGTTTTCTCCGGGTGTCAATTTCAACCAAACAGGCACTATTTATATTATATAAATAGTGCCTGTTTGGGAGGCTAACAGTTGAAATTGACACCCCGAGAAAACCATTGTCAACCGTCGAGGCGAAGTGGAGGTTGACAATGGTTTTCGAGGGGTGTCAATTTCAACTGTTATCCTACCAAACAGGCACTATTTATTTTATTATACTGAATGTCTTAATTTTGAAGAAAACTTTACTGCTTATACATAGGATTAACGTGAATTCTACGGCGAACCGTACGCGCATAATTTTCGCGTATGTAACAATTTGTAATGTTACCCGTTGCTAAGTGCATTGCTAATGCTGAGGGTAATAGAACGGATTATGAACTGCGTCTAAACCAATCAGATTTCAGTATTTAACATGAAAGTTTAACAAAATACAATACCATATCATATGATACAATTTCATACAGTGCAGTATCATTTGTCTTAGTTATGGACTGACTATAAAGGGCATTTTTCATGAAAGCCCAAAATCCAAAGATTCCAATTAATTCCAAATTCATGCAAATAAGTACCTGTAATACACTGTTCAAGTATATAAGGAATAAGGAATCATTCTTTGAGTATTATTCACTACCTATTGGCCAGGGGCTCAGGCTTTTTATTTGGGAGGGGATGACAAATAAAGCCATATGATGAACATGTATTTTATTTTTAATCGTATGAGTTACTCATGTAACTTACTACCATTGGTAAACACCCAATAATAAAAACAGGGGTAACAGTCAGAGGTCAGTCTTGGATTTAGGGTTAAAAGACTCAAAAATGAAGCTTAAAATGTGAACATGAGACTCCCTAACAGGTCCATCTAGGGACTGTGGTACTCGGGTTGGGACCGTCAAGGTCTAGTATTGGGACTATTATTAAGCACAAACTATAACAATAAGAACACGATGATCCCCAAAGAAATAAAGCTGATTTGTTACTTTTCTAACAATTTTAAATTCGTAAAACACAAACAGCTGTATCAAAAAGGAATGCTCTGCTGAATGGTGACCCTGTTAATTAAATTAAAACTTTAATTTAGGGGGCGGATATTAAATATCATAATGATATTAATATGCAAGTTAAAATTTTTGAAATTTCAAGTAACCTGGTGAGATGGCTGACATTTGAAAATCATAGACTTTTATATTAAATGACTGAAAGGAATTGAACCTTTGGGTTGCTAACTGTCAACGTGGTATTTGCTAATAATAAATTGTCTTCAATGTGCATCTAGGTTAAAGATACATGCGTGCAGGTGTCTATGAATTTTGATCTCATTACAAATAAATCTAACATTTGTTAATATTAAGTTCCAGGAAGGGACCCAGACACTGTGCTAATTATATCTATAGGCCTGGGTCAGTTCTAATGACTATGTGCAATTGTCTAAATAAAAAAGAAAGAAGTCACTTAATGTCCAATTTCAAATGAATTTATTTACTAGATAAATATTATGTAAATATTAATAATTTTTTTTATTTCTACTCGGAGAATTGGTGGACCCGAATGGATTTTCTGTTCAATATTTGAAATATACATGCACCATATGAAACACTGTGTACATGCACAGTGGAACATGCAGCAAATTGCACCGCATGCTTCCCACAGTGTGATGGGGATTACTTAATGTACTGTACTGTAGCTAATAATACACAGAACAAAACAATGTTTGAAGATAAATGCGTGCGATTATGTCAATGAATTCTGATCTCAAATAAATCTTTATGATTATACAGTAAGTTACAGTAGTTGGCCATAATTTAGTTCCCAAACTCATGAAAATGGTCGACTTTAACGTAGATCTCCTCATATCACCTGAAGTTTTTTGACTAACTACTTCTAACAACAAAGTAAAAATGACTATAGGCAAAAATATATATTACTTTGTAGTATATCCAAGGATATGAAATATTCTTGCAATTTTCCTCGTTTAACAATGTAAAGGCTCGCATTCAATATAAAGTAAGACTACTCGAAATGGCCAACTACTGTTTACAGTAGTTCAAGGAAGTGCAGTACTGTAGCTACAAGCTAGGTCTGATGTACCAATTTACTAATGAATTACTCATCCAAAGACAGCTAGTGTATTGCAAACCAATTTGCAATTATCATAATTAATAATTGATGATATAGTGCAATTAAAAAGGGATTGTTTTTTCTATAAACAGATGATTTTCCATATGTCCTAGCTCTTTTAAAAGTATTTAAAGTAGTTAAATAGAGGTTTAATTTACACTGTGCATTTTGATTTGATAGTCTAAATCCACTCAATTTATATTTTAATTTCTAAAACTAAATATTTACTGATTTTTAAAAATATCATTTGGGACTTCAATTTATTTGTTATTTCACAACATTTGTTTTTTATTTATAAGCATGATGTGGACATTATAAATGCATGCATTTTGAAGCGTTATAGCTAGATATCCAATGTTATGATCATGAGCATTGCAAAAGATAGAGCAATAGTTAAATAAATTGCCCATGCACTTGGAAGTAATTGAAACTTTTTTCCAAGCCAACCACAATGTGGCTCTTACATGTAGCAGTTGAAATTCAATTTTGTGGTTAAAAGCATAGTTGAATGATGAATTGTTGGAATTTCGCAATGCACATGTATCAGCTAGCTTGAAATATTGAATTTTTTAAGCCCTGCTAGTTATAATATACAAAATTATAATTGACACAATTAAACCTGAAATTATGGAAAATAAATTATATACAGGAAATATTAAACTTTATAATTATCGATTCCAAAAACTGATGCACATGTTTCTTCAAACCAACACTTCATGTACATGCATTTAATATTTTATAAAAGTAATTTAATGTACATATTAAGGAAGCTGACTGATTATACATTTGTATAAATAGTCCAAAAATTAAGACATATACTAGTAATTAATAGATCAAGCATTTATAACCGGGTAATAAAAATTCTTGTTACATGTTTTAATATGATACAATATCATATGATACACTATCATATGATACAATACCAATATATCATATGTTATTATACTTTCATGTTAAATACTTAAATCTGATTGGTTTAGAAGCAGTTGATAATCCGTTCTATTACCCTCAGCGTTAGCAACACACTTAGCAACGGGTAACACAACAAATTGTTACATGCACGTAAATTATGCGCGTACAGTTCGCCGTGGAATTCATGTCATTTCTATATAAAAGCAGTAAAAACATCTATAAAATTAAGACATTCAGTATAATAAAATAAATAATGCCTGTTTGGGAGGATAACAGTTGAAATTGACACCCCTCGATAGCAATGGTTTTCTCCGGGTGTCAATTTCAACCAAACAGGCACTATTTATATTATATAAATAGTGCCTGTTTGGGAGGCTAACAGTTGAAATTGACACCCCGAGAAAACCATTGTCAACCGTCGAGGCGAAGTGGAGGTTGACAATGGTTTTCGAGGGGTGTCAATTTCAACTGTTATCCTACCAAACAGGCACTATTTATTTTATTATACTGAATGTCTTAATTTTGAAGAAAACTTTACTGCTTATACATAGGAATAACGTGAATTCTACGGCGAACCGTACGCACATAATTTTCGCGTATGTAACAATTTGTAATGTTACCCGTTGCTAAGTGCATTGCTAATGCTGAGGGTAATAGAACGGATTATGAACTGCGTCTAAACCAATCAGATTTCAGTATTTAACATGAAAGTTTAACAAAATACAATACCATATCATATGATACAATTTCATACAGTGCAGTATCATTTGTCTTAGTTATGGACTGACTATAAAGGGCATTTTTCATGAAAGCCCAAAATCCAAAGATTCCAATTAATTCCAAATTCATGCAAATAAGTACCTGTAATACACTGTTCAAGTATATAAGGAATAAGGAATCATTCTTTGAGTATTATTCACTACCTATTGGCCAGGGGCTCAGGCTTTTTATTTGGGAGGGGATGACAAATAAAGCCATATGATGAACATGTATTTTATTTTTAATCGTATGAGTTACTCATGTAACTTACTACCATTGGTAAACACCCAATAATAAAAACAGGGGTAACAGTCAGAGGTCAGTCTTGGATTTAGGGTTAAAAGACTCAAAAATGAAGCTTAAAATGTGAACATGAGACTCCCTAACAGGTCCATCTAGGGACTGTGGTACTCGGGTTGGGACCGTCAAGGTCTAGTATTGGGACTATTATTAAGCACAAACTATAACAATAAGAACACGATGATCCCCAAAGAAATAAAGCTGATTTGTTACTTTTCTAACAATTTTAAATTCGTAAAACACAAACAGCTGTATCAAAAAGGAATGCTCTGCTGAATGGTGACCCTGTTAATTAAATTAAAACTTTAATTTAGGGGGCGGATATTAAATATCATAATGATATTAATATGCAAGTTAAAATTTTTGAAATTTCAAGTAACCTGGTGAGATGGCTGACATTTGAAAATCATAGACTTTTATATTAAATGACTGAAAGGAATTGAACCTTTGGGTTGCTAACTGTCAACGTGGTATTTGCTAATAATAAATTGTCTTCAATGTGCATCTAGGTTAAAGATACATGCGTGCAGGTGTCTATGAATTTTGATCTCATTACAAATAAATCTAACATTTGTTAATATTAAGTTCCAGGAAGGGACCCAGACACTGTGCTAATTATATCTATAGGCCTGGGTCAGTTCTAATGACTATGTGCAATTGTCTAAATAAAAAAGAAAGAAGTCACTTAATGTCCAATTTCAAATGAATTTATTTACTAGATAAATATTATGTAAATATTAATAAATTTTTTTATTTCTACTCGGAGAATTGGTGGACCCGAATGGATTTTCTGTTCAATATTTGAAATATACATGCACCATATGAAACACTGTGTACATGCACAGTGGAACATGCAGCAAATTGCACCGCATGCTTCCCACAGTGTGATGGGGATTACTTAATGTACTGTACTGTAGCTAATAATACACAGAACAAAACAATGTTTGAAGATAAATGCGTGCGATTATGTCAATGAATTCTGATCTCAAATAAATCTTTATGATTATACAGTAAGTTACAGTAGTTGGCCATAATTTAGTTCCCAAAGTCATGAAAATGGTCGACTTTAACGTAGATCTCCTCATATCACCTGAAGTTTTTTGACTAACTACTTCTAACAACAAAGTAAAAATGACTATAGGCAAAAATATATATTACTTTGTAGTATATCCAAGGATATGAAATATTCTTGCAATTTTCCTCGTTTAACAATGTAAAGGCTCGCATTCAATATAAAGTAAGACTACTCGAAATGGCCAACTACTGTTTACAGTAGTTCAAGGAAGAGCAGTACTGTAGCTACAAGCTAGGTCTGATGTACCAATTTACTAATGAATTACTCATCCAAAGACAGCTAGTGTATTGCAAACCAATTTGCAATTATCATAATTAATAATTGATGATATAGTGCAATTAAAAAGGGATTGTTTTTTCTATAAACAGATGATTTTCCATATGTCCTAGCTCTTTTAAAAGTATTTAAAGTAGTTAAATAGAGGTTTAATTTACACTGTGCATTTTGATTTGATAGTCTAAATCCACTCAATTTATATTTTAATTTCTAAAACTAAATATTTACTGATTTTTAAAAATATCATTTGGGACTTCAATTTATTTGTTATTTCACAACATTTGTTTTTTATTTATAAGCATGATGTGGACATTATAAATGCATGCATTTTGAAGCATTATAGCTAGATATCCAATGTTATGATCATGAGCATTGCGAAAGATAGAGCAATAGTTAAATAAATTGCCCATGCACTTGGAGGTAATTGAAACTTTTTTCCAAGCCAACCACAATGTGGCTCTTACATGTAGCAGTTGAAATTCAATTTTGCGGTTAAAAGCATAGTTGAGTGATGAATTGTGGTTATTTCGCAATGCACATGTATCAGCTAGCTTGAACTATTGAATTTTTTAAGCCCTGCTAGTTATAATATACAAAATATTGACACAATTAAACCTGAAATTATGGAAAATAAAATATATACAGGAAATATTAAACTTTATAATTATTGATTCCAAAAACTGATGCACAAGTTTCATCAAACCAATGCTTCCATGTACATGCATTTAATATTTCATAAAAGTAATTTAAGGTACATATTAAGGAAGCAGACAGATTATACATATGTATATATAGTCCAAAAATGAAGACATATACTAGTAATTAATAGATCAAGCATTTATAACCGGGTAATAAAAATTCTTGTTACATGTTTTAATATGATACAATATCATATGATACAATATCATATGATACAATATCATACGATACAATACCATATCATAGGATACAATACCATATCATATGATACAATATCATACGATGCAGTATCATTAGTCTAAGTTAGTTATGGACTGACTATAAAGGGCATTTTTCATGAAAGCCCAAAATCTCAAGATTCCAATTAATTCCAAATTTATGCAAATAAGTACCAGTAATACAGTACTGTTCAGGTATACATATATAAACACTCTCAAAATTAAGATAAATATTGAAGCAAAAGTCAATGTCATATCTCACACTGGTAGAGTAATGATAGACCCCTTCATCAGATAACTGCGGTAATGCTCTTTTGCAGGGCAAATTGACATGTTTTGTTGAAATATGACGTTGTTGCATTTGTTTTATCAACTAACATCATTGAATTGTCAACCTTCAAAAAAAACAAAAATTTTACAAAATGCCCTGCAAGAGAGCAGTACCGCAGTTACTATGAAGAGGTCAATTAAGCTTTTAATGGTCATTATAGTTAACAGGAGGAATTATAAGCTATTTCGGGTGGGTCTTTTTCAATTTATGGGGCTCATTCAATATTATGTTAAGGTACCATCAAGTGCTTAAATGTGGGAAGTATTTTAACATGTATGCGGGGTTAATGAAGTCACACACAGGGAAGCGATTGCAATTACTATATTTATCGCAGTGCATGACTGCATGATGTTAATTGCTTTTTTTTATTTCCTTCCTTTCTTTATTTGGCAACTCGTTTGTTTTCCTTCTTTGATTCACATGATTTGTCTGTAATGTTATTGAATTCTTATATTGAAAAAATGTGTCTTACTAATATATATCCACCTCTATTCAATATTGTCGGACAGCTTACATATGATTAAAATTCTGCAGTTATATTTTATTAAGCTTGCATCAATCTACAACAGATATGATTGCACATTATATGTATATATACAAATTACATTATTGTTGTGCATTTTGATTCATGTGTATTTACAGAATTTTATAGCTATGAAAATTTTACTAACTACAACTAACACATCTAGAATTCTTTAAAAAAGAAAAAAAAATTCTTTCATATATTACAATTGTATCTATTTTTAATTACAGGTTGAATTTGAAAGAGACATCACCGAAAGAACTTGTTTGTGAAGTGTATGAAGAAACAGGTGCAAATGAAAGCCAACTTGACGAACCAAAGGAAAATCCCACCCAAAGGTAAGCAAGGAAATAAGTACACCTGTGATTAAATACACATGTGATTCTGTACCGTACTTAAAAACCGACATTAATTCGTGAAAAAAAAAAAAGCGTAACTGAGGTACAAATTAATATTGTGCTTTTATAAATTCTGTTTGCAGAAATGGCTGTGCCAAAGAAGAAAGTAACATGTTAAATAGAGATACTAAAGAGAGTGATTTGAAATATGCAAACTTGGCCCCCAGCTATGTTATGACAGTGAACCAGCCAACACAGTTATCACAGGCCCCGGCTCACATGTCCCTCCAGTACTCCAAGTCATACCAGCTCTATAGACAAAAGTTTGTTTGAGATTTGTTTAAAGGTTACAATTTAAAAAGGCCGGGTGGGTAACAAAGTGCTCTTTAGGTCTACCTTAAATGTTTAGAGAATGATTTTTCATATGTTTTTTTTTGGCAATAAATCATTATATGGTAAAGAATATATTACGTTTAAAATTGAAACGATTTCCCATATATCTTTATTCAGAGCTAGATCTTCATTCTCCAATGGAGATCTGCAGTTCGGATACTTTAACCAATGAACTATTGTGATATTCATGCAAACAAATTGATTGATACAGACAGTTTAACAAAACATTTAAATCCCCATTTTTACATTGTCTCTTAAAAGTATAAGTCTTGATATAGTGAGCTACCTTAATTGTCTTTATTTCTATAGAAGTGCTGAGGAACACAATGGAGACCTGGGGAAGGAAGTGGGCGTCGCCCACCCGTTGAGTCTGGAGGTTTCTCTCAACTCTTCCAAAGAACTATCCTCTCTTAACTTTGAGGACCTGTCCAAGGAACTTTACAGTAATAATGATCTTAGTATTTTAATTTTCAGTCAGACTGGATTACTGGATATTTTGAGATATCAATGTGCATCTAATTTCTGCTTTAATTTCTTACTTTTGAAATTGAATCGATAAATTGAATTCAAATCATTCAAATTCAATAAAGATCAAGACCCATAAGTTTTTAGATGCCAATAGACCTGATATAAGGTACATGTACATGTATCTCTTACCATTGGAATGTTATTTTTATCTGCATGTACACTGTACAAATAGTATGACTCAGCTTTCAAAATGAAAATTTTTGAATGATCTGGTTTATTGCCCTGTACAGATCAAAACCAATTTAAATTAAATGGACAATAAAGTTGTGCTCTAATTTATATATAGATAAGCTTTCTGACACCAAGAATTCTGAACCAAAAGCTGAGAGGGAAGTGGATCATGACGATGCCCTATTAAAACGGTCTGCTGACGCTGATCTTGAAGAAGAAAAGGAGAATGATTGTGAGAAAGACGTCTCTTCCAACCCCCATGCTTTGTACAAATCAATGTCTGGTCTCCGAGAGGATATTAAGCTAGCTGGTATTTGTATACAATGTAGTAATGTATGAACACAATTAATATCGTATATATTTGCAAAATAAATAATAGGCAAAAAATATCATTTTGCTGGGTTTTTTTAGGCTTAAAAAAATTCAAGAATTTGAATAATAACTTATTAAAAAACATAGTCAATTCACAAGATTTTGGCAAAAATTGGGACGTGAAAAAAGGCAGATATATGGCATATATTATTGGGAATGTTCTCGTGTCAGCTATCATCTACTGTACAGAATATAAACCTATAATACCTTAATGTACTGATACATGTTTGAATATTTATCTTGTATTTATTTTTTCCAGAAAATGGATTAAACCAAATTCAGAAATCTTATGACGAGCTAAAGAATTGGCTGTCTGTCTGGACAGAGGAAGCAGATATCCATTCTTTGCTTGTCTGCACAGAGTTACAAAATGGACACTTGTTCTCTAAAGGTATATCTACAGTTCAACTAAATAGTGATCAAATTTTCACTTTTTTTCATAAATGACAGTAGAGACAAAGAGATAAAGTTTACATATTTACCTCCATGTTCACAAATTTTGTTACACACGAAAAAATTGATATAGTACTGTATCTCTCATAGTCTGTAATGTGCATTGCCTATATTGAATCCATTAATCACTTTGCTTTCAAATTTTATTTTAATTTTACAGGACCAGAAAAATACAAGGGGAGAAGATCCAAGAGGAGAATTCAGCCGTGTGTATGTCCAATTTTTAAAGCCAGCATCATCGTATTAACCTGTGCAGGAAAGGGGGATAAATTTGTCTGCCCTTCCCCAGGGGACAGTGAAGGAGAGAGAAAAAATTCAGGGGTATGTCTGGGTGAAAATATATTGGATCTTTACTTGTACACATGTAATAAAAAAGAAATTGCATAAATACATCTACCCATTTTTAAACAAAAAGTAAATAGTTTACAATTTACTAATTTAAAATCTATGTAATTATTATATGTATTCTGATTCATAACTACAAATTTTTTTAATTTAAAACAAAAAATACTGATTAAAGAAATTTTTTTTTTTCGCTGCAATATTCATGCAAGTATGTGAACAAAGAAAGATAACTTGATGTAAAGATTGAATCTGAAGTGGAAATTTCACACTAAACTTCATGTTTGTCTCTAGAATTAATTGCACTTTTAAATTCACTTTATTTTTGGTGGACAGAAATCAAGCAAGGCAGATCTCAGTGAAAAAGAAAATAGAAACAATGATGATGAGAAAGACAGAGATGAAAAGGTAAATCGTTTTAGATTTATTTTTTCACTCGTTAGATGGTGACTTTTTTTTTATGAATAAATATCATTTTATCTTGAATTCGATCATAATTTTAAAATCCTTTGAGTGGTATTTTTAACATCCTTAAATTCCATTATTGTATTCATGGTTTACTAGTTCCCTTAGTTAGAAAATAATTCTAAATAATTTAAAAAGAACTTAACTTACAGAAATTTGGGGGGAATTTCTTCTACATGTACATAGTTATGTTCATAGAACAAGCTACGTAAAATGCAGAATTAAGAATATATATTCAATTTACTTAATTTGGTTCATAAAATGCTGAATAATATTCAGCATCTTACTAATCCTTTGTCAAAAAAAGAAAGAGATAAAGAGTTCATTTTTTAAATTTATTTTGATTAGGAAGACCCTCCTTTCAGTGAAAGAGGACCCAAGTTGAGAAGGGGACCAAGTAATGATCTCTCTGGTAAATCAAGGGCGGTGGATCCGAATTTTAAATATCGCAGAAAACACGGCAAGCTACGAAATGGTCAGCATGAGCTGTCTGACTATCTGGGAATACTACAGAATCTGGATCAGGTAAACAGCTTCTGATTGCTTTGAGAGGCATGGTAACGATTTGAGCTGAAAATCCTTGAATTTCAATATTTCTGTTTATTACACTGTATGTTTTCAATTTGCGTTTAACTATCTAATAAGGTTCATTGCTTTTCTATGAGCAATCAAAATTTGACTGTCAGTTGAGGAACCATATTTTCAATTATTTTTGTATTTGTTCATTTTAAAATCTCACTATGATGGTTATTTTCTGAAAGTTCAGATCTATTAGAAATAAAAGTTGCCTATTCGTGATTTTATTTTCTTGCAATTTGATACACATCAAAGATCAGGATTTCTTAACAGAGGATGTGTATTGTTTTCCATTACATGTACACTTACTAATAAATAACTGTTTTACAGATCAATAGATTTGACGATAACTTCTATAATGTATTAGAATATGTTAGTCATGTGCTTAGGGAAAGAAAAACAAGTTTGCATGTGGTTTGAAAAAAAAATTGACATTTGAATCTCAATAAGCTTAATCCTATTAATAGTTTAATTAAAATTGTTTTTCATTATCTTTTTTGAAGTTTGATTAAAAAATTTCGTCAGTTAATATTTATGTTCATCTCTTTATGCAGTGTTGCATTTGATTTGCAGGATATTCCTCCAGATTTAATGTTGAAGATAAAAGACTTCATAGAGGACATCAATCCGTGCCTTGTTATTTGCCTGAGGTCACAGTCAGGGAACGACCTTGAAAACTGTGACATATGTCCTTGCCTTATGGCCTTGACCTCCCACTTTGGAAGCTGCAACAGTGAGGTCCAGAAATGCAACCTGTGCACTCAGCTGTTCCGCCTGGTTCAGCAACATGTTCTTCTCTGCAGAGCGAGAAGCAATGACGGCGCACAGTGTCCTGTTTTGGTCTGCAGGAAAATCTCGTTTTTGATCAACGAGGATCCGCGATTGATCTTCACTAAGGAAGCTAAGATATGGCGAAAACTGAAAAAATACATCGGTGGGTTCATTCAAAGAAAGGAAATTGCAGAGAGCAAAGCGGATGACGGGGAGACATTTTTCTCCATGACCAGTTTAACCAGCATCAATCCTGGCACATCTTTCGGATTCCAAGGGATTGGAAACCCAGTGAATCCCCCAGCCCCTTCCAAACGCCCAAGCTGGATGTACATGCCGTCTTTAACTATCATACCTGAAGACCAGGACAGAAGTCTGAATGTGCAGGAGAACATTCCCCAACCACCCCCAGAGCGAGTTTCTCGATCAGAGCCAATCTTGAAGAAAAGACCTGATGGAACTATTGAAGCCCTGAGGCCTTTTGATTTTCGCACAACAAAATTAAAATCGAAAGCTTTGGGCAGATTTGCATCTTCAGAGAAACTACCAATCCATCCTCCATCACCAGTGGTAACAGGGCCCCCACCATCATTTACGATGCCAAAAAATACCACTGCGCCAGGGACAAAACTGGTACGAAAAGTCTCTTTTAGAAATGGAAGGGCTGAAAGTTTGAAGAAGGCTCTTGACGTGGAATCTGATGCTTTCCCGGATTCCTCCACTGGGGTTGCGGTAGAAAGTGAGGAATCTGTATTTTCATCAGAACCCTCTTCCTTGGAGAAAACCTATGGCGGGCAGCTTAAAAGTGTTAAGGAAGGAAGCAACCCGTTTCATTTTGGAGAAACCCAATTCTTGTCCCTCAAAGAGAAGCCGACTGGATCTCCTGGCATAGGTACATTGTACATGAAATCTTCTTTTTATTTGGAGGGAGTGGGGGGTCAAGAGAGTTGGGTTTTGGCTTTAAAAAACTTATTGACAGTAATTAATTGATACATGCAGTCCATACCACAATATTACCCGAATTATTATGCACATGTACTGGGAGCGCAAGTTTTTGCAGGAATGCAATAAAAGTACATTTATTTTACTGCATTAATGGGCACAAGTTCACACTTTTAGATTTCTTCAAAAACAGATTTATTTGAAGGGGGGGGGGGGGGGGGGGGAGGGAATCCTATACCTTTACATTTTCGCTGCAACTTTTGTTAGAATTGAATTGCGTTTATAAAGCAATGTTAATGAGGATAGGTGGTCAATAAATTATCCATCAGATGAGATCTACCTTGATTTTGTAGATACTGTAAATTCCTTATATTACAGAAGTACTTAATTCCGCAATCCCGCTAGTTTGTATCAAAGAGCAATAATATAAAATCACAAACTTTGAACTTTTCTCCTTATTTCTGATAGTTTTCAACTCTCAGAAAATAATGGCGAGATTTTAAAATCCGCGAAGGATGCTTCTCGCGATTTTTCTCAGATATTAATTCCTTGCGTTTAATTAGGAAATTACAGTTTGATTCGTAAATTAAGCCATAAACTTTTATTTAGCAAAGAAAAATTCCAAAAATTTGACCATTCTTCTATATATCTTTATACTGAACTGTTGTTTACAAGGAGATCAATTCAGTTGAAAAATGGCCACAGCCATCAGACCCTCTTAACTTATTTTTATGTGGGTGGATCTCTTGTTATAAATTGTAGGAGAGGTGGTGTACGGTTACAGGGACATTTTGTTGGCGGTCCTCGACTACTGGGAGGTTCTCAGACAGCAGTACAAGGAGTACGGCAAGCTGCTGCAGAGGAGCGTCAAGGAGGAAGGAGTTATCTACCCTGACTGTAAAGTACGATTTAATAGGAGAGTTTCTTTTCTTTTTAGTTGTGACACTAAAATCACCTTTACGTTAAAGTTATTTTTTTCATTGCAAAATGTTAAAAATTATTCCCTTTTTTTTTAATTTTTTTTTTCGGAGAATTAAATTTCTGATCACGATTGTTATATTAATGAAGAAAAAATGCTTGCCAATGGTCGTTAAATAATTTTTCATATCAGTCAAAATTCAAACTTCATAGCATGATGATGTTTATTGAAATTTTTAGTGAAAGATAATGCAGGGTGATTAAATCATGCATTTATCAACGTTCAGTTTGAACATGATTGAAGATACGTGTATCATTCTTTAGTCGGATCTTTTCTGTTTGAGTTAAAAACTATTTATATATCTTGTGTGCAGAGCAGTATACTATAATTATTTAAACAAATTCAAGGTCATATATATATACTGTATACAGGGAAATATTCACCCCCATTTTATTTTCGCCTCTTTTGCCCTTGTTGTCAGCAGGCAAATTTAAGACTGGAAAAATTCCAATGTTCTTAAATTATCTCTCTTCAAACACAACTACATGTATGTCTGGGCGAATTAAAAATGGGGCGAAATTGTTTGCAAGTGAAGAAGGGCAAAAATAACAAAGGGCAATAATTACCCTGTATACAGTTTTTTGCTGTGGGAAATAACCTACCTGTAGTTAAAATTAGGGTTGGATATTGGGGGAAATTCTGTATTGCGATATATTGCAATATCTTAAAATGTATTGCAATATAATTTTTTTTAAATCAGAATATGATTTTTTTTTTACTGTCTGACTCAATAGATTTTAATGTTAATAGATTTTGTTTTAAATGTTGTTAGATTTATATACATTAACTCATTTGCACTTTTTCAAAATCTATATAAAATAAAAGAATAAAACATTTTTGTTGTAAATTTATAAACTGTTTAAATAATAAAAAAATAATTGAAAAATTAGATGGTTTATCATCTAGCAGAACTAGACACAAGCAGTCAGTTAATTGGGTACATTTGGTACCATGCATTTTAGGCAGTCCACTGATCTGGTGGAAAAAGAACATAAAACATTTGCAAGTTGCAACAATTAATGAAGTTATAGTTACAGCTATATGAAATGAATATTTTGACTGATTATGTCAACCTGCAGGGAGACATAATTACAACTGCAACAGTGCCTACTAATGATTCAAGAATTTAATTTTTTGTGGGTTTTATTCCTGCAGAAAATTCTGATGATCATGGGTCACCGCTACCAGAAGGACTTCCAGTGGGTGAGAATGACTCATCTTGGGAGAGGCATGTTTGGAAACTGTCACCTGGCTAGCGACTACAATACAGAGTACCAGTTCTGTATCAAAAAGGTATGTATAGCATCAAATAATAAAAATATATTGCATCAAATACTGTAAGCATACAACAATACAGCATCATTTACTGTTAACATACAAAAATACAGCATCAAAACTGTGAACATAAACTACAATATAGCATCAAATACTTTGGACATACAACTCCAATACAGTATCAATATGATCAAATACTGTAAACAAACAATTTCAATATTAATACCACAGACAATCAATTACATTACAGCATTAATACTGTGAAAAAACATCTACAAATCTACAATACAGCATCATATACTGTGAACATACAACTGCAATACGGCATCAAATACTTTGAACATACAACTACAATACAGCATCAAATACTGTGAACATACAACTGCAATACAGCATCAATACTGTGAACATACAACTACAATACAACATCAAATACTGTGAACATACAACTACAATACATCAACAATACAGTGAATATACAACATACTACAATACAACATCAAATACTGTGAACATACAACTACAATACATCATCAATACAGTGAACATACAACTGCAATACAGCATCAAATACAGTGAACATACAACTGCAATACAGCATCAAAACTGTGAACATACAACTACAATACAGCATCAAATACTTTGGACATACAACTCCAATACAGTATCAATATGATCAAATACTGTAAACAAACAATTTCAATATAAATACCACAGACAATCAATTACATTACAGCATTAATACTGTGAAAAAACATCTACAAATCTACAATACAGCATCATATACTGTGAACATACAACTGCAATATGGCATCAAATACTTTGAACATACAACTACAATACAGCATCAAATACTGTAAACATACAACTCCAATACAGTATCAATATGACCAAATACTGTAAACAAACAATTTCAATATAAATACCACAGACAATCAATTACATTACAGCATTAATACTGTGAAAAAACATCTACAAATCTACAATACAGCATCATATACTGTGAACATACAACTGCAATACGGCATCAAATACTTTGAACATACAACTACAATACAGCATCAAATACTGTGAACATACAACTACAATACAGCATCAATACTGTGAACATACAACTGCAATACAGCATCAATACTGTGAACATACAACTACAATACAACATCAAATACTGTGAACATACAACTACAATACATCATCAAATACTGTGAACATACAACTACAATACATCATCAAATACTTTGGACATACAACTACAATACAGCATCAAAACTGTGAACATACAACTACAATACAGCATCAAATACTTTGGACATACAACTCCAATACAGTATCAATATGATCAAATACTGTTAACAAACAATTTCAATATAAATACCACGGACAATCAATTAAATTACAGCATTAATACTGTGAAAAAACATCTACAAATCTACAATACAGCATCAATACTGTGAACATACAACTACAATACAACATCAAATACTGTGAACATACAACTACAATACATCAACAATACAGTGAATATACAACATACTACAATACAACATCAAATACTGTGAACATACAACTACAATACATCATCAATACAGTGAACATACAACTGCAATACAGCATCAAATACAGTGAACATACAACTGCAATACAGCATCAAAACTGTGAACATACAACTACAATACAGCATCAAATACTTTGGACATACAACTCCAATACAGTATCAATATGATCAAATACTGTAAACAAACAATTTCAATATAAATACCACAGACAATCAATTACATTACAGCATTAATACTGTGAAAAAACATCTACAAATCTACAATACAGCATCATATACTGTGAACATACAACTGCAATACAGCATCAAATACTGTGAACATACAACTACAATACATCATCAATACTGTGAACATACAACTGCAATACAGCATCAATACTGTGAACATACAACTACAATACAACATCAAATACTTTGAACATACAACTACAATACAGCATCAAATACTGTGAACATACAACTACAATACATCATCAATACTGTGAACATACAACTGCAATACAGCATCAATACTGTGAACATACAACTACAATACAACATCAAATACTGTGAACATACAACTACAATACATCATCAAATACTGTGAACATACAACTACAATACATCATCAAATACTTTGGACATACAACTACAATACAGCATCAAAACTGTGAACATACAACTACAATACAGCATCAAATACTTTGAACATACAACTACAATACATCATCAATACTGTGAACATACAACTACAATACATCATCAAATACTGTGAACATACAACTACAATACATCAACAATACAGTGAATATACAACATACTACAATACAACATCAAATACTGTGAACATACAACTACAATACATCATCAATACAGTGAACATACAACTGCAATACAGCATCAAATACTGTGAACATACAACTACAATACAGCATCAAATACTGTGAACATACAACTACAATACATCAACAATACAGTGAATATACAACATACTACAATACAACATCAAATACTGTGAACATACAACTACAATACAGCATCAAATACTATCAACATACAGCTACAATACAGCATCAATACTTTGAACATACAACTAGAATACAGTATAAACATGATCAAATACTGAAAACAAACAATTTCAATATAAATACCATAGACAAACAATTACAAAACAGCATCAAATGCTGTAAACATTCAATAACATTACAGCATAATGTAAACATATAACAAATACAGAATATGAGTAGAGTTCTGTATCGAATACTGTAATACATTCACATGTACGGACATGTAAAATGTTGTTTTTCAACTGTTTTGCATTTAAGGCACCAAAAATCAGGGCAATTGAAGTCAAGTTTCTAATTATGTATGTTTTTCAACTATACATATTAGCAGCTTCTTTAATAAGCAGGCATGAAGCACACAAAAGGTTTAAGTTTGAAGTATTTTTAACTGGGTTTGAGTTAAACTATCTGTTTTGACAGGCTACAGATGCATCTAATTAATTAGGCTTTAACTCTCTCTTTATGACAGATTCACATCTCCAAGTACCGAGAGGATGAAATCAAGATCTGGTCTGACTTGGAACATCCCAACATTGTCCGATTCCATGGGGCCCTTCGAAGAAAGGAGAAAATTTACATTATTTCAGAATTCATTCCAGGTGCGTGTAGTTCAGCATGTTGATAAAACTCTTTGTGTAAACTTACGGATAATCGCATCAATTAGTTCACACCAAGAAGGTTGAGAATCTGAATGATGGTAACGAAGCAAAATGATATGTTTTTAATAGGCAGCTTTCTAACAGGTTTGAAACAGGCTGTAAGTTTTCTACTAAATGGTACCGTACTTCTTCTGCATCTTTTCTTCTTCTGTCATTTTCCCTCGTGTTTTTCAAGGATACAAAATATTGATGAATTCTTCTAATATTACAGGGGGTAATCTTACGGAGATCATAAACGCACAGAAGACCCTGATGAGGCGTCTGAGTCAGAGGAAAGCTTTGCAGCTTTTTCAGCAATTGCTGCGTGTTTTGGTTTATCTAGAGAAGAAGTCAGTTATTCATGAAGACATCAAATGTAAGTAGAAATAGCTGGATCAAGAAGATTTTAAGCCTAAAAATTTTGCATAAACATGTATAGGCTTCACAATTAGGAAATAGGTAAATTATTACAATAGAGGGAATGAATATTTTTGCTATTTCTAAATTAAAGACACAAAAGAAATAGTTCAGTTAATTAAAGCAGCATTGATGAAATTGAATTGCTTTTTGCAAAAAAATTACCAAATGAATTGAGAAAGAAACACTCTCAAAATGATCACTTGTACATGTATGTATTACGTTCATTAAGCAGGTTACATGAACCAGTCAACACAGAATTGAAAACAAAATTTCATGGGCATATAAAATTGATTTTTTGAACAAGTCGTTATTTTTATTCATTCTTTAGCTGACAACATTCTATTAAGAGAAGATGGCAGAGAGATTGTGCTGGCCGACTTCGGAGTTGCACGACGTCAAACCACGAAAGTGTCCGGTCTGGTTGGAACACCGACCCATTTTAGCCCCGAGAAGGCGGAGAGCAGCGGACACAACTACAAGTCAGACTTGTGGGCGTCCGTGTGTGTCCTCCTACACATCCTGAGCGGGGACCCACCCTGGGTGAAGCGCTACCCCAATGCCACCGCCCTCCAGTTCCTGGTATGATTTATGATTTGGATGGTTGATTGTTGTTCGAAACTGAATAGAGTAATAGAAAAAGTTGTTTGTGTAGCTAAGGAAAAAAAGTGATGGTAAAATTTGTTAAAAAACTGAATAGAGTAATAGAAATAGTTGTTTGTTTTGCTAAGGTTTTTGAAGTACCAGTATTTCTGTTTTTGGAATCGGAGTAAAGTTACAGAATTTTTTTTTTTTTTTTGAGTATATCTGTTGTTTAAATCTTAATAGAGTTTTGGGGGAGATTTGTCTGTAATGAGTATTTCAAAGATTATCTCTATACACTGTACTGTTATCTGTTCAAGGACCAAAATCACTAACATTAAATTTAAGAAAGTGAAAGTGTTTAAGCTAGTTGTAGCTTTCCCCTTCTGCTTAAAAAACAGAGAGACAGGAGAGGAAATCACATTTTCAAATTCTAATATTTCAGTAGTTTAAATAATGTTTAATTAGATAAATCCAAAGGAACCTATATATGTATGAATATTTTATGGTTCACAACAATCAGAAAAGTGGAAGGAGCTAGCTGGGTTATGAATGTCACAATGAAGAAAATATAATATACGGAATATGCAAACCATGTGTAATTTAGGTTGCTGTTAAAGTATGTGCTTGGTAATTTTACGCTGATAAATTTATAATTCTTTTCTTTAAATCTGATTGCAGATAGCCACTAAGCCAGCTCCACTGGAGGACATTCCACGTAACATCTACACAGATGTACGGAATCTGATTGAGCAGGGCCTGGAGAAGAAGCCAATCAACAGACCCACTGCTCTAGCCCTCCTCCAACACCACGCCTTCCAACTTGTCAGTAAGTGAAAATGAAACTAGCTTTTGGGGGGTTCTTTTGGTTGATGGAAAGAAAAAAAAATTATTTAATAATTAGGGTTTTGGTTCATCACATTATTTTATAAAGTCATTAGATTGAATGTTTGCAAAATGTTAGAAAACAAAGTCAGCCTATTAAATTTTTCAAGGTTACCGGTAATAAAATAATTAAGAAAATCGTTGGAATTTTTGTTTTGTTTACCTACTACAGATGAGCGTGGTGACAACCTGTATTCTGTGCTCCCATCTGGAAATCTGACCGAGGACGACACCCACCTCCCCTCTTCGCGACTGACCGGCCAAACCCAGGAAATTCTGGAGGAGATCGAGGAGAGCATTAACCACCCAGAGAAAATCGAGGAGATCTTTAACAACAGGCTGGTTCTCTGTGATGACATCACCAGTATACTGGGAAAGTCCCAAAAGGTAGAAGACGCGTCGGCAGTCACGGACAAGGATTTTCAATTACAGACTATATTGCAGAATGGGAGTTTTACGCAGGACTTTCCTCCAAGCTCGCCAAAGGAGGCCACCGCTGTATCTTTAAGAATACCTGGAACGGTGGTAGAACAAGGCCAGGGGGATTTTAAGAGTCGGGAAAACTCTTTTTATCTGGAAAGTCTGAAGAAGTCCACCCTGGCCACACAGGAGGATATATTGTCAGACAGCATAAAGGATCCCAGCGAGCTAATCAAGCAATATCTATATGATGATTTGATCTTGAATCACTTTCCTTTCCAAGAAACGAACCTGACTGTGTTGCCGCTGTATGTGGAAGACGAGACGGCTCCAAACCATTTAGACACAACAGTGACAGGTGAGGTACAAATTCCGGAAAGCCCTAACAATATTCCTATGTTTGAGAGCATTTTAAGCAATGAGACAGAGATAGAGAGACTTCACACCAAGGTTCTTTTAGAACAACTCTCCAAGACCAGCAGCAACAGTGACCTGCTTGCAGCTGCTAGCCCAAGCCCACAGTTCAACAGTGGAAGCCAAGGCGGCAGCAGTGATTTCAATCAGGATCACATCATACAGACCCTCATGGAGAAACCTGAAAATGACAGCGAGGCTCCAAGCAGTTCGGCTAGGAGCGAGAGCACCAGCAATAGGTCGAGGAATTCCTCCAGTTCTGCCATTGATGAGTCAATAATGAATTTCTTGGAAGTGCCGGCTGCTGAGACAAGTTGTCCAAGTACCAGTACCATTGGAGGAAACCTCCCCAATTCCATTTTGTTTGACTTTGATTCCTCCAAGTCGAAGTCAAGCGAGAGTTTTCACACACCTGGGGAACATATTCCAGAGGAGAATGAAGAAAAATTGGGCAGCGAAGAAAAAGTGGGCAGCAAAGAAAAAGTTGATGGAGTAGAAAAAGACAACACAGATGCAGAGAAATCTATCAAGGTAACGAGAGAGGAAGGTGAAGTCCAAGCTTCCTCAGAACAGAAGGAAAAGAATGATGGACTTGGACAATCAAAGATGATTCCATTGGACCTACAAGGTATGGATATATCGCCACACAACACCATGTTTGATGATTATGACAAGAATATCAGCGACGACGATCTGTTTGCTGTTGATGAGACTCCGCTAGATAGCAGCAAGTCTGAGGAAGAGACCAATAAAACCAAGTCAGGAAACTCCCTGAAAGACAGCTCCAGCCTGAACCTAAGCGGGCAGGAATCGGGAGCATCTCAAAACGAGGCTATGGTAGCTGGACCTATACGGCCATTCACGATTGAAAAAGATCCTCGTGACCCCAGTAAACAGCAGGTGGTTGTGGACACTGACCCAAGTAAGGCCCTCTACCCACCAACCTCCTTCAAAAAGGCCCTCCCAAAACTTGACTTAAACTTAAGAAAAAGTCAGCCCAAGACTCCCAAGGACAACACCAAACGCTTTTCCAACCCGGATGTGGGAGGACCTTACACTCCACTAACCCCTCAGAATTACTACACCCCCCAGGTGAGTGCACGCAAGCCGTTTCCTAATTATCTGGGCACTCCCACTTCTGGCTATGTCACGTCCTCTCCGAACAGCATGATGAAGCCCGGTCCTTTCCCCTCGCCTCGATCATCCTCTCCCAGGAGCCAACAGGATGAAGAAATAGGTAAGAGGGACGAAATGTCTGAAGTCAAGATGGCTCATCATATTTGATGCCTCAACATATATGGAAAAGTAAACAGAGAAGGGAAAAAAATGTTTAAAATCATGGTGTCTTAATTGATCTCTAAACACCATGATTTCAAACATTTTTTATAAAACTAGTTGAGAGAGGGAGGAAAAATGTTGGAAATCAAGGTGTCTTGAAATTTGAAAAAATTAGCGGAAAGGGGGTAGGGGGATATGTTGGAAATCAAGATGACTCGATCAACATATCTGATTGAGTGATATTTAATTGGGTGGTGGAAAAATGTTGGAAATCAAGGAGTCTTGACATTTTTTTTTTTTCATAAAAACCATTGTAAACTGTAAAGAGCTTTTATAATGCAATTTTCATACTTAGTCTAATTGTTTGGAATAGCTAGTACAAATTATGGTTAACTAATATTAATAAAATATATTTGGAGAAATACTTGGCAGTCAATAAATATGTACCGGTTACAAATATATCTATGGTTAATTACATGTTGGAGATGTGTTGCGGTGTTATTTTCATGCTGTTTTGTAAATTACAGAAGAGTTGACGAGAGCTTTGTCACAGCACAGTGAAACCTATTTTGCTGAAATGGTAAGTACTGAACTATTGTCAAGTTTTGGGGGGTTTTTTTTTATCATAAATGCACTCATGTGATCTATTGCAATTTACTGCCTTTAAAATTGTGTTGAGTTTTTATTCTCTACAAAATAGACATTTATTAATTTATACATTCTTGTATACCTGCGTTTAACAGTCGTTATTCTTTCATGGTAATCATGAAAGAATCCTCAACAATTGTATAACCTTTAATATCCAGATAATTTCGATTCTTGTAAGTTTGATTAGCTGGTTTTAAATCACATTTACCAGCTTTGGTATTATGACCATTTTTGAATTTGGTCATTTGTTGTAATTTCTGTTGTAAAATGTAGCCAAAATTTTACACGTATTTCTCAAAATGTACTTGGTTTGAGAAAATATTACCTCCTTGATGAGTTTTTGGAGAAAAATACCGGTATATGCGTAAGTTGTATAATTATGTGCTTTGTTTTTTGTAGGATTTTTATATGGATTCATATTATTCACTTGCACAAGGTGAGATTCTGCACGAGAAATTAGAAGAACAGGATTATGAAGACAGTCTTCAACTTGTAATGGGAAAATATGTCACCATGGAAACAAATGGCAAGTTCTGCATTAATATTATACTTGTCTGTTGCCATGGAAAATACGATTATTGATAAATTTTAATTGTTGTTTTAAAATTTATTGTGCTTAAATTTTGTAAAAGCGGTGAATAACAAGGCTCGATCGTTCCATAATGACATATAGCAAAGAATTATGAGCCATCGGCATATGATTTGTAACTTGATAGCTGAAATTAAAGTAATAATGCTTTGGTTGACATTTGAAATGATTTTTTGTCATGTCCTTTGATATTTTGATAATATATGATCAATGATGAGAAAGTTATGTTATGAATGGAATTAATCTCTACCTTTCCTTTTTTAATAGAAAAATATGTTAAAGTTGCCATTCGAAAACTAGATGGGGGCGAATTCACTACAAAACTGTCGTATGAGTATAGCAACAAGTCGTGGAAGAGTTTTGTGGAGGAAAACTTCTGCATGGTAGGTGTAAAAATTGTCATCATGATTAAGTTCAATGAGATTAAGAGGGCTGGGTGGGCGTGGCCATTGTTAGGCTATATTTACCTTCTTCAGACGGAAAATGTTTTTTTTTTTTTTACATTTGTGTATTAAGTTATGCTTGGACTTCTTTTTACACAAAATGATTTGTTGACATATGATATAAAAGTACTGTAAAACTGTAAATTAAAAAAAAATCAATTTTGATTACCAGTGTACTATTACATGGTTAGTATTGGCTAATGATTAGTAAGCTACTAAATATTTTTATTTTACTTATTACTGGATTAATATTGTATATGATAGACAGGGAATAACTACCACATCCAAGAATATGTATTGAACTTTTCTTAACTCAGCCCTAGATCTACATAATTATTTAGATATTGTTTTATTAATTAAAGAATATTTAAAACATTTTTGAAAACCTGAATAAAGTGTTTATATTATAACAGATGCAGACAAATGGTGTCGAGATGCTGACCCTGTGTTTTCTGGACGACTCAGCATTGGACCTACAGGAGCGACCAATCGACTGCCAGAGAAACAACCATGTGACCTTAAAGGTCGTAGAGGTCACCGAGCATGGGCGCGACGATCTACCTTGGTACTGTCAGAACGGGATCTGCAGGGTGGGCGGGGGAATCCCAGTGTAATCGCTGGACCGTGTCACACGTAGAGATGGTAACCAATCAGAAGTGAGCAACTTGTAGACCGAAGTTGTGGCTATATGTGTCATGTTTATTTGGATGCAAACCAAGAGAGGACTTTTGAATTATGATGGCACATTTGTTATTTTGACTTGTTGTTATGTGAAAATGACATTTACATACTAGTTTCTGATTTTTGTAAAACTCTATTTTAAATTGTTTTCGTTTATGTGAAAAGGGAGTGGGTATCAACTTAGAATGTTAAAAGAAAAAAAATTGTTTCAATAATCATTTTTTTGGTAAATATGACATTTTTTGCTGTAGGGATTGCAAAGTTTGATAGATGGATATTTATTTTTTGTAAGGATTTTATTCCTCCATTACTTTAATTTTTCATAGCTTTATCTACCAAAAATGTTTTTTTAATTTAATTTTTGTGAAAACTTCAAAAGCTTTTACAAGCTAGACATCCAAATTAAAAGAGGATTATTTTTTATTTGTTTTCATTTTGCCAATGAGTGCAGTTGTTTCTTTGATGTGGTTTTTTTTTTTTCCAAAGAGAGTGTATAAAAAATTTGCCATGACTTAACATACATAATATACTATACTGTACTAAGGAAAGTTTATTTTTTTGAATATGTTTATTGCTTTAGATTTTACAAGGGAGGGAGGTTATTCGTTATGATTTTGTTACTCCATGACTTTCCCTCTTTAAATCTGTGTACATCATATTGATTTGAAATGATTTTGTCTTCCATGATTTTGAACCTATAAACTTCCTCAAGTTTTATAAATGTTATTTCTGGGGGTTTTTTTTCAAATGTTTGTTATCACTTATACAATGTATATAATTACATCTTATATATAATTACATGTATCTATTATATGATTATAGTGTCTAAGCTTTAAATGCTCTATTCATTACATGTAACTAAATGGGGTTTTTGTTTGTTACACCATTTAAGGTTGCTGGGTTGCCAGATGTACCTTAAACTCTAAGATTTGATAGTTTTAGCTCAAAACTATACATGTAATCCAGGAAGGAAAAATTTCATTGCTCTTAGCTTTAGAATTTGAGAATATTTTCTTAATCTCTATATAGTGCCCATCTTTTTAAAAGGAGATTAATTTACTCTGAAAATGGCGTTGAGCCTTCATACCTCTTAAATTTTTTTATTTTTGAATAAAATATCTCTCCAGAGTCTCAAATTTTCCTTTCCTTTCATTTATTTGGCATACTTTCACATTCATTTTTTTCGAATTTGCCTTTTTATAAATGAAGAAAGGAGGATATTAGAGATTGAAATGGTTGTCATCAATATTTTTCATTTATGATACATGTAATGTAATTCTACCATACAACTATAAATAATCTTTGGGGCCATATAAATGTATACCTTACAAATCTGTGATATACAATAAAATGTCTGTATTGTTCACTTTAATTCCAATCTTTCTGCACAATAAAATATCTATCATATGAAATATATATAGTTTTTTTTTTCTCCAAAATCAACCATATACCTGTAAACATATTTTCCAAGTTATTAACATCATGAAAAATCTTGGTCTTTTAATGATTCTTTTATGAATTTCTGATTGGACACTTACAATATGACTTCAGCCCACCAATAATTTCTCAAAATATCAGAAGACATGTATGCTGAGATTCTGGACATTGGAAGCAAAAGACAAACTTGTTCATGTCCAAAAGAGCAGCTAACCCTGCTTTTGAGACTGCAGATCAGCATGGGATATACATAAAAGTTTTTGATACAAGTGCATACATGTATTTTGTTCTGTTTCATAAATTCCCAACAAGTTTAAAATTTGGTAATTGTTAAGAAAACTGTTTATTATTATACGATCTCTCAGTTTATTTTAATTCGTTCAATGCCTGGGGTTGTAACATACACACTTGAACTGCAGACATCTGTAGTTGGGTTTACGTGGATCCATGACACACTGCTGACTGCAGTCCGAGTCTGTTGTACAAACTGTAGGAAGGAAAGGGACAGTGAAAATCTAATTTGAAATTTAATCATTACATCTCATTGTGTACGAAAGCCGAGAAGGATCATTCGGGATTCGAAATAAGAGATTCGAAATTCGAGATTCAATATCTAAATTAACCAATCAAATCAAGGATCTGAAAATATGTATCCTAGCGACATCAAACTGCTGTAAATAAAAATCATACGTACATGCTATTATATACAAATAAATACAATGTTCACTTCTTCCTACCTAACTAAATCATTAATTTTGTATTTACTTTTACACAGAATATCTAAGTAGACTAGTAATAATGCAGTGTGCTTCGCGGATTTAAGTGATTTTGTTTGCCCTGATGCATTTCCACCTGATGCGTTTGAACCCTAAGGTATTTCACCACCAGTAATAGTTTAAAACCCGGGTTTATTCACCTCTTTTGTGTAAAAATGCGGTTATGGTAGAGAACTTCATAAGCGTAGCTAATTTTTTCTGTAGGGGGTCCTAGGCCAATTTTAAAAAAAATTACTTTGTAAATTTAATAAGCTCCAATTTTCCCGAGGAGGGGGTCAAGATCCCCTGACCCCCTCCTTTCTAGATCCCCGCATGAAGATTAGTACATGTATCTAAATAATCTAAATATAAATAATCTGTCCTGTTTCACTAATAAATATAAGCATTACTTATCGTTTTTATGTATGCATACAGTGATACACTAGTACATGTACTATGATTATAAACAAATCATTGAGATATTATCACATCATACGGAATTATTAATAAATACAATTTTTTTCCCTTTTCCTCAGTAAACAACTTATTATGAGTCTTACTTTTGGAATTGTTTTCAATATAGAAGGTGTCTACTCTCTACAATTAAAGGTAGGGATGATAGGGTGCCAATTTGTTCACATTGCCGATTTCTTGTGCAGAGAACAGTAAAACCTTTTATTTGATTGTGCATGAATATTTCAAAATTAATTGTTGTACATATATTTTGTTATAATTCATTCATTGATATATCAACAAGAAAGAATAAAAGCATATGTTTCACAGCCAAGTTAAGTTTCTCTGTAGTTTCCTACCCCCCCCCCCCCCCCCCCCCCCCACCGCACCAAAATTGACAATAATTACATGTACATATAAGTGACATACAAATGTTTACTTTTTTGTAAGTAAATCTCTAAAGATGTAAATAAGCACTGCAAACAAAGATGTGTGTATTTAATATACTACTACATTACACTTAGCCAGATAAAAGGTAATCAGGATGAAGCTACAAGGGGTGAGTGGTGCAAATTTACCAATTTGTCGCCATACACACAGAACACCAAATAAAGAAACTGTGAGTGGTGTGTGGAATGCATAAAAGATGGCGGCAAATTATCTCATATAATCAGTGCAAAAACCCACAAATAGGCTGTTATTTGTTACATATCCTGCAAAAACATTGATAAAAAATGTTATCTCCCATAACATAGCCGATTAAGTTAATGTGTACATATGGTCAACGTACATGTAATTCTAATATACAAGAAGGCGGACGTATCAGGCGGGGATCTAGAAAATTAAATTTCAAAAATGATCGGTTGAATTACATTAAATGCTTTGAAAATTGTTTTAAACTATCGCACGGGTCAAAATGCATATGATTGTATTTTCCCGCGTTTCGGTAGTAATAGCGGGAAAATGTTGTATTTACGGAACGGTGCATTATTATGGAAGGGTCCATTAGTAGCCAATAGAATTGGAGAGTAGAACAGGTTTTAGACAGGTGTTATTCAGGTATTCACTTCTAGCCGCCGCGCGTCAGGAGTTAGACGCAATGGACGCCGAAAACGTGCAAAGACAGATAAACGAAACCGTGCGTTTTGCAAATAATGAAATGCTCAGCAATATATCAGAACTTTTAGATAATAGACTGGCAGACATGCAACGCAACATAAGTGAAAACCAGAAAGCTATTGCTGAAAAACAAGAAGCGCGCATGGAAATAGTTATTTCAGAAGGATATAAATTCAAAAAACGTGGAAATGAAGAACAACACAAGCATAACGTCAAAGTCTTTGCAAAAATGCAAGAAGCAAATGAAAACCTGAAGGAGAATAAAGTTCAAAGTGCCCAAAGGAATATTGCAGAAGGTTTGGACATTATAAAGAATAGACAAAAGTTAATTAAGTTAGCAGATTCCTCTGAGGCCGGATGGAGGGCGGTGGACGAATACACAAAAAATCCAATTGCTTCGGATTCCGAGGACGAAAAGAAAATAAGCAAAGCACAGACAAGGGCTGAAAGAAAAGTCAAAGAGGCTAAAGCGAAGAAAAGGAAGGACTTCCGAGATTCAGCAAGGCCGTACCAGAAGCCTTCGTGGTCGCAGACATCAGCTGACAATACAACTTGGAAGTCGGGGCATTGTTATCGATGTAACAAGAGGGGCCACTGGAGGAAGGATTGTACGGAGAAACTAAATGGAGACAAGATAAGTACAATTGTTACTGAAGTAAATCATTTGATAAGTCAGATCAATAATGAAACGCCTATTGGCAATACAAACAAAAGTCAGTCATGCATTAAAAATACATGTATTTCACCTGTTGGTCGTTTAAGGGAAAATTTAGGTCACTGGCGTTCGATTGGAACAAACAGGTATGTGTTAGACGTGATAGAAAACGGATATAAAATGCCATTGTTTACAACACCTGAGCCTATTGAGTTAAAAAATAACAGGTCTGCATTAATGAATCAAAGGTTTGTAGCTCAAGAAATAGAAAAACTGTTAAACAAAGGTTGTATAGAAGAGGTAAAAGATAAGCCAAGGGTGGTTAATCCCTTAACGGTGGCTGACGGAAAAGCAAAACAGAGGTTGGTATTAGACGCTAGACATGTCAATCCTCATTTGTTTAAATACAAGCACAAGTATGAAAATGCAGAAGTGTCAAAAAATGTATTTGAAGCAGGTGATTTTATTTTTTCATTTGATTTGAAAAGTGCGTATCACCACATTATGATGCATGAGTTAGACAAGGAGTATTTAGGTTTCAAATGGAATAACAAATATTATGTGTTTAAAGTTTTACCATTTGGTATTAGTACTGCTGGTTACATTTTTTCAAAGTTAATGAGAGAAATTGTAAAGTTCTGGAGGACAAAGGGTTATAAAATTGTCCTGTATCTAGATGATGGCATTGGAGGTGCTTCAACATTCCAAGAAGCAAAGGTGGTAAGTTCCGAAATTCAGGGAGATTTAGATAAGCTTGGTTTTTTGATAGCGGAGGACAAAAGTCACTGGGATCCAGTACAGGATTTAGTCTGGTTAGGGTTGGTCTGGAATACAAAAATCAATAAAATTATGGTCACAGCAACAAGGGTAAATAGGCTTAAAATTTGTATTTCGAATGTTTTCGAAAGTTATGAAGCAGGTCTTATCTGGTTTGATGTTAGAAATATTGCATCTGTTGTTGGACAAATAATCTCAATGCAAACAGTGTTCGGTAGTGTAGTTAGACTAAGGACACGATATTTGTATTATTGTATTATGAATCGCTCCAGTTGGAATTCTAGCATAGTGTTGTCTGAAAAAGCTATGAATGAACTCAAATATTGGTTTACATCTCTGGATGGAATAAATGAATCTGGTGCTACATTAAGTCAGTTGACAAAAGAGGACGTTAGCTCTATTGTTGTTTATTGCGATGCCTCAGACACAGGGTTTGGTGGTCATTTGACTATGGGTTCAGATTTTGAACAAACTGAGTCGGAATGTTATGGAGTATGGAATGAATGGGAGAATAAACAAAGCTCTACTTGGAGAGAGCTTGAGACGGTAAAGAGAATTTTAACAAAATCAGTTGATATTGTTGAAGGCAAGTCAGTTGAAGTGTATTCGGATAATAAGAATGTACAGCACATTCTGAAGGTGGGTAGCAAAAAGAGAAAGCTACAGGACATTGCAATGTCAGTGCATACTTTTTGTGACGAACAAAAAATAAAGGTAAAATGTAAATGGGTACCTAGAGAAGAAAATGTAAGGGCAGACTGTTTGAGTAGAATGTCGGATTGTGACGACTGGTCAGTTAAACAGTGTGTGTTTGAGTATTTTGACAATATCTGGGGGCCACATACATGCGATAGATTCGCAGATCTAAATAACAGCAAGTGTAAAAATTTTAATTCTAAGCACTGGTGTAGAGGATCGAGTGCTATTGATGCATTTTCACAGGTATGGACAGATCATTTAAATTGGGTTGTACCCCCGCCAATGTTGATTCCTAAGGTGGTAAGAAAAATTGAAAAAGAAAAATGCAATTGCACCTAGGTAATTCCAGAGTGGAAGTCAGCTCCTTTTTGGGCGATGTTAATTGATATGAAGGGAAATTTTAATACATATGTAAAAACACACTCCAAGATGCATAATGTACATGCAATTTGTAGAGGAATGGGAAACAATGGAATATTTGGGAAAAGAAATTTAGCATTTAACATGATTTTTTTGAAAATAGAGTTTTGATATTGGAAATATATTTACAGGAATAGGACTTCAGGACAGAATTATGAAGACTGCAGAAAAACATGGCGTTGAACCTGGAAGTTATTTATCAGAATTATGTCCTTCTCTTAGTGACTGGATTCTTTCAAGTAAAAGTGATAATACCAACCGATCTTATTTCAACGCTTATAGAAGATGGGAGGTTTTCATTAAAGCGCAAGGACACAGTGCTTTACCGGCAAGTCCAATACACGTGGCTCTATACTTGACGCATCTGCTCCAGACCGGATCATCTCAACATCCAGTGAATAATGCTGTTTATGCGATTAAGTGGGCTCATGAATGTGCGGGTTTTACGGATCCAACAAAAAATTCTTACGTTACATCTCTACAGGAGGCAGCGAAGCGTAAAGCTAGTCGGGCTATCAATAAAAAAGAGCCGATTTCCAAGGATGTTCTGATTGAATTGTGTGATAAATATATTGATGATAGTGACTTATTGATTGTTAGAAATTTGACAATGATTTTATTTTGTTTTGCGGGTTTTCTCAGATTTGATGAAGTAAGTTCTTTAAAATTTAAAGATGTTCATGTGTATGACGAATATATTGTGTTGAACATTCAAAAATCAAAAACTGACCAATACAGGCAGGGAAATGAGGTGCTTATCGCAAATGGTGTAACCTCTGCGTGTCCAGTAAAGATGTACTTAAGATATTTAGATTTATTAGGTACTATTGAAGACAAAGATTTTTTCTTATTTAGACCAGTTTTTAGGTCAAAAAATGTATGCAAATTAATATACAAGAACAAAAAGCTTAGTTATACTTCAGCTAGGAGCAATCTTTTGTCTATGTTAAAATCAGTTGCAGGAGAGCATGTAAACATAGGAATTCATTCTCTTAGGTCAGGTGGGGCAACTGTGGCAGCAAGTTCAAACGTTGATGACAGATGTTTGAAAAGACATGGCAGGTGGAAGACTGATTCGGCCAAAGATGGCAGTAGATTCCATAGAGAAACGTTTGTTGGTATCGAAATCGTTGAATTTGTGATATAATGGTACAGTTGTATTCACCCCCATCTTTGTTTTTTCTAGACCACGGCTGGCTGTCAGGCATTTTGATGTTTGTGTTTGTTTTTTAATGTAAGTAGTAAAGTTAATACTTGTATTTTCCCGCGTTTCGGTAGTAATAGCGGGAAAATGTTGTATTTACGGAACGGTGCATTATTATGGAAGGGTCCATTAGTAGCCAATAGAATTGGAGAGTAGAACAGGTTTTAGACAGGTGTTATTCAGGTATTCACTTCTAGCCGCCGCGCGTCAGGAGTTAGACAAAATTTAATAAAAAATTTATTACTAAGTATCTTTATGTAAAATATATACCATATATGTTGTGAGGTCTGTTCACAACCTCCCTGCATCCAGCGGCACCTGGCAACAGACACAGGTTTTCTAGAGTTTTTATACTGCGATTTTTATCGTTTTATCTCTAGTTTTTTTCCTGGCCGGCCCTGATGCATTGTGTAAAGGGAGATATTTTTTATGACTCTGATATTTATTTTTGATGTATATCGGTATACTAGCAGTTTTCATATATTTATATATGCTAGTTCATCATGATGTTTTTCTGCAAGTTTGTCTATATAGATAGCAATATTTAATAAATCAAAGGCGTCCAGCAACCACGGCTGGCTGTCAGGCATTTTGATGTTTGTGTTTGTTTTTTAATGTAAGTAGTAAAGTTAATACTAGAAGCTATTAATCTCAGCGAGATTCGTCGAGACTGAAAATTTTTTGACGGACGTCTCTTCCAAAAATTTTTCAGTCTCGACGAATCTCGCTGAGATTAAGAAGCTATGTACAGTGTAATTGGAAACTTTCATTTTATATCAATATGTACATGTAGTATTACCTATTATAACAAATGAGAGTATAGCACAACTGCCACAAGCAATACATGTCCTTTATCGGCACCACCTCCCTCCCCATAAAAAAATGAAACAATTGTCGTTTTATTTGCTAAAATATGTGTGGTTCAAGATTTTTCTAAAGGACATACCCGATTAGAATTGAAAAAGAGTCGGACGTTTAAAACTAATTTTGTCAAATTTTTTAGATTCATTTGGTTATATTTTGGTCCATTTGGGTAAATATATGCACCAGCGCAGCTCTAATTTATATATAATCAGGCCATTAATTCAAAATATTTTCAAAATTTAATAGCTTTAAATCCAGTGGATGAAAGAAAAGGAAAGCAAGTCGAACTCGATGAGTGCTAATACCTGTGTTGAATGAATGGTACAGTAGGATATGCGCAAAAAAGTCCCGTCTACTCTTTCCTACCCTATAATTATTGGAATATTAAATCTGATTATAAGAGTCAAATTAAAAATCAAGTACGGATATGTACCTGTTTATCAAAAGTAAAACTAAAACTACTCATAATTTATCTACAGTGCATCGTTATGGAGCTACACAGAAAGTTTTATATTAGTTTGCCGCGCCAAATAAAAAAAACCTGGAAAACGAAGAGAAAACAAAGTGGGGACAGAAAAACTGACAAATTAATTAGGACTATATAGCCCCCCCCCCCCTCTTGAAATGTATATACTGAAAACAGATTATGGCATACAACATCCGCACACAATTTAAAGAAAATTTCATGGTTTTTTTTATCATTTTCGCTAGCTAATGTAAGACATCACAAATACCCCAAACCCCCTCACGGAAAAGGAAATGCTGGGTGATGAGAGAGAGAGAGAGAGAGAGAGAGAGAGAGAGTGAGTCGATGTAAATTAAAGCTTGCTAGTTGGTCTGTCCTACCCTAGCTACCTCCTCTCTTTTCTCGTTTTAGAGGCTTAATAATTGTCTATATATGCTTGTAACAAATCAGATCAATTTCAAATTCTAAATCAAAACTGAATTTGACACTACAAAACTCTCTATGTGTCTGTCTGTCTGTCTCTCTCTCTGTCTCTCTCTCTGTCTCTCTCTCTCTCTCTCTCTCTCTCTGTCTCTCTCTCTCTCTCTCTCTCTCTCTCTCTCTCTCTCTCTCTCTCTCTCTCTCTCTCTCTCTCTCTCTCTCTCTCTCTCTCTCATATCGACAATGGCAGTGCCATGCCCTACAATACACTATAAATATTCTTATCTGGATTTTTGTCTTTGAGGTTGTAAATCATTATTATATCTTCTATGGTTTAAAACTTTATCATAACCTATATTTTGACATGTCGATTATTTCATTGAGTTTCGTTTCATAGCTAAAACATTTAGATTAAACAGATCTTTCTTCGCGAGCCGATTTTTACACAGTTGGGGCGAATACACTTCGGGTTAAAATTATTCGGGGGGAAATACATACAGGGCAAACAAAACCACTTAGATTCGCAAAGCCAACAGTGTTATTTCTAATTAAATTGTTTATACTGTGTGGGGTTAATTCATCAATGTTAATTTAACCATTTTATAACCACTATATAAGAGCTATTAAGACATTTATTTGTAGTAAAGAGCATGTACGAATGATCTTTATTTAGAACAGTTTGATGTTGCTAGGATACAGGTTTCAGATCCATGATTTGATTGGTTAATTTAGATATTGAATCTCGAATTTCGAATCTCGAATTTCGTATTTCGAATCTCGTATTTCGAATCTCGAATCTCGAATGATCCTTCTCGGCTTTCGTACATTGTGCCATAGATAGAACGGACATCTTTTTTTTATTCAGCAAAGTTTAAAATGCGATATTTTTTTTTCTTTTGGGGCTTTCAGGAAACTAGAATGCACAGAATTGCGCAATCTTATTAAAATTAGATCACTACTCACGCTCCCGTATTTGATATGTCGCCCCTGTGAGGATCTCCTCGCAGCGACATATCAAATTCGAGAGCGTGAAGGATCTAATTTTAATTAAATTGAGAAGTGCGTATTACATGACATAATTTATGCTGAGATTGTCTACATCATGTGTTTGCGCATCTTCATATTCAAAACTACTTAAAATATAGTTAACACTATGTCGCATTCAAATTCATCAGCTAACTGTTACACATTTTGACAGCAGAAGTAAAAAAAAAAGACCAGGCAATAAAATGACCAATTTCGGCCTCCCTAGCTAATTGGATGAAATAAAATTATATGGAAACCGTTTTAGCGTATTCAATGACCATTATTATTTTTGTCTTGTATAATATTTTTAGATATCTAGTGATTACTTACAGTAGGATGAGGTGCAGTAACACTGTCCCCCTTCACAGATTTTGTAATGGGGAGGGACGCAGTCAATATCACAGTCGCTTACAGTATGGCAAATCTCCCCGCGTACCGCACGGAACGCACCAAATACTACATAGACAGAAGTCATATAATATATTTATAAAGCACATGTACACGTATGCACAATTTAAAAAGAAAAAAAAGCATCTGGTTTTCAGTTTATTCTGGTTATTTTAGCAACCGGGTTTTCCCAAGGTAAAATGATATTGAAATGGGCGGCTGTATATCCTATTGTACGGATAACTCCTCCTACAGTTTTCAAGATAGGAAGTTATTCTTTTGTGGATCAATTGTACATATATTAGAAGTGTTCGTATTGCTAGGATTTTGATTTCTGATAATTTATGAAAAAAATACCATACGAGCTGTTGAATTTAGTTATTTTTAGCAAAAATATTTCATATATAGAGTACTCCATTTCCCTGAAAAGGTTGTGTTTATCAATTCAGGGATGACAAATGGATTATGAATACAGTTCACACAAAACAAGACCTGGTTTGCTGTCATATTAACAGCTTTTCTCTTGTTAGAAGTTTATAAGAGAAACCAAATAATATTTACAAAAGTCATATATACGTATATGTACATTGTACATGTATATACATTTTTTTTAAATTAGATTTTGATATCGACTTGTTAAGTTTAGTTTGATTAACTTAATATCAGAGGGTTATGAGAAAAAAATATGGTCGGCCCCTACCATTACAGTCCAAAACCACTTTTAGTAAAACTCGGTTAAATAAATTCCTTTATTTAAAAACTAATATTACAAGACTGTACAGTATTTACGACATGTTTCAATTCGCGAAAAAAAAAATCATAAATAGCGAAAATGGTAAATTAAAAAAAACCCAATCGTGATTAATGTTATATGCCAATTTACAGAATTGTATTTACATCCATTCGTTTAATCAAACGTTGCAATACAACAGAAATAATTCTATGTTTAGAGATGATATATAAATGGTTAAATAAAGAAGATGGTTGGATACAACGTGTGAAATGCCTACATTATGACGGATATGATGCTCTAAAATTGATATATCAACAAGTCTGATAATTTTTTAGTAAATCATTCAAAACAACGTACATTTAACATAATATCGATTTGTAGCTGTTACCCTTTAATATGTTCAGTATGTGGAATATGTTGGTTTGAACAGGTGTATGCGTATCAAAACCTCTAAATAGTGTCATTGTTTAGAACTTTAGGGGTCATGATTATAACAGTTTCTGAGATATATGGTAATTTCAAATTCCTGGGGGATGGGGATGGCCCCAAGGGTCAGATCTAATAAACCCTATATATTGCCAGTAACAGTCAATATATGATTATGAAAACCCTGTATTATTATCTTTGTCTGTTTTCAAGTTACCATTTACAATAGACTCTACGAAAAGTTGTTGTCTAACCCAAAATGAGAAAAATCAAACCAGGGTGCACAACCAGATATGCAGGCCTATCATATCCTAGAGTTTTGTACAATTCTGTTCAGCCATCTCTGAGAAACAAGTTCAGAGTGGGAAAGAAGAAAAAGAAGCTACTAGAAGACGAAGAATAATAATACATGTATTAAGAACCGTACAAAAACAACAAGTCTCCAAATTTCATTCGGGAGACTTGATAATAAAGATTAAATAGAGATAGGATCATCAAACATCAATAATTTAAAGATAATTGACAAATTCTTAAATGTCATTTCTTTTATAGAGTTGGTCTGTGTTCATATTTTTGTCATAGTCTAAATAAAGCCCAATGAAAAACAAATTACCGATATATATCGGTCAACAAAAAAAAAAACGTGGAGAGATGACTCACTAGATATTAAAAAATATTTTTTGCATCCCCAAAATGTAACGTTTTAAGAATTTTTTTTTAATACAAGTCAGTAAATTCATGGCAAAAGTCGCTTATAGAGCATTTGGACAACGCACTTTGTTGAGACTATAATGCTTAGTGTTTAGAGCATCAGACTTTAGGAAACCCTATAGAAATATACTTTTTAGGTTGTTAGTTCGATACCTACGGAAGCGTATTAGTGCCACATATACACTTCACATTTTTTTATTTTCTACACTTTAAAGTGTAAATTATACACTTTAATCTGTAAAATTTACACTTTTATCTGTAAATTTTACACTTTAATCAGTAAAATTCACACTTTAATCTGTAAAATTTACACTTTATAGTGTAAAATTCACACTCTAAAGTGTAAAATTCACACTTTAATCTGTAAAATTCACACTTAAAAGTGTAAAATTTACACTTTAATCTGTAAAATTCACACTTTAATCTGTAAAATTCACACTTTAATCTGTAAATTTTACACTATAATCTGTAAAATTCACACTTTAATCTGTAAATTTTACACTATAATCTGTAAAATTCACACTTTAAAGTGTAAAATTCACACTTTAATCTGTAAATTTTACACTTTAATCTGTCAAATTCACACTTTAATCTGTCAAATTCGCACTTTAAAGTGTAAAATTCACACTTTAAAGTGTAAAATTCACACTTTAATCTGTAGATTTTACCCTTTAATCTGAAAAATTCACACTTTAATCTGTAAAATTCACACTTTAATCTGTAAAATTCACACTTTAAAGTGTAAAATTCACACTTTAATCTGTAAATTTTACACTTTAATCTCTAAATTTCACACTTTAATCTGTAAATTTTACACTTTAATCTGTAAATTTTACACTTTAATGTGTATAATTCACACTTTAATCAGTAAATTTTACACTTTAAAGTGTACAATTTACACACTATCTTGTAAAATTGGCTCATATATACACATACATTGGAGAGTATTTATCATTTCCGATGGTTTGATCGAAGCATTATGGACTCAAATATTTTAATTAGCAAATATTTCAAACTTTGTCTTCAATACAGAGACATCATTACACAGTGATATTTTTTAAAAAACCGTGGATTTTTCAAATAGATATCAGTGGTTTTATGCCTCGGCTTTCCTCCACACTTTTTTATGATGATTTTACAATAAAAATAACAAATAGTGTTGAATTACTGGTCATTCAAAGAATATACATTATGTAGCATTCTGTCTAAACCTCGATTTCGAATATGTACGTTCAGTACTTTGAGTTTTGTACGTACTACAAAAACTTGATTAAATAAAATTGTACTGTATACAAATGAATAAAATTGATGCTTTAAACTAGTAAAAGTCTTGTATACTTTTAGCAGGCTTGAAGACTGTGTATTTGCATAAAAGTGAACAAAAAGTCAAAACCCCAAAACATTGTTACAGATAATTCTACATTTAATGTTGCGGCCACCGTATGAATATAATTATGTGGTGGCCGGCTGGCCGTCAGATAAATTAGTGGTGATCGCTAGTTTTTAGTCCATTGAATTATCACTTTTTTCAGTTTTTGCGAAACTTTTAATCTGATTGAAAAAGTCGAGAGAAACAGCTTGCATTATAAAAAGCCCTTAGCGTTGAAATTTTTTTTGGCCATGTGACACTGATACATTTTGTATAAGAGAATTTAATTATAACTGTTTCAGTTTTTGAAAAATTGAATACTGTTAATGAGAGCTCATTTCTCGATTGCAATATTTATTATTAAAGCAAGATCAAAGAAATCTCGGACATTTAATTAAAACAACCATGTGGTGTTGACATAGTATTTTACAGATTAATGTGTGATTTTTACAGATATATGTGTAAAATTTACAGATTGAAGTGTGAAATTTACAGATTAAAGTGTAAAATTTACAGATTAAAGTGTGAATTTTACACATTAAAGTGTGAATTTTACACTTTAAAGTGTGATTTTTACAGATTAAAGTGTAAAATTTACAGATTAAGGTGTAAAATTTACAGATTAAAGTGTGAAATTTACACTTTAAAGTGTGAATTTTACACTTTAAAGTGTAAACTTTACAGATTAAAGTGTAAATTTTACACTTTAAAGTGTGAATTTTACACTTTAAAGTGTGAATTTTACAGATTAAAGTGTAAAATTTACAGATTAAAGTGTAAAATTTACAGATTAAAGTGTGAATTTTACAGATTAAAGTGTGAATTATACAGATTAAAGTGTAAAATTTACAGATTAAAGTGTGAATTTTACACTTTAAAGTGTGAATTTTACAGATTATAGTGTGAATTTTACAGATTAAAGTGTGAATTTTACAGATTAAAGTGTAAAATTTACAGATTAAAGTGTGAATTTTACACTTTAAAGTGTAAATTTTACAGATTAAAGTGTGAATTGTACAGATTAAAGTGTAAAATTTACAGATTAAAGTGTAAAATTTACAGATTAAAGTGTAAATTTTACAGATTAAAGTGTGAATTTTACAGATTAAAGTGTAAAATTTACAGATTTAAGTGTAAATTTTACACTTTAAAGTGTGAATTTTACACTTTTAAGTGTAAATTTTACAGATTAAAGTGTAAAATTTACACTTTAAAGTGTAGAAAATAAAAAAATGTGAAGTGTATATGTGGCACTAATACGCTTCCGTAGATACCATCAAAGCTTATACACTCTTTTTTCTAATCTCTATTATAATAATCTTTTGTTAAGATATTCAAAACTGAAAATAGTTAAAATAATCATGTCTTTTTGCAAACTTATATGATTATATTATCAAATACATTTCAAAATTTTATTTTACATCCAAACCAAAATAGGCCTTTGCGCTATCTAATTCACACATCTACAAATTCATAAAAAAAACCAACAACCCTGATTTCTTTGGATAAAAAAGGAATTTAAAAGGCTTACCTATTAAAATAGACAAACAGCAGACGACTTTCATGGCGCTATAGGAAACAGATGAACCGACTGTGAACTGATTGCAATTGTCTGTTGACACATATAAGTATTATTTGCTGTCAGTTCACCGCTTAATATGAAATATTAATCCTTCAACAAGCCATTGGGCACTGTCCCAGATGCGTTCAATTAAAAGATATTTTGATTTGAAAATATTGCATTTTATTTTATTTTTTTTGCCCCCCCCCCCAACAAAATGCATTTTTTCATATTAATATCTTTTGTTTGAATACAACAAGGACAGTGTGAGCAACTAGACATGTGTTTTAAATAAGGAATAAGGAATACTTCCTTGAGTATGATGAGGTGATAATTTTGGTCGGGCGTGATTCAATCCATTAAGGCCCGGAGGGCTTTATGATAGATTTGATCATGATCTGATCGAAATAATCACCTAATAATATTCAAAGAATGGTTCCTTATTATTTATATTTATATAATTTTAAACCATCTTACGATTAAATATTTAAATATAAATAAGCAAACCCCGCTGGCGCCTCAATTTGGCTTTATGAGTTATATAGTACAAAATCAATACGTAGTGTTATCACAGGCAAAGACACAGGGCAATGTAAATATTACGGAAAAAAATCCTCAAATTCCACTATATTTATCTACATGTACAAGTAATTCTAAAATTTTATCTATATCATACATATTGTGTGGATATCTACCGAGTATGATTCTCTCTATTTCTTACGGACACTTTAGTCAATTCATAGCTCGATAGAAACTAACAGGACTAATATCTACACCCCCTGTTTATCGATTGGTCAAAACCTATAGCGACGTAAGAGAAATAGGGACTGCAAAAAATAATCATGCTGATGTCAGACCCAAAATCCCATGGGAGACGATTTGGCTGTTTCTTTTAGCTAACATGTAACGTATTGATGTACATTGACAATAGTTTATCTACATGTAACTTAATTTTTACAATAAGTTTATTAATTTGTTAAAAGAAAGATATGAAAATAAACAATAAAATTCTTTCTTTGATAATGCGGATTATGAAGGTGGCGACATTGTAGAAAAATAACAAACCCGCCAACGCGGGTAATGCATTTTTTCTACAATGTCGCCACCTTTATTACCCGCGTGAATCACCAAAGAAAGCATTTTATTGTTTAAATTATTTTCAGCAATAATACGATTATTTATTAAAATAGTCATTGATGAAATGTATTGGACTATACATGACAAAATTGATTCGTAGTGTTATCGAAAAAAGAGACCGGAAAATATAAAATACTCTGTATACTGCTGTCTGCATCCACCACTTTTTGCTTAATAATTCGATAATCATAAATACCTTTGTGCTCAAACTACGTTCATCCATTAATATGAAAAATGTCAAGATTATCTGTTTTGAAACGCCCCCTCCCACGCTTCAGATTTCAATACACACCCCAAAATAGAAAGTCTACGGGAATTTTGCATTGCATCTGGCATTAATAAGCCCGGATGATAACGTTGAAAAATTGCGCGAGGTGTCCCGAGTACCTCCGAACGGAGAAAAGATGTAAACATTTCCCATAATAAATCTCTGTAAGAAATTTGTTTTCGTTCCTGTGAAATTTTATGAGTGAAAAGGGATAAATTGTCAAATAAAGATATCTTGATTCCATTTCATTGATTTCAACTGTACTTCTTTCACAGGTATGTGTATTTTTTTTTAAAAATCATCAAAAAGTGATGGAAGCAATAACGTGGGACATACTATACTTGTCCTAACGGCGTGATGTTTGATCAACACGTATTCAGATGTCATCTACAGCTGATGCTGTTTTGGACAATTATACATGTAGTAGTTCACTTGTCAACGGTGCTACAGCTCGGGGGTACTAATAATAGAGGAAACGCATTATAAAACGCATAAAACTCGTTCAATAAAATATGATACAGTAACTATAAATCAGGTATGGTGAACCAATGTATACCTGAGCTATAATTGGACTGTGTCCTCCAATAACAAACTTATATATATATATATATATATATATATATATATATATATATATATATATATATATATATATATATATATACACAATATCCTTTTCTCCTTTCCGATATATTTTATTTTATCAAATAAAATATACAACATGAGAAAGTGGTCATGTTGTATATTTTATTTGAGAAAATGAAATATATTGGAAAGGACACTTTGCGTATATATAAATTACGAAGGCTGGATCGGACCGTAGCCATTTTTCAGGCTAGATTTGCATCCATATGAGATCTTTATAACGATAAAGAAAATTGATCAATTATTTCAAAGCTTTTAATACATTTCTGTATTTTCTTTATTACTTAATATTTTATGGCCTAAAATGATATATAAAAAGTTCAAGGCAAATCTAATGGGTACTTTGTTGACCTCCCTAAGAGGTCTTGCGACAATGGAACCCGAACCCATTCTCGAGATCAAGCGGCATTGATTTCAGCGATCATTACATGTACTTAGTTGTACAAGCGATCATATTCTCATCGATAATTTAGTTCACGCTCTCATATTATGAAATATGAGTTAGAAAACTTACAGTTAACCAGTCTCAAAGGTAAAAAACGGCATCCTTGTTAAACGATAACTTTATATCTTTTAGTTTTTATCAATTTTGATGCTGTATCATGCTTGTCTACATATATATCTGTATTATAAGAGCTATCGTATTTAGCATATTTTCCCTAGTTTCTTTACGGAAGCATTAAATGATGAACAACGCTTGATGCTGAACAAGGCAGCTAGTGAATGAATGTATACCAGGGGGCGGAATCAAGTCTTTTTTTCGAAGTAGGAGGCCAACAATGAAATACGCTTTTTAAAAGTTAATGTATAGATATGTAAACGATCTTGGCGAATGGGTCACAATGAGGAGGGGTCGAACTTAATCAAAACCCTAACTTGTTTATAATACATTATAAATACATTATATTTATAAGCAAAACACATTATAGAGGAAGTAGAGGACACCCTTTACTGTAAGAACAGGAAAGAAAGACATGGAAGATTTGATATCATTTTGAAAGGGTAATCATTGTTAGCCTTATTCTACCAGTATTTTCCAAAATATTGAATTTCTATAATGGCATATCTATGTTCCTGTATGCAGTTTATTTATCTATGAGTTATGTCATTGTGGAAGATAGTTGATTCGGTATGCAATATATTTATTATATATTGTCAACATTAAGAACTTTCACGGAACTGTAAATTAGATATTGTAATGTAATACATGTACGTATTAATTGAAACGAGATACATTTCCGTTTTCAATTTCGACATGCGCCCGCTTTGCCATTCATAATTAATGCCCGCACCGCTAACTTTCTATACCCGTACTGCGCTAGAACCTGGTATTTGAGTTGAGTGCGTGGTCTTGGATAGGTAACACGAAAAAACTCTGGTTCCACTCAGTTTGATGGTATGTATTTCAACATAAATCACACGTACCGGTATAACAAGTATCATTTATTAATGGTTTTATCACAATTTGTCATCCCAATGAATTGTTAGGTTTAACAGTCATTTTGCCAACTCCAACGGCTTTGTTTCTGAAATTCCTAGTCATTGGAAAAGGATTACATACAATGTACATGTTAAAACTATTGTAATAGTAGTGATATTATACGCCTTCAGGTAGCTACATGTATCTCAACTACCCTGTTTTTCTCATGCTAGTGGTCTTTTGCCTAAAAGTGTATCAAAAGTCACATCAATCTTTTTTTACCGGTAAAAATTTTGGTACTGCTAATCTTAAGCTTGGTCCTGGTGATATTAATCTTGGCACTGGTGATCTTAATCTTGGTACTGGTGATATTAATGTTGGTACTGGCGATTTTAATCTTGGGACCCGTGATCTGAATTAATCTTGGTACCTGTGATCTTGGTCTTAAAACTGCTATCGTCAACTTTGGTACCAGCGATCTTATTCTTTGTGCTGGTGTTTTCATGTTTGTGGTACCGGTGATCTTCATATTGGTATTGGTGATCTAAATCTCGGTATCTGTGATCTTAATCGTTGTTCTTAATACCGAAGATCTTTATGTTGGTACATGTACCGGCGGTCTTAATCTTGGTACCGGTGATTTTAATCTTGGTTCCGTGATCTTCATCTTGGTACCGATGATCTTGATTTTGGTACCGGTGGTCTTGATCATAGTTATCTTAATTAGGGTATCAGTGATCTTAATCTTGGAATCGGCGATCTCTATTTTGGTACCGGTTATCTTAATCTTGGTACCTGTGATCCTCATCTTGGTATTGGCGATCTTGATCTTGGTACCGGTTATATTAATCTTGGTACCGGTTATATTAATCTTGATACCTGTTAATTTAATCTTGGTACTTGTTACTTGTTATCTATATCTTGGTACCTAATCCTGGTATCGGCGATCACAATCAGGGTAGTATGGTTCAGATTCTCTTATTTTTGGAATTCGGAATTAATCATGAGGAAAAAAAGTGAATTTTTTTTTTTAGAATTGTACCACTTAAAATGAATTATATGTAATATACTGGTATCACTAAAACTTTGACACAATTTAATAACTTAACTTAACCTGAAACCATGATGATAATAAAATCTTGTACACGTTCTGTTTTAAAACAAAATTATTAATTCAAAAATGTAACGAATACATTTTAGATCTGGTCCATGTTATGAATGTTTCATGAGCAATGGGAACGGGCTTCAGTGCCCAGGACATCATAAGGTGTCATTTCTGCGATAAAGAATCTCCAACGCTTTACTGCGAACTCTGTCACGTACACCTATGTACGGTCTGCGCCGGGAAACACCTCTTGGATGAATCCAAAAAACATAGGGTGGTGTCGATCAAGAACAGAAGTTCTGATCCTATTTGTCCGAAATGTCCGACACATACCTCAAAACTTTGTGAGCTCCACTGTGAACAATGTGACGTTCATATTTGTGTACTCTGTGTTTCATCTAAAACACATAATGGTCATGATGTCGTAGAAATTTTGGATTTTTTCAAAGGCAAGAAAAAAGTTGTAAAAAAGGATTTACAAGAACTAAACAAGTCAATTTATCCCAGGTATAAAGAGATAGCATCAAAAATCCCAGTTCAAAAATCGGAATTGATTAAAAACTCCCAGAAATTAACAACAATCATTGATAAACGTGGTGAAGACATACACAGAAAAATAGACACCATTATCAACAAAATGAAATCTGAAATTGGTGAAATGGAAGTGAAGTACCTGAATGCCCTTCAAAAACAGGAAGATGAAATTGCACAAAATATTTCAGAAATCACACAGAGCATTGATGAACTGCAAAAATAAATGCGCTCCAATGATGTATGTCTTGTCTCTGATTATAAATCCAGGAATTCTGAATTCAGAAAACTGCCCCCTTTACTAAATATTTCTTTACCAACTTTCTCTGGAACTAAAATTGACACAGATATACTCTACGAACAAATCGGTTCTCTTTCAGTTCCTTCAATGACAACACAAGAACATGTGTATATAGAGTCTTTGGGCTTCTCTAGTAGAGAACTACTGGACGTACCCCGAATCGTTAAAACTGTAGACACAGGTCTTACATTTTTATCCAGTGTAGCCTGTCTGAGTGATGAGCGAATATGGACCATCGGTCAAAGCACCGCGATGAAACTCCACAACCTGCAGGGACAACTTCTAGAGTCAATCAAAACCAAGTCAGGAAACGCACCGGAAGACATAGTAGTTACAAAGAGGGGAAACTTAGTTTACACTGACCCCAAAGATAAATCATTAAATATAGTAAATAGTGCGATACAAACTGTGATCAAACTAATAGAATGGATCCCTCTAAAAGTCTGCAGCACTTCCTCTGGTGACTTTTTGGTTCTTATGCTCAAAATGGATAACACACAAACAAAAGTTGTACGATACGATGGTCCCAAAGAGAAACAAAGCATTCAGTTCAATGAAAGAGAACAACCTCTCTTTTCATCCAATCCTCCATTTGCTTACACAAAATACATCACTGAAAACAGAAACAAAGATATATGTGTAACTGACAATGGAGCCTCTGCAGTTGTAGTCGTTAATAGGGCCGGAAAACTCAGATTTACTTACACAGGGATTTCTAACAAATTATTTGATCCAGTCGGCATCACGTCAGACAGCCAGGGTCGGATCTTGATATCAGACAGGTGCAATTGCATTGTTCACATCATAGATAAAGACGGACAGTTTCTCCGCTACATTGACAACTGCAATTTACGTCATCCATGCGGAATATGTGTAGACTCTAGAGACAACCTCTTGGTGGCTGAAACTGGAACAAGTACCTGTAACGTCAAGAAGATCCGATATTATAAGTAAACAGACTCTGCTTCTATTTATAAACGAAATATGCTTCTACAATTCGAAGGGTAACATGCAGATGCCCCTCAACACGAGTGAGATCATGAACTTCAGATACTGTGCTGACTTTGGGATTTAGTGCATGTCTTTATACTTTTCATAATTGTGAACTATTCAGATTAATATATTAACACTCACATTCCATATTTTATGAACCTTTTGGTCAGGATGGGGTTCCGAGACTATCAATTAACCTTCAATTAAAAGGAAATGGGTTTACACGACCATAAACAAGTATAGCTAGCCTTGTGAAAATAGCAAATTTCATATAATACGGTTATCTTGGGAGCAGTATTTAAAATCTCTGTCTGTCCCTGGGTCCCAAAGGTTCAGATATGGTTCAAATATGAAATCCTAAATGTAGATCCTTTCCTGTCGAAAAAAACGAAGTTCTTTTCCATTTCTTTGTGTACGGTTCAAGCTCCCAAAACAAGGGCACCAAATAAAGATACCAGATTAGTTCATCCAAATCTGAAGAAAAGCTGCAAAGAATAAGCATCATTCATCTAGTACAGCACAGAGACAAAAGTGGCTGGCGTGAATTTTATTTGAAATTCACATTAATTTCAATAAAGAATAAGTAAATAATTGTCAACATTTAAATGACAAAACAAAATGTTAATGTCTGATAGCTTTATTTTTTAGTAGTTTACTTTTTACAGAGAGAGAGAGAGAGAGAGAGAGAGAGAGAGAGCACTCAAAATCCTTGTCTTATGGGGACTCAATCTCTGATACATATTTAGCACCCACGTTATAAGGAATATTACATTTTATGGTCTTTTATGGTCTTTCCTAATAATTCAACCACTTGTATTTTTTGAAAGAGCATGCGCAAATTATGTATATAAACCAAAAAAACATTTTTTCCCCCTAATATGCCCTATTGGATTATCTCACTACGAATTGCGTTTTCCCCAAAACAAATACCCCCGGAAACTTTTTTTTTTCTTTTTGGAACACCTCTGGTTGATTCATATGATAAATTTGGCGGGAAGAAATAGTATGCGACGCGTGCATGTTACATTGACGGTTGCAGCTGAAGAAGTTGTTTGTGGGCCTAAAAGTATGTATAGATAGTTTTTTTTTTGCTCTAGTAAACAATTTCCTGTCTTTGAATAGCTGTCATGTGCAGCATTATAGGCAACATATAAACTTTTGAAGCTGCAATAGTTCTGACAGGTCATCGGTAATGAAGGTAGCATTAAATTGTATGTATTATCATTAGGAGAGGAACATGTAAGTTGTAAGAACTTGTTTCTAATCATCTAGTGTAACTTACACGATAAAGTACTAGTATGTTATAATCAGGTTTTTTTCTTTCACAAAATCTGGTAATTGATATATGAAACAAAGCACCCCGTTTCGGCGATTTAGAACCATTTCAACAAGACCTTGCACTTTAGGTACTTGTGACAAAGAGCGATGTCACGTAGGGCTGTCTATTTCGATTCATTGCTGACCATTTAGCCATGGCTCTTTGAAATCAAGAGGATTTGTTTGACTTTCGAGCTAAGACTGCAATCAATGCATATAATTATTTCACTCGAAACCAGCGTCATTTTTAAACTGTTTTGACGCAAGAAATAGTATACAGTTGTTGACTGTGTCTCGGGCAACAGTTGATCTGCCAGACCGACTCGCAAACTGTTGCCCAAGGCCGAAGGCGAGCCAGTCCGACAGATCAACTGTTGCCCGAGACACAGTCAACAACTGCTTTGTTATACCCCTTCCAATCAATAACTCGTTTTCGCTGAATGTAACGTCACCGGTCAGCGTTTCAATCCATCAGTTCCAGTCCAACAGTCAAAATGCGGGACTCTTTTGTTTAGAGTTATATAGTAACTGTTTTACAGGGGTATAAAAAATAGTTACGTTGAACCGAAAATTCAAGGTTTTGTTAAAATGTTTCTAGTTCCACCGGTAAATATTTCATGCAGTGACTTTACTATGATTCTTTTAATAATGATTATCATATATAACTTACATTTTATCAAAGTAGACAATAGATAACAAATTGTCGTCAATACCGACCCCCCCCCCCCCCTTTCCAACGTTTAGACCTGTTGACTATCTATCTTTGATTAAATGAGGATTACACACGTGCATGGAGAACCTCTTTTACTTACCTGATGTCAAAATTTTTTCTCACTATAAAGACCTTAATCTAATAATAAAAGTGTATTATTTGGTAAAGGATACATATGTTTTATTATGAGACAAACATATATCGTCCGATACATGTGCTCCCGCCGGTCTGTCGTCTGTCCGAATGTTTTCAGACCGAGATCTAGCTACAGACATGCAGCCACCTTTATATAATCAAAATTCCAATAAAATGAATATTTAAATAACTAAAAGGAAATCCCACGGATGGCTATTGGGATGGAGATACAGTAAGTGGTCGATGTACATGTGTATATTGAGATGTGATGGTGGATATGAACCCTCCGGTTGTCATATTATCCGATACTCACACAGAGAGGGGAATTGGAACCATGATGTCCCTACATGTCAAAAAGGTAAGGACATGAGCATGTTTGCTAATGCTAGTGACCCCCACCCCCAATCAAAAAAAAGGAAAAGAAAAAGAAATCAAAACAATCGAAATTGCCACCCCCCCCCCCCAAATCAATATATCCGCTTCTATACAAGTACAAAGGAAAACGTTGCTTCTACATGTGTACGTGTACATAATACAAATAGTGCCCGATTAAGATGGTAACAGTTAAAATAGACAACCCCGAGAAAACTGTCTTATAGATCTTTGTTTTCATAAATTCGAATCAAATATAGTAAAGTTGATTTTGTAGCATAAAGAGAATTTTTTTGATTTCATCATACATGTATTTGTTATTAAGTTGTTAACATCGTATGCTCATATTGGCTTTTTCATACCTTTGGGATGAAAAAAACCCTGAGATTTCCGAAGAGGTGAGACATGATATTTATTCCCCGGGAGACACGACGTTTTGTCGCCCGGTCACGTGATTGTCTAGAACTAATCAGATGTCGTGTTATATAGAATAATCATACCGAGGTATATTAATAGAATTTTTTCGCGTTACGAAGTATAGCGAAAAATAATTGTCCTGACGACATGTAAACAATTACGAAAGTGTGGGGTTATTAAGTTTACCTTGTTATGTAGTATTTAGCCAATGAAATTTCAGTATTGAGTGTACGTGTTCGAATTGATTCATGGGTTGTCAGTAAGGTTCACTTTCTAGCGCACGCCGTCCCGAGCAAGTCGTGTTTTTCGTCATGGACGCCAGACAAATACAAAGCTCAATTTCAGAAGAAGTAAACAGAGTTGTTTCACGTCAGCAGTCCGAATTGTTAAGTAGTTTGCAAAATATGATGGACAGTCGTTTGTCAGTTTTTCAACAAAATATTCAACAAATTTCCGCGTCTCAAATATGCAAAATTGAGGACAATTTGAATGAACATTATGTGTTTCGTAAAAAAGGAAACGAGAATCAGTATAAGCATGAAGCCCGAGTGCTCACGAAGTTAAAGGAGGCCAGGGAACATTTAAACTGCGGGAGTGACGATGGAGTGGAGTCGGCAAAGAGCAGTATCGCTGAAGGTATTGAAATGGTTAAAAATCGCCAGAAAGTGATTAAGTTGGCAGATTCGTCTCAGCTTGGTTGGAAAGTAGTCCAGGAGTATCAGGCCAACCCCATAGCAGACGATTCGGACGATGAGAAGAAGATGTACAGAGCACAGATGAGAGCCGAGCGGAAAGTTTTCAACGGGAGAAAACGTCAGAGATTCGAACCCTATCAGAAGAAACCAGCGACCGTCTCCCGTATGGAGACAGATGAAAGATCAACGAGCAGTGGAAAACCCGGCAGATGTTTTGACTGCGGAGCTAAGGGACATTGGAGTCGGGATTGTACGAAGAAAAATGACAAAGCAAACAAGATAAGTGAAAATTTAGAAAAAATTTTGCCTATTTCAAATTTGGCGCTTTTTAATGATATAAGTAGTATCATATCTCCAGTTGGTCGTTTAAGATCACGTTACAGCAAATGGGAGAAAATTGGGACAGGTAAAACAATATTAGATATTATAAAGTCAGGATATAAAATTCCATTCAAAACAAATCCTTCTTCTATTGAATTAAACAACAATAGGTCAGCGAGAGATGAATCAGAATTCGTCACAGGTGAGATAAGGATTTTGATAGAAAAGGGATGTGTGTCACGGGTAAGGGAAAAACCTACAGTTGTAAATCCTTTGACGGTGGCCAAAAATAGAAACGGTAAGCGAAGGTTGGTACTGGATTGCAGGCACGTGAATCCTCATTTGCACAAGTTTAAGTTTAGATACGAAGATGCTGTCACTGCAAAAGAAATGCTTAAAATGGGAGACTTTATGTTTACTTTTGACTTAAAATCAGCCTATCACCATATAGAAATTTACGAGGAACACCGACAATATTTAGGTTTCTCATGGGAAGAAAATGGCAAAATTTCATATTTCGTATACAATGTTTTACCATTTGGCATTTCCACAGCAGGGTACATTTTTTCAAAAGTTCTTAGAGAACCGGTGAGGCATTTAAGATCAGAAGGAATAAAAATTATAACATTTTTAGACGACGGTATAGCTGCAGGCAGCAGTTTCGAAGTGACATCAAACGTAAGTTATTCAATAAAAATGCTTTTTCAAAATTTGGGTTTCTTGTTTGCAGACGACAAATGTAATTGGATTCCAAGTCAAAACTGTGATTGGTTAGGTTTGCATTGGAATACAGAGAAAGGTCAAGTTCACATCAGCAACGACAGAATTTATCGTCTAAATTTGTGTTTGTGTTTGTATTTTCGTGCAAAATTTTTAGCAAAAATTGTTGGTCAAATTATTTCCATGAAAGTTGTTTTTGGTGATATTGTTAGAATGAAAACAAGATTTTTGTATTACTGCATATCAAGCAAGGCTAGCTGGGAAGCTCAGGTAAAAATAACAGCAAATGCTTTGAGAGAAATTGAATTTTGGCGAAAAAGTGTTTCAATTTTGAATGGAAACGGTTGTTCCATTGATTTTGTAAGTGCATCAGATGTATGCAGCTTATTTTTATATTGTGACGCCTCGGATGTAGGCTTTGGTGGTTATTTTGAATGTATCAATGATAACAATGAAAATGTTTTTATGGGGAGTGTAGTAGGAAATTGGACAGCAGAAGAAGCAGAGAATTAGAAACTGTTAACAGGGTCATGAAAAGTAAAGTCAGTATTATAAAAAATTCAAATTTAAATGTTATATCAGACAGTAAAAACGTTGCAAAAATCATGCAAGTTGGAAGCAAAAAACCATATTTGCAAATCATTGCAAGCCAGATATTTGAAACTTGCACCGAAAACAGCACTCAAGTAAGTAATGTATGGAAGCCCAGAAATGAAAACAAAAGAGCAGATTTCTTAAGTCGTGTAACGGACATGGACGATTGGTCAGTACACGATGATGTTTTTAACAGTTACGAAAAACTATGGGGTATGCATACTGTCGATAGATTTGCTACACATTACAATAAAAAGTGTGAAAGGTTTAATTCTAAATATTGGTGTCCTGGTACAGAGGCAGTCGATGCGTTTACCCAGGTTTGGGTAAGTGAAAATAACTGGTTAGTTCCTCCGCCCAGTTATATACCAAGAGTTATTAACAAAATGATAGCAGAGAGGGCCACAGGTACATTGATTATTCCGGAATGGAAGTCATCCTCATATTGGCCTTTGATATTTGAGGGAAACTGTTATAAAAGTTTTGTAAAATTTTGTTATTATCTACCTGACAAAAAATTGATAACGCATGGCAAGAGTAATAAATCAGTTTTTGCAAAATTTCCACTGAAGTTTAAGATGTTGGTATTGAGAATACAGTTTTAGAAATAAATACATGTTCATAATATTAAGATATTTCATTTTGGTGATGACTAATTTTTTCCAGGACTAGGAGTACAGTCACATATAAACAAAGCAGTTACCGATAGCGGCGTTACATTGGACAGCAAACTGGGGACTTTCAGCGAGCACATGTGTGGGTACCTTTTATCATCAAAGAGTGACAGTACCAACAAGACCTACAAACATGGTTTTCAACGATGGAAGAAGTTCATAAATGACCACGGACACAGTGAGATTCCAGCACAGCCAATTCATGTTGCTTTATATATTACTTATCTGTTAGATTCTGGTGCTTCGTATTCTACAGTAAACACTACAATTTATTCAATAAAATGGATGCATGAAATCAGTGGTTATCCAGATCCCACAGATAATTCCTTTGTGAAATCACTACAAGAGTCGGCTAAACGATTAACGGGTAGACCAGTGCGCAGAAAGGATCCCGTCGACCGTCAGATGCTACAGACACTGTGCGATTCGCATACAGATACTACGGATGTTCTTATGCTTAGAAATTTAGCTATGATTTTGATAGGTTTTGCAGGTTTTTTAAGATTTGACGAACTAAGTTCCTTGAAATGTAAAGATGTCATTGTTGAACAAAATTATTTGCAAATTTTTATTGAAAAATGCAAAAATGATCAATACAGAGATGGAAACGAAGTACTCATCGCAAAAGGTTTTACTAGTGCTTGCCCATATGACATGTTTTTACGTTATACAAAGGAGGCGGGAATTGATATGTGTTCTGATCATTTTATTTTTAAGCCCGCTCTAAGAAGAAATGGTATTTCCAAATTAGTGACAAAAAATAAAAAGCTTAGTTATACTGCAGCAAAGCAAAATATTGTTAATCTTTTAAAAATGTAGCTCCGGATTTAAATATCGGTCTACACTCCCTTAGATCAGGAGGGGTAACTGCTGCTGCAAATGCTAGTGTCAATGAAAGGTGTTTACAAAGACACGGGCGATGGAAATCGGTGTCTAGCAAAAATGTTTATGTGAAGGATTCTGTAGAAAAAAGGTTATATGTGTCAAAACAATTGTTATTATGATTATTATTTTTTTCTCTTCTTTTCTCTCCCTTTCTTTGGTAATGTCTAGGATCAGCCTGCTCGGTGCGCTGCAATGCAATTAAAGGGTGTTTTTATTATGTGTAGATATGAAATGAAGTGTGGACTAGAATTTTTTCGCGTTACGAAGTATAGCGAAAAATAATTGTCCTGACGACATGTAAACAATTACGAAAGTGTGGGGTTATTAAGTTTACCTTGTTATGTAGTATTTAGCCAATGAAATTTCAGTATTGAGTGTACGTGTTCGAATTGATTCATGGGTTGTCAGTAAGGTTCACTTTCTAGCGCACGCCGTCCCGAGCAAGTCGTGTTTTTTTTGTTTTGTCTTTTAACTATATATATATATATATATATATATATATATATATATATATATATATATATATATATATATACATAGGTGTATCTTATATTTCCTATTTCTATAAATTATTCAAAGAGTGAGGTTCCGCCACTCGCATGTTTGCTGACTCCGCATTTGGCCGCGGATACACAGGTTTCCATAGTATTTTCAAAACATCTGGTTGTTTTTTATCTATGGTTTTTCCTGGGCGGCGGAGGAGGCTTAAATCATGTTATACCAAAGTGTTATGGATGCACATATTGTAATTTTTTGTTACTCAATATTAATGCCTTGTCCAATGGCTTGTTTATGTGTTTGAAAAATAAACCTGGCGTCAGCCTGCTCGGTGCGCTGCAATGCAATTAAAGGGTGTTTTTATTATGTGTAGATATGAAATGAAGTGTGGACATTGATTTATAGGGTATCTCCTCCTATGAATGTACATGTACAAATAATATTTTTTAGAATATTGTATAACGCCAATAGTGACGTGTGCGTTTGCTTATAGATAAAGAGTAGCGTGATATATTCATAATTATGTAGATATGTTACAACTGCTTATAATTCATTTGAATTTTAGCAAATGAACAATACAATCTTCAATTTCTTTTATTAGAGTGGCCGGTATCGGGGAGGACCCTGGCGGCGGTAGGGACCGGAGTCGCCGCTGTGGTAGGGACCGGAGTCGCCGCTGTGGTAGGGACCGGAGTCGCCGCTGTGGTAATCCCGCCTGTGGTTTTAGCTGGAGCGGGATTCACCGCTACTGGGGTGGCAGCAGGTTCAATAGCCGCTATGCTCCAGGTATGCCCATGTAAAAAAGAATTGGAGAATATTCAATACAAAATAATTTTTCATTTTTTTTTCTATTATAAACTCGTCTGTTGACTTTTTAACAAAATCACACAACTCTATCTTGTACAAGAATTGTTTCATGTCAGAACAAGTGTTCTGCTTTTTAGGCTCCTTTGATTTAAACATGAAACTTTCATTTTCGTGAAGAAAAATCACTAACAAAGCTTCACAGTATGCGATGATTTAGTATATTTTTTCAACATTGAAGAATGTTGTAATGTAAGATGAAAAAAAAACACCAGTCAACGTACCTGATAACCCAAATTTAAAATTAGGGGGAGGGTCAGAAAAATCTGCGACCTCAATGTCCCTAAAGTACATGTATATTGAACTTATTTATGTCAATTTACATTGTATGTGGTGTTTTTTCAGACCCCGTTAACGGCGGTGGGTAGCTGGTTTGCTTTGTCCCAGAGTGCTGGTGTGGTAGGAACGGCTCTTGTTACCAAATGCGCTTTAGGTGGTGGCGCAAGTGTCATTACCTACACAACATTAGGGCTTCTGTCGAAGTGTGAAAAGGAATGACGAGCTTTAAATCGACTTAAGTTGATTTGAATGAATTTCGTTTGTTTTGTACATTTTTGGTTAATATTTTGAAAGACTCTTGTATTGATCTTTATACACATTATTTTTACAATATATCGGATAAATTTAATATATCTTCAAATATTTAAGAAAGACTTGTTACTGTCAATTTTTTTTACATTTTTAAATTATACAAAACTGAGGATATCATCTTTTGACTCAAGACAGAACGTCATTTTGCTCCCTCTAACCTCAAACCCTGGATCCGCCCCTTATACCAATATAAGTATTTCAATAAGAAGAAATAGGACAATTTTTTTTTACGATTAAGAAAGGGACGAAGGGACCGATTACTTTTTCATAGCTAATTTAAAACTTAGAGCTAAACCCACTAACCGTCTTGTTTATTGACTGATAAAAAAGTTTTCTGCCAATCAAATATTTTCTCTCTTTGTTTACGGAAAATTGGACGTCGCTATGAACTTTAAAAAATCATTATTATCATATATAGCGACTGCTGATTGGATGAAAAAATGTTCTTGCTTTTCAATTTGAAAAATCTATTCAACATCCAAATGCTGAAATCGCAATTTACCAATTACATGTACTAACGAACAGTCATTTGTATGAAAGATTTACCAATTTACCAATTACATGTACTAACGAACAGTCATTTGTATGAAAGATGATACACAGCTAGTAAATATAAAAATTCAAATTCAATAATTGAATTAATTCACTTTGAAATTAAATAAATAAGGAAACCAGAGGATGTAATGGAAACGTCGATTTATTGGTTAAGACTTACGGCATACGGCAAGGCAGTTTAAACGAACTGCTGTGCATCGTTATCAAAGGGCATCTTTAACTACAGTGTATAGCAATTACATGTACAGACTCTGCTAAATCTATCTTTTGAATAATATGCTGGTCCATCCAATGCTTTGGTAGCACCTTGAAATTGCGTAATGATAAAAGCCCGTAACATATGCGCTTTTGTTAAAAAAAAATTATGTAAATATTTCCTAACCTATATATGAAAATATTTTAAAATCTTTTGATTGCAAAATGACTCTCTTGTGAAAAATCGATCTAAAAACGAATCTTGTAATTATGAATTTTGAGTCGCCCACCATACGTGACTGTTTCCATTGGCTTAAAGTTCGATTACCAGCAATACCGGTAGGTCTACTACACGTAGATTGACGCCCGATTTTCAATAGTTCTACTCTTTACGTCATTTTGTTGATATCAGTGGGCGGAGAGTGGAAGAGAGAAAAAAAAATTCTAGTATTTGTAAGACTTATATGGAACCAACTAGATTGGAAGTGTGAAAAAACTAACCTTTAAGTCTTATAGTGCTAGACTATTATCCTTTTAGGAATATTTCTAATCTAATTTATACATTCATTGCATAAAATTGCCTAAAACAAACAAAAATTAATAAAGTCCCGGGGGTCTATACACTGGGGGGGTGGGGGGGGGGTCGATCCTGTCCTCTAGTACCTGTGTTCTATACTTGAAGAAAACGTTATAAACTTACGCGAAAAGTCGATACAAAGCCCACGTTAATTAAAATTTTAAATTTACTTTGAATTGTTTTCCTCTTCTGAATAATATTACGTTTTGCTAGCACCCTATCAGCTGGCATCGAAGTCGGTTTTTTCTTCCTCTAAAAATACGCATGTTAAAAATGTCGAGAATCCTGGGTACATGTAATAGTTAAAGTACGCACTCATAGCCTTACATGTACAACCTGGTTTGTTTCTTATCTTGCACGAATCGAATCGTTTGTGTCTTTACCTTTTATATTACTCTGTGGTTTTTTTCTCCGCAACCTACATATATCGCATAGCCCCCTAACCCCGTCACTACCCTCACTCCGTCACTTTCGGGAATCCTCGCCGTTTGAAATCACGTGCGATTATGACATCGATCATTTTTTGCATGTCAAATATCTTCAAACAAATGTCAACAATTTACAACGGTTAAATTTAAGAATGCGTTAAAACATAACAAAATTACACCTTGTTCATTAAATATGCAACAATAATTGCGTGAAATCAGCTAACACCTTTTGCACGGGTGCACTAAAATAACGATATTTCTGACATGCGGACCCATTCGATGATTTACGGTGGTCAGTCATTTTAAGAGAGGTCAAGATGAAACATTTCACATGTAATTTATTTTTTATTAAGGTTATTAATACATTTTTTTCAGTCCGCGATAGCGTTTTTGCACTACTCTTGATGATAACGTCAAATCGCTCATGCCGTAATTTTTGCCTTTTGGTTACAGATATATACGGTATGTCTGTATTTAGAATAAACTACATTTATTAAAAATGTAATAAATAAATGATATAATCATTAATATATTCATTATTGATATGATACATTTGAAATATATAAGGACAGAAATCAAACGACATCCATACATTCCGAAAAGGTCATTGTGATTGTTGTTACAAGGACCCATTTTTTATTCTGTCGATCATTTTACTTTGATTAAATTAAATACAATTATGTACACCGATTTTACTTATTATAACTGGGCTAGATAGAAGTTGAGTTTAAACTAAATTGTTAATGTGTCTCCATTCCCTGGCGTATCATAGATCATGTGGGTGACGGAGTAAGGTTCATAAGTTATGATAGCACGTATGATAAACGTCGTATTCAGAACGCTTATTTGAATAATAATAAATATATTTTTGTTAATAATTTTATAAATTATTACGTTTCAGATTATATTTAGTAATTGCAAATGATAGCGAGCGCAGCTCGCCGGCGCGCAGCGCCGGCGCGAAGCGAGCTCTACCGGCAAGGCGTGTGTGAATAGAAAATTCGGACTATTTGCACATTCATTCAACGGATTTTTTTGGCGTCAGTAAATCGGACCAGTAATGCCTTGTTTTAATCGTCCCAGTAGTTCCCTGTAATTATGGTTTCCCATTTCACACTCTCACGAGAACAAGATAAAAGACTACGTACATGCATTGAAACAACGCCAATTGCCGGAGTTATCGTCCTTACGAGTGACGTCACAATGGATTTCTTACACATTGATCCGACAGAATTTTTCGGAGTCAGTAGATTTCGACCCACAATGCAATTCCTCATACCATCTCGCGAGAATCAAAGTAAAACTTTTGAGAAACAGATAAATTGTGTAATTTCCAGAACATCATGCTTTTTAAGAAAACCAAACAGTATTTTTCGCGTAGTTTTTTCTAGTGTGTTTTCAAAGAGACAGACTACACTTGACTGACGTGAACTTTGACGTCACAATAAGGGGAAACTACTCTAAGTAGTTATTGTAAATCTGCTGAAATATAAATACCAAAATCTTCTCAAAATCTTGCAGAGCTAACGAATCGGGACATTTCTTCAGAGATAGGAAACAGCTGTAACTTGCTCTCATTTGGATGAATGCTCACAATTATTTTATTCACTATATTTACGGTAATTTCCAGGAACGTTTTTTAAAATGGGGCGTGGCAACATCATTCAAAAAATCTTCATAAGCAAAAAGAAAAATAAAATTCTCAAAATCAGGAAAATTCTAATCGGGGTGGGGAATGGGGAGTGCGTGGTATGCCTTTAGCTCTTTAGCTGCTCAAAAGTGTCTTTATTTTCACTACTATTTACGATAATACATGCTCCCGGGGGATCCATTTTCCTTATGTGATCAACAAATTTTTTTTATACGTAAATTTGATTTTTTTTTTAACGGGGGAGGGGGGAATCTGTGATGAGTCAATTTTTTTTTGTAAGTTTAATAAAAATGTCTAGTGCAAGAAAAGAGGAAATAAACTGCAATGTACATTATGTTAAAATCTTTATTATTCAACAACATTTTATCTGAGATAAATTCTATACTGGCGTGCGACCAGTATATAAACAATCTGATTAAAATCAAATCTTTGATCCGTTCCGACAAATTCTAATGTCGCTACACTTTGGTTAGTGACTATCAGAATTTCGGAGCGTTACAAAAATCTGATTATAATCAGATTGGTATATAAATAAATAAAAAAATCTTATGAATTATGAATAATGAAAATGTACTGGAAAAATAGGTATATTTATTTTATTTTGCATTCAAATTCATTTACTTTACGTCACTACTTTTATTTTTATTGATTTATCATAATTCATTTTGATCACCTGCTGCGCTCGCCCCAACGGTCGCACCGTAAAACATATTAAAAACCGCAAAAAATAATTTACAGAGAAACGTGGAATGTTTTCTGCTTATAGTGACGGAGTTTGGGTACTCGGGGATATACATGTATACAAAGACCTGCAAATACAGAGTTATCTTTTGCTTTGCATTGGACTATAAAATGAATGTCGTCTTTTTAAAAAATAAAATCTTGATAGCCGCAATCGCACCATGCGGGCTTTGACAATGTTTAGAAGATTGTTAAGATTGTTTTCCGTTTTTGCATGTCCAAAGGCCCGAGAAATCTGTTTCGCCATTAAAACTTTAGAATTTTCTATTTTGAAAAAATATTTTAACATAATTTTTAAGTCACAAAACTATGTCTAATTTAAGAATTTTATAACTCCCCCCCCCCCCCCCCCGCAAACAAAATTATCCCTCTGAACCCTTCTCCTTTGAAAAAAAAAGATACATATGTAACAAGCGGGTACCAGTTATTGCCGAGTACCTATAAAGTACCCATGATCGTAACTACTCGGCCTTTTCCGTTGCGAAAAAAATAACCCTAGCGGAAATTAACGAGTAGTTTCGGAAATTGACGAGTGAATACGATTATCGTCATACAGTGTAACATTGGAGGAGGCCCCTCTCTGCCGAGAGCAGGAACGTCCCCATCTTCAAAATGACACCGAGGACAGGCTGTGCTATTTTTTTTTTCTTTATTTTTATTATATTGTGTCTGGGGCTAATTAACAAGGTCGACTCCTTCTGCCCAGGTAGGTTGTTGTTGTTTTTTTTAAATGGCCTACTTTCGATTTGTTGTTATCATTTTTTTTTGGGGGGGGGGCGTATATTGTCTAAAACAGGGGATATTATAAACATGTTGCTTTACTTTCGGTTTGTTTTTGGTTTTTTTGATAAACATTCTCAGTAACGTGATGTACAGCACGTTCAATCATCACTTACAAAACTGTATTTGTCTGCGATGCAGGGGGTTTTGCATAAATATGCATCAGCCATGGCTCGGATGATAACGTCGAAAAATTATACGAGGTCGGAATGGTGAAAACTTTAAAAAGATATTAACATTTCCCATCATATATCTCCCGTTCCTGTGAACTTTTATGAGTGAAATATGATATAATGTGTCAATGCAGAAATCTTGGATTATTTTCCCTGTAGGCTAGTTCATGTAACGTGGGAATGTTAGTATCAATTAAGTGCTTCGCAGGAGTCGGCAATCTTATCAATAAAAATTACTTTGAGTCAAAATTAGTAAAAACCCAGCCATGAGCTTCGCTCACGAAGTCATATTTCGTGAGCGAAGCTCATGGCTGGGATTTTACTTATTTTGACTCTAGGTATTACTTATTGATAAGATTGCCGACTGCTATGATTGCTTCCGTCACTTTTTGATGATTTTTAATTAAGATAAGCGTAACCGTCAATGAAGTTCAATTCAATTCGATAATTTAAGGAAAAATATCCAAGATTTCTTCATTGACACATTATTATGTTTCACTCATAAAAGTTCACAGGAACGGAAACATTTCTTACGGAGATTTATGATGGGAAATGTTTAGGCTACCGTTTTGTACAACGCACTTTGAAAAATTACGCACTTTGAAAAAAATTTTCAAAGTGCGTTAATTTTGGGACCAAGTCAACGCACTTTGAAAAAAATTTTTTTTTTTTCAAAGTGCGTTGATATCGTCGATATTAACGCACTTTGAAAAAGAAATTGTTCATGGTTTAGTCAAATAATTAATACTTTTATATACAATAAATGATTGTTTTAACCTTGTGTAGTTTAATTTGAAAAAGAACCCGTTGCATTCTCAGCTAACTTGATAAACAGTTTGTAGATGAGAATTTTTTTTCTCATAAGACAATATCGACAATTTACACACAAAGAACAATTCGGGAGATTTGAATTATCCAAATATGACATAAACTTCATCGCTTAGCAACTGCATTTTTCTAATTTGAGTATGCAGCAAATTTACTTCTTATTTGGTATACTGAGCTTACAAGAACGAATGTGATTTGTATATATTGATAATGGAGATCAATGTACAACGTATTTAAACTGGCTTACTGCATGTGCTTGTAAACAAACATAATATGATAAAAGGATACATTAGTTATGTTTATCAAAAACAATATGATCTTTTAGAAGAACAGTGCGAAAAAAAAACCCACATCCTAATGCTCATTTTAAGTTTATAATAATTGAATGTTTGTTAATGTAATTTCTTTTTATTTTGAAGTGATTTATTTGATAAGAAAACAAAATCAGAATGTTAAAACTCGTATATTAGATTCTTTAACATACCAATGGAGAAATTATTGTTTGGCCAGCTCGTTTTTTCAATATCACTCCATGTACTTAAGGTAGTCCTATACTCGGCACTAAATGGGCTCAATCATTAAAAGCTTAGCTTTAAATGATAAATATACATTCTAGCAATACATATACAAAGAAAATATGCATGTTTACATGCTAGTTTGTTTGTTATCACCTCTCATACGGGTGTACCCCCTTGCGAAAATTATTGACAATTATGAAATTTACCAGACGTCCGTTTTTCCTAAAAATAATTACCAATTTTGGGAAAATTAAAACTGAACATACAAAATAGAGTATAAATATTTATTTAAGCCATATCTCATCAATAATTTTGCGCAAATTTTTGTAAGTGCTTTATGGACCTGATGTATCAAAATAGAATACAAAAAATGCAATCATTGTGCTAGTATTGCGTTTGGTAATTTTTTTTACTATTTTATGGACTCAAACTTAAATTCATGGTGTTTATTCTATAGATTGACATCTTAGAAAAAAGATTTGGTAAAATAAATTATATGTTGACGGATTACTTTTCACGCTATAAGCTCTAAACCAAGTAGACCCTGACGAAAAAATCCGTAAAAATCACATTTTGCTACAGTTTTCTGCCTAGATCTGTCAACAATGTTAGATATCATTTAAACATTAATCAATTGACGATTGATCAAATTCGAAATATCTTCTGTGTCTTAATTTAAACCGGTTTTAATAAAAGAAAAAGAAAATTTCGGGGGGGGGGGGCATCAAAACAAAGAAGATATAAGCATACCTGAGATCCTGGTTAATCAGAAACTTCGTTTTTTATTTTACTTTAACAGAATCGAGTTTCTCAACATTAATCATTTCTATCTCTCATAGAATACATATATTACTGTTCTAATTGCTTATTATTACCATTGTTTACAACAGCGATGTAGAGCAAAATCAATACCGGGTATCTAAAACGCTTTGTAAAAGTCACCAACTACCCTTTATTTCAGTTATGACGTCAAAATTTATATGACTTCATAATTGATTTCATTTTTTTTTTTAGTTTCAATGAAAAATAAGAGGACACAAGCATTTTATCAATTTCCACGAAAACGAAATCCGCATCATATGATTTTGAATAGTGTTTTAGAAACTTCAGATTACACATATTCTAAGATACGTTTTTCCTGAAATCGGTGGACTTGGAGAGGTTTCAAATAAGATGTTTTCGTTTACATAATAGTAGTCCAAAATTAAGACTTTTGGTTGCATTTTATTCTATTTTTAGATAGTTCATCAGAAATTAATAAAGTGAATCATGATATTAATAGTGATTTTATTTTCGAACATTTTGAGCATAAATAACCCCCATAATAGTCACATACAAAATGTACATATTTTCACGAAATTGTTTACATTTCATCAAAATGAAAATTGGAAATCATGAACTTTGACCCTTTGTAGTTATAAAACTGGACGGGCAAAATTCATTTGAATTTCATGAGAAAAAACACTTTAGTATAGTGAACAAAATGGTACGTAACTTTGGTACAACCTCTAAAAAATGCAAGCCGCAAACCTTACCTTAAAGCGTTTTAGTTGCTGAATATCATATGTTTTGGGAGGAAAAATGAGGGGTAGGGGTCCTTCTTCCTGTAATCAAGTAAATGCATGATGCACTGGTGATTGACCGGTATCTTTGGATAACCCCCACCCACACCCCACCCCAACCCCATCCCCGTTCTCAAATACGGTAAATTAAAGATTCACCAGTGTTAACAAATCATCATACTATCAACAAATTTGAAATTCAACTCCAGAACTTGTGATTTATACATTTTTTTCAAAGTGCGTTAAGAGTGTCGATACTAAAAAAGATTTGATGTACCATCTTAACGCAATTTAAAAAAAAATTCAAAGTGGGTTAACTTAATATTGGTCCAAAATTTAACGCATTTTGAAAATTTTTTTTCAAAGTGCGTTGATTTGGTCCCAAATTTGACGCACTTTGAAATATTTTTTCAAAGTGCGTAATTTTTTCAAAGTGCGTTGCCACATACCGTATAACTGGATTTTTCTACGGGGTGCTATTTTCCCCGAAATTCTTCGATCAAGTCTTAATCGCAAAGAATCAATCGCAAAAAAAAGTCATAAAATGTCCCCATAAAAATACCCCTTGTGAGGCCTCTTCATAGAGTCTGAATTCACGCTTCGTTGCGTAATACAGGTATCGATAATTGGTCAGTGAATACCCCGTAGTTAGTAGTCACTCCACGCTTTGCCAGCAACAAATAAAAATAGACTTTATTGTTTAAATGTCTAGTTAATAAAATTCAATAAAAATATACTTTATTATTGTCAAAGTGAAATCGCAAAAATTAAATCGCAAAAAATAAATATAGTATTTACCTATTTCAGGATCATATCGCAAAAATTTGCACCTGCATTAAAAACCAGTTATACGGTATCTTTTAAAAGTTTTTCGACGTTATCATCCTAGCTATGGCTGATGCAATGCAAAAACCCTTGCATCGCAGACAAATACATGCAGTTTTCTTTTCGGTGTAAGTAGTAGTTAGGCCTATAAAAAAATGTATGGTTAAGATGAAAAAATTATGTTAGGTAGGTATTATAGGAATTTAAAAAAAAAATTATCATAATGATATTTTTTTTCTGCATGAATCCTAAGAATGTTTGTTTGACAATGTGTCATATTTAAAAACAGATTTTTTAATAGAATTAATATAAAATTTTCAATCGGATTAAAAGACATCTACAAATGGTAGGATCGGGGCATTTTTGTAGGTTAGGTCTTTACCCTAAACACACAACTTTTTTTAGGCCTTACCCAATACAATTGCATTGGTTATAATGTTAAGATGATCCACCTAGCTATAGTACAATAACAATAAGTATAATAATCCTTATTATAATATTATAGTTTAGTAACTAGTTATTATAATAATAAAAAAAGAGAAAAAAATCAAACAAATAAAAAGATTTACATACAGGTTTAGGTTGTGTGGTATAATACAATAAGTTTGACTAAATGGATTATTTGAATCTTTTTTGTAAATTTGATAAATTCAAGTACATTAATTATTAACTTGCAGTCATTTCACTAGAGCCAGTCGTTGATTACTGTTGTAAAAATGGTTGGGAAACGGGCTGAGAATATTAAAGAAAATAGATGTTATTTAAGGAATAAGGAATCATTCTTTGAGTATTATGAGGTGATAATTTCGGTCGGGGCGTGATCAAATCCAATAAAGCCCAAAGGGCTTTATGATAGATTTGATCACGACCCGACCGAAATTATCACCTCATAATATTCAAAGAATGATTCCCTATTACTTATATTTATATAATTTTAAAGAAGGAGTCTTTTCTGGTTTTCGACTTTTCAAACGTAAATTTGATTAATCAAGATGAACGGAAATTAAAATAATATATTTTTCTTTCTTTTTTACTATCATACAACCTGGCATAGAAAAAGTAATTAATGTTTAGAATCTAACAAGGACTATATTTTTGGTGTAATATTGGCGTAGGAAAATATCACATGTTTCGCAATTCAGAATTGCTGCAGATTAATGAGTCTGTGTTAGCATTTTAAAAACAATAACATTAATGTTGGATTTTTTTTTTACTAATATGAACTAATGATATGATCCTTGGATTTCAGAATATGTTTTTAAAATATGATTTGCCTATCAAATTACATTTTTATAAGCTTTTTAAAGCGCCCATTCTATACATTGATTTTTGTTTTAAAAAATCACTAATATCAGTTTTTCTCTCTTATTAAATGGTCAATATATTTGCTTTTCTGTCTAGTGTGATCACAGGCAAAGAACTGGAAAATGTAAATATATAGCAATGTTTAAATCTTGATCATTTGGTAAATTAAATGCAGATTTACTGAATTGGTGGGTCGGGGAAATTTATGGGTGAGATGAGGGTTATTACTGAGACAGTTCGTGGGTGAAAAAAGAAATTTTTGACTGACAACTAAAGAGTCCGTCGAAGATATAGCAAAATCTGAAATCTTCCTGACCTGTGACTTTAGCGGGCAAGGCAATTGTCTAAAAAAAATAATAAGGGAAAAAATTGAAAGTGATCGCAGATGTACATTTCGTGATATTGAAAGTTGTTTGCATATCGCCGGATGCATTTCATTTTAAAGCGTATATATTGAAACTACGAGAGTACGAAAAAATTCTGCCAGATTGCTACCGCATATATTGATCGAACAACTGTAAGACTCTCCCTGTCTTTCATTTAATGATTCGATGATGTTTTTTTTCAGACTGGGAGATACATACCTGCAGTTACATGTACTTCTAATCCATTTAAATGAATATTTGATTGTATTTAAAGTTAACCCCATGCATGGCTATTGGGATGAAGATACAGTTAGTGGTCGATGTATATTGAGATGTGATGGTGGATATGAACCCTCAGGTTGTCATGTTATCCGATACTCACACAGACATGGGAAATGGAACCATGATGTCCCTAGTTGTCAAAAAGGTAAGAACATTAGCATAAGCGTGTTTGCTAACGCTAGACCCCTCCCCCCACTCCAAAAAAAGTAGAAGAAAGAAAAACAAGAATCTTATTTTTTGTAAAGGACTTATGGATGCCAAGCTTATCATTCGTTTCTTCCTTCAGATGATGGTTTCTGATTTTAAATTAGGTGTTCATGACTCTCTAAGTCAAGTTGGTGGATTATTAGATTATTATTAATGCATTGATAATACCTCCTACACATGTAGGTAGGCGTTAAAATGCCGTGTTTGCACTTATACATAACATTCTTTGCAATAGTTTCTGAGACTTAAATTATATTGAAATAAAATAATTAGGTTACGATTCAGTCTTTTAATTATGAAATCATGTGTCAAAAAGGTACTTAAACAGATTCATAAAATAATATTAATAGGTGTGTAGAACCACCTTTAAAGATGACAGATAACTACGAAAATCTCATTTTTTTTTTATCAGAGTGGCCGGTATCGGGAAAGACTCTGGCGGCGGTAGGGACCGGAGTCGCCGCTGTGGTAGCCACACCTGTGGTTTTAGCTGGAGCGGGATTCACCGCCGCAGGAGTAGCAGCAGGTTCCATAGCCGCAATGATTCAGGTATAATATAGACTAAATAATATGTTTTTCTATTATAGACCGCTGACTTTTAAACAAAATCATGCAACTTTATCTTGTAAAAATATCGTTTCATGTGATTCAAGTCAAGTGAATAAGTGCTTTACTTTTTAGTTTTCAGTGGTTTAAACGTTAAAGTGTCAATGTCGTGAAAAAAATAATTGAAAAAGTCTGGCAGTATGTTGTGTTTTGATGTATTTTGTTTATTCACATGTAAGTAGAAAATAAAATGTCAACGTACCTGCTTGCCCAACTATAATATTAAGGGCAAGGTTAGAGATTTAACTTGTTGATGTCAAGTAATAGTATTTTAATGACATTAAACTGGTACAATTTTTTTTCAGACCCCGTTTACAGCGGTGGGTAGCTGGTTCGCTTTGTCACAGAGTGCTGGTGTGATAGGGACGGCGGCCACCACTAAAGGGGCAATAGGAGCTGTAACAGGGGCGATAACCTATGCGACGTCCTCTATGTTCTCTAACTGTGAAAAAGAATAACTAGCTTTTGTTTTCATTAGCCTATAATAAGCGAATTCATTAAATCTTTCTTGAGAAACTCTGACTTATTATTTTATTGCATGCTCCTCTTAATTATTTTGTTGTTGTTGACATTCTACCAAAATACGCTATGTTAGATTGTTATACTTTCATGTTAAATACTGAAATCTGATTGGTTAAGACGCAGTTAATAATATTTACTATTACCCTCAGCGTTAGCAACGCACTTGGCAACGGGTAACATTAAAAAATATTACATGCGCGAAAATTATGCGCGTACGGTTCGCTGTAGAATTCACGTTATTCCTATATAAAAGCAGTAAAATTTTCTTAAAAATTTTAAAAAAGACATTCAGTATAACAAAATAAATAGTGCCTGTTTGGGAGGATAACAGTTGAAATTGACACCCCTCGAAAACCATTGTCAACCTCCGCTTCGCGTCGGTTGACAATGGTTTTCTCGGGGTGTCAATTTCAACTGTTACCCTCCCAAACAGGCACTATTTATATAATAGCAACGCACTTAAAAAAAATTACGCACTTTGAAAAAAATTGAAAGTACGTTAAATTTGGACCAAATTAACGTTTCTTTGAAAAAAAAAATTCAAATTGCGTTATGAAGGTACAAGTTGATAACCAGTTCATCGTTTAATTGATTACAGAAAGGTCTGTTACAATGCACTTTGAAAAATTACGCACTTTGAATTTTTTTTTCAAAGTGCGCTAATTTTGGGACCAAGTCAACACATTTTGAAATTTTTCCTTCTAAGTGCGTTGATATCGTCGATATTAACACACCTTGAAAAAAAATGATCAGGGTTTAATCCAAATAATTGATACTTTTATATACAATAAATAATTGTTTTAACCTTGCTTAACTCAATGTGATGTATTTTAAAAAAGAACCCATTTTATTCTCAGCTATCTTGATAAACAGTTTCTTAATTAGAATATTTTTCTTCTCACATAAGACAATATTGACAATTTACACATAAAGAACTATTTGGAATTATCCAAATATGACATTAACTGCAACTCTTAGCAACTGCATTTTCCTTTTTTGTGTACGTAGCAAATTTACTTCATATTTGGTACACTGGGCTATGTCAGAACGGGTATGATTTATATATATTGATAAAAGAGATCAATATATAACATATTTCAACTGGTTAATTGCATGTGCTTTAAACAAACATGATTTGAAAAAGAATACTGTCGTGTCTACTTTTGGGGAATAATCTTTATTTGTAAAACTCGCTTGTAGTGAAGGACCCTTTTTGATCCAGTCTCCTGTCCAAACGGTTTGGGATGACTGTTAAATATAAAACCAGGGAAGGCGTAAAAATAAAAATTAAACTTGTTGTTTTATTGGCGTCTCCGATCAGAGTGTTTACAAGCAATAGTCACCAGTTACAATAAAATATCAATATCTAATTTGTATGCTCAATGGCATTTACAAACTTACATGAACCTAACCTTCCTTAACCTGGTGACTCATAGAGTGATCAAACAAATATAAAACACTCACTCTATATCTATACCTCAGATTTATAATATTCAATACAAAAAAAATGATTGTAGAACCCAATAATATTAATACTAAAATATCAGTCGAGAAAATTCGAATTAAACTCTAACTAACATATACACATTACTGGAAACATTTAACATTAAAAACAAATTACTCAATTAACTTTAACATTCTGTTTACTGTCTCCGCTAATTAATACGCACAACAATGTAAAAACTCGATTTAAACATTTACCTGCATTTTGTCACAAATAAATTGTAAAATCTCCAAACACCGGAGAGTGCATACATTATAAATGTAAAATCTAAACGTCTACGATCAACATAAAATATTCCGGGTCAAAGTTAAGTAATAAGAAAAATAACTGAATTAAATAAGAAATCAATTCTAATCATTATAACTGAGATATACGGTAAACAACTTTTAAATAGTTTTGTCAATAAATTTTGGTATAAGACTGCATTAAATTAACTTATCAACCCTGAAAGCTCAAATGCTATGAATTTATATTTTTGTTTCACATAACTAAAATAATAAAAGTAAAACTTAACTAATAAACAAAAATCATAACTGTTAAATATAAAACCACGGAAGACGTAAAATAAAAATTAAACTTGTTGTTTTATTGGCGTCTCCGATCAGAGTGACCCACGGAGGGGACGCTATCTAGATCGGAAACCCGCGCTTCCCTGCCCAGGTACTGACCAATCAAAATCTTAATTCTTTGTTCAAAACTAATTTCGGAATAGATAATTCTAATTAATTTGGTGATCACGTGATGTATTTATTTATTCTAAACTGACCGAGGCTCGACTTAGAACCTGACGCTACAGGATAATCCCCTAACAAAAGGTCTAATGGATGGCACTTACTCTGACCACAAAATTAACAAAAGATAAAAGCGAACCTAAAGAACAACTACTAACAGATGAACACCTATGTACAAATTAAATCTAGCAGCTAGAATGAACTCAAACAAATATATGACATCTCTATATATTGGTTACGGATTAACTTGAAACATTCGTGAAACCTATCATTTTACACCTTTTACTTATTAAATAAAAAGATGACACCAAGAAAATTCTTCCTTGTGGGAAGAACAGCTGTCTAAACAAATCATTCTCTTCAATTAATCCGTGAATAATGAATAAAAAAAGGAACTTATACATCTACATGTATCATAAACAAAACAGACAAAGTAAAGAAAAAAATAAAAATGAAATATTAAATTCTTTTGTACACAAAGGTCATTAAGTTATAACTGTCCTTTCTGACATATATTATTTTTCAAATAATATCTGCAATATGACTACTTCCTCCCTTGCTATAACTGCTTTCGTCCCTGAAAGCTCAAATTTAAAAGAACATAACCAAAAAAAATAAATCTTTGTATAACTAAAAGTATAATGATCAAGAATAGTTATATGAACAAAAATAGTTCTAAAGGTTTGGGTTTTTTTTCAATCAATGTACATTTGCGAAAATCTTGAAAAAACAAATAAATTTTTTTACATATTTCAAACACAAACAGTTAACATGTTGCTTGCAACACTTGTAAAACATTAACAAATTTATAGTGAGCATTATATGTAAATGCACAAAGGAGAAAAAAAAGAAAAAGAATTCATGCATGTAAAAAAACAATGCATGACAATCAACACAAAAAAAAACATATTTACAATGGAAAAAAAAATTGAACTAAAAACACAATTAATGGCTAAGTTTTGCGATTCTCATTTTTAAAAGTTACATATGGGGATGACAATTAACTTTAATCTTTTCAGTGTAAGTCTTTTAACAGACAGCATCCACTTGTAGAGTTATTTATCTAGATAAAATGCATAGTTGTTATGTAAGATAACTACATACGCCATAAATGGCTGTTGTAAGAGTTTAGTTAATTTCCGGTGAACAAATGGGTTTACTGTAAATTTAGAAGGAACTGTAAGGGTAGTTTCAGTTTGTTTATCTGTAACAGAAAATTTTTCCCAAGTAGCAAAGTAGTCATATTGCAGATATTATTTGAAAAATAATATATGTCAGAAAGGACAATACGATAGTGGTGTTCAGGGATGGGGTCGATTACTTTCAAAAGTAATTGATTAAATTACAATTACTTTGGGTTTTAAAAGTAATCGATTACAGGCTAATTACATCCATTTTTAAAAGTAATTGATTACATTAGATTACTTTTCCTCATTGTAATCATGATTACTTTAGATTACATTATTTATTTTTCAGTTTTTTCATAGTTTAAATGTTTCATCTTTAAAAAAACAGTGCATTTTTTACAGGACTCTTTATTCTATTATCAATGTAATTTGTTGCATTATTAACTATTTGAAGTAGTTTTTGCATTCCCCGATATGTATGCATAACAGTATCTACATTTGGCTTTCACAATACCTGATGATGGTTGATCATCAGAAAACTCAAACTGTTGTACAGCAGACATCTTTCTCTAAACGAAGTCCAACTAAAAGTGACCCTTTAAATAATTTTCCCAATTAAATAAGCACAGTATGTGAAATGTTTTCTAATGCGCCTAAAAGCAAGGACTGTTGAATAGCAAACTCATTGTATCGTAACTGGACATGAATTGAAACATGCCCAAGGGCAATAAAGGAATACTGGCCAACTTTAAGATAGCTGCAGAACTGTAGCTCTCCGAAAAAAAAATATTGACAGACCGGAGAGCTACAGGGCCACCCATTGAAAAAATTGTATATTTATTGCGCAGAAAAACGTGCGCTAGTTTTGGACTGATTTACCTTATTTATACGCAAATTCTGTGAAAACAATTAGTACCAATAAATTCTTCATGCAATTTACTACTGATATCGTCTGTTCACTTGCCTCGGATAGTCTTTTAAACACCATCACCAGTCCCGTAAATTCATGTAGTGCACTTTGTTTAAATGTAAAAATGGCGACTCTCGATCTCGATGTAAATTCAACATACTTGATTTTCCGAGGACGGTAGCGTGTTTCGATGAAAGTCTGAGGCAAATAAAGAGGCAATATTAGTAGTAAATTGCATGTCGAATTTAATGGTACTAATTGTTTTCACAGATTTTGCGTATAAATAAGGTAAATCAGTCCAAAACTAGCGCACGTTTTTCTGCGCAATAAATATACAATTTTTTCAATGGGTGGCCCTGTAGCTCTCCGGTCTGTCAATATTTTTTTTTCTTGGAGAGCTGCAGTTTTGCAGCTAACTTTAAGACTGATCCTTATTCACTAAATATAAGATCCATTGAATAATGATTTCAACCTATTGAATTTTGCCATTGTAATCATAAGAGTAATCAAAAATTAATCATGATTACAGGATTTTTTCACAGAGTAATCGATTAAATTACGATTACTTGTAATCACAAAAATGGATGATTACTGAATACTCATGATTACTCAGCAACCTGTAATCGATTACAGCTGAATACGATTACTGATTATGATTACCCCATCCCTGGTGGTGTTTATCAAAAACAATAATGATTATTTAAAAGATCTGTGCAGCCTAATGCATTGTTTTAAGTTTATGATAATTAAATGTGTGTTAATGTTTTTTTTTGATTGAAGTAATTTATTTGATTAGAAAATGAAAAGAGGGTTTATGTTGAAACACTTATAGTTTCTTTAACATACCATTGGAGAAATTGTTGTTTGGCCAGCTCGTTTTTTCAATATCACTGTACTTAACTTACAACAAAGCGTGTTTCTTTTCCGAACTTAATCATTAAAATTTTACTTCAAGTTGATGAATATCATATGTTTTTGAAGAAAAAAAAATGAGGGGTAGAGGACCGTCTTTCTGTAATTGATTAAATGATACACTGGAAATTGACCTGTGTCTTTGGTTAATCCCCCCCATTCCCGTTCTCAAAGACAGTAGATTCACTACTGTTAACAAAACGTCACACTATCAACAAATTAGAAATTTAATTCCAGAATTTGTGATTTTTACTAAAAAAAAAAAAAAATACTAAAAATTGTTAACCTTCATAACGCACTTTGCAATTTTTTTTCGAAGTGCTTCATTTTTTCAAAGAGCGTTGACACAAAGGACCCCTACCCCTCATATTTCCTTCCAAAACATACAATATATAGCAATAAAGAAAAATTGTTGTAAATTAGTTCAGTGATAAAAAAGAAGAAGAAAAGAGCTGGCCATACAATCATTCCTCCAATGGTATGTTAATGAATCTGTAAGGGTTTCAACATACCTCTTTTCAAATTCTTATCAAATAAGTCGCTTCATCGTAAAAAAAAAAGTACGTTGCCAAACATTCAATAATTAAGAGTCTAAAATAAGAGGAAGATGTGGTATTTTTTTCTCGCACTGACGTTCCAAAAAGTCATATTGTTTATGATAAACATTACTATCGTATTCTATTTTCACATCTTGTTTGTTTATAAGCACATACAATTGAAGCCAGTTGAAATATTTTATACATTGATCTCAATTATCAATATATATACACAGTCCTTTTCGTTTATGGCATAACCCGGTGTACCATTTCAATTGTATTCTTATTTCACATCTTGTTTTTTTTTTTTTATGAATATGTTATACATTGATCTCCATTATCAATATATATACACATGTGCATCAATCATTTTCCTTTCTGGCATAGCCTGATGTATCAGAGAAGAAATAAATTTGCTGCATACATATAAAAGAACTAGGCAATCGCTAAGCGATGCAGTTTATGTTATATTTGAATAAATAAAATCTACCGATGTGTTCTTAATATGTAAATTGTCAAACTACACAAGCTTCTGAGAAAGGAAAAAAAATTATAATCGAGAAACAGTTTATCAAGTTAGCTGAGAATGCATTTGGGTTTATTTATAAATACATTTATCTCCTATTGAGCTTAACAAGGTTAAAACAATTGTTATGTATGAAAGTTTCAATTATTTCGACCAATATCAATATATATCACCGCACTTTGAAGAAAAAAATTTCAAAGTGAATTGACTTGGTCACAAAATTAAGTAAACGCACTTTGAAATTTTTTTATTCAATGTGCGTTGTAACAACGCGACATGTTTACATGGTTCAGTTTAAGGCTTTCAATGGTGTACAGGAGTCTTTGTAATTTAAAAAGTCACATGCAGTAAAACATATAGAACAACTTCGATTCTCTAAGCCAGAATATATATGCAATGCACCCTCGGATCGATTTTCCACTGTTGGAGTTTGCGGAAAGAGGTCTAGAGGGATCAGTAAATGGAACTAAATTCATTTTAATGTCAGTCTGATTTCAATCAATCCGTTGATCAAAATAGTAATTAAAGTCAGTGATTTAAGTTAGCGATCGAAGTGAGCAGATTAAGATAGCAATCAAAGTGAATGGTTAAAAATAACAATCTAGGTCAGCGGATCAAAATAGCATTCAAAGTGAGTGGATCATGCTTTACTGAACGTATTAATGTAGCGAGCAAAGTGAGCGAATCAAGATTCGTTGGGTTAAATTTCTTTGTTTTTAGATAATAAAAAAAAGATAATCATTTCGTTTGGATTTAAGAGGGCAGGCTGGTCGTGGCCATTTTAAGACAGTATTGATCTTCTTTAGAAGAGCTCTTTGTAAAAGTATAGAAATAGACTGCATGTAAATTTAAAAGTTAAAACATATTGATATTTGAAAGTTTGAGTTTACAGTTCAATACATTTTATTCCTTACAAACCTATTGTAATTTTTTGGGGGAAACCAGACTACAAAGTCCATTTTAACATGGTGTCGGCGGTGAGCTGTGTATATTTTTTCCGCCTATGTCATCTGTGTATGGGACAGACTTCATTCGTTGATTCCAAATGTCCAAGTAAGTTTTCAATTGTCATGCTTTAGTTTAGGCATATCGAGACGATGTTCAAACACCCATAACATGTACAATGCATTCTAAATTCTACTTTCGAATTAATAATTCTGGTAAATACTTCATCACTTTTTAATGTTCAGATGTTCAGAGAGAGAGAGAGAGAGAGAGAGAGAGAGAGAGAGAGAGAGAGAGAGAGAGAGAGAGAGAGAGAAATTGCTATTTAGGTTCCTATCTTTGTCAATCTTATTCACCTTCATTCGTTTTTAAAACATGAACATTTGCTATTTAATGAAATAGATAAAGTGATTAAATAAAAAAGGGAACATAGGGGAATGTTAACAGGCTTCTTAAAAGTTGACTACTTTAAATACTTTTTTGTTATTGACTTTAATTTCGCTAACAAAGTAAGGCCTAATTGGCGTTGCACGGTGTCCTTGGCAACGCGCAATGCACGCATGCGTAAAGATGAATACATGTCAACAGCACCCATCCCCCCACACACACACACAGACTTCCATTTTTCTATTTGTTTCTTTTTATTTCCTTTTTTTTTAAACTGAGTCAAACAATTTTTTACTCTTATATATATCATACTCTGTCCCGAGTTTATGCTTCCACCACTTTTTGCTTGATATTTCAATAACAGTAAATACCTTTGTGCTCAAACTAGGTTCATCCACTATTATAAAAAATGTCTTAGACTAGATTATCTGTTTTGAAACGCCCCCTCTACCGCTTCAGGTTCCAATACACATCCCAAAATTGAAAGTCTACGGAGATTTTGCATTGCAACAGCCATTAAGAAGCCCGGATGATAACGTTAAAAAATTGCGCGATGTATTCCGAGTGTATTCCGAATGGAGAGAAGATGTAAACATTCCCCATTATAAATCTCCGTAAGGAATCTGTTTTCGTACCTGTTAATTTTTCTGGGTGGAAAGGGATAGTTGATCAATGAAGATATCTTGGATATATTCCTTTTTAACGATTTCAACTGTATTTCTTTCACAAGTATGTGTAATTTTATTAAAAATCATCAAAAAGCGATGGAAGCAATAACTTGGGACAGACTATAATTTGTTTGTAATTTTTTAAAAATGTTCCCGACTCAACTCTATATAATTTTTTATTAATTTTTAAATGCATGACACATCTTTTATCTGTAAGTTGAAAACATTCTTTTTTTAAAATGCATGGTAAGATTTAAATGGCGGGCCTATTGAAATTGTCAAGTTAACAGGTTCACATATTTTGGATATATCAAGTGTTAAATGCATAATACAAAGTTTGGCAATAACATAATTGCGGTTGTGAAGTATTGTGACAATGGTAGTTTAATGTTGATTGAGAATATATGTTTAAAAAGTCTGTGAGAGATTGCTGTATTGATTTTAATCATTAATAATCTATAAATGAAAACAAGAGACCCATGGGCGACAACGCTCGCCTGAACAACAGTTGTGTATCCCTTTCAAATTATTCAAATATTAAACTTTTCTCAAAAACATGTATTTTACGAGTTTACAATACATTGAATAATTTATGAAAAGAATCTTAGTTTTTTTTTGGACATCATATCTTAGGATCTAAGAATCATCAACTGATCAGTTTTATCATCTTAGACCGCAATACATATGACTGCCGTCATGAAAAAAGGGTTCTTATCTTTTGACGTCGCAATGCTCAGAAAACGACGTCAAGGTTGCAGTATTGAAAACGCGTTTTTTTTTCTTTTCTTTATCTTTTTTTCTCTTCTGTGTTGGGTTTTTGAATAATTGGAGTCCGATTTACCTTAGATACCACGATTAAAATATTTTTCCATACAATTATTACAAAAAATCATTAAAGAGGCCGTAGCAATAGCAAAACTCTTTATTTTTTAGCCATATGTAACTTAAACCAACTCTAGTTTATTTGCGAAGTTTCAAGAAAATCGACTCTCTGGTTCTTTTCTGGGACCATCTCAAAGTAGGGGCCTAAATTCAACTACTATAGGAATACATAGGAAACTCATTTTTCGCACATCAAAGCAGATTTAGAAAATACTACAATAGCCTATTTCTCCAATTGTTATATATGATTATAAAATCATTTCCTACCTTTTATGTAAAAAATACTAAATTCTACCGTCTGGTTTTTAGTGGGTCCATCTCAAAATATTAAAATGCACCAAAGTTTGCAATATATTTGGATCATTACAAATGAAGATTTGAATAATGGATTCATTCCAAAAATAAGGGAAGTGTCCTCAAGAATAGCATCATTTTGTGTATAAAATTTCAGCGGCGTACAATCTCTACTTTTTCTTTAATGTTATTTCTTATAACATACTCCCATAAACTTAATTTTTCATTACGTCATAAAATCGCAATGGCAACGCTCCCCTACCCCACAACGGAAAAATTGTTTTAGAAATAAAAATTTCCTTTAAAAAATAGAAATATTTTTATCTGTATTTTATTTATTGTGTTCAATTTTATAAATAATATCGTAAAACTCACATAAGAAGTATAAATCAATTGCATTATAAAACTAGAATGCGCAAAAACATGCGCAATGAAAACTTAAGTCGGCCTCCTTAAATAAATGAAATATATTCATTTTATCGCCAAATACGAATCTTTAATCCGAAAATACGATATGTTCTAATTGGGAAATGACACTGTAAATCATCGTTGGAAATTCACCGCGCGTCTCGCACACACTAATCTGTTGAATGCGAGATTGGCCGGGGATTTCCGACAATGATTTTTAAACTTTTATGAGTTAAGTTGTACAGCTTTCATTTTAAATAAGCATGTCTTCGTGATGAGCGCCCTTCAGGATGTTACGTTATCGGATACAATTACTGGGAAGAGAAAAGGAACCAAGGTATTTCTATTTCCTAAGAAGGTAAAGGCATGAGCAAGTTACATGTTATATTACGCCTTTAACCCCCTTCCCGATAAAAAAAAATTGAATCAGGTTGAAGGAACCAAAATCGTATCGGAGTCCTTAATGTTTTACGTTGCCAATGAATTATTTGTTAACGTCCTGTGTAAAGAAACGCTCTAACAAGATAGATCTACGATGGGACCTATATTTTATTATTTATAAATGTTAATCGATTAATATAATTACATACAGGTATGTTATATTTGTATCTTTTGACAGGTGACCCATTGCATGGCTATTGGGATATTGATACAAGAAATAACCGTTGTATATTGAGATGCGATAGTGGATATGAACCTTCAGACTGTAATATCATACGATACTCACAAAAAGAAAGGAAATATAACCATGATGTCCCTAATTGTCAAAAAAGTTAGGACATGAGTTTGGGTTTTTTATAAACTAGTTACCCCTCCCCCTTTTACAAGAAACAAACACACTCCTTTAAAAAAGGGCTTGAGCTAGTTATATGTAAATACACCCCACCTCAGGAATAAAGGGTCACGCTGCATTCAAGATTTAAACATAGGTAATCATAGATTACTAAGCTCACCGAGACGGAGCACCACCCTTATGAGACATCACCTTCATAAGACCAACTTTATCATTTTATATGAAAATCATACTTTTATGATCTTGGATATTCATGGATTCTGTTTTGACAAAATATCGTATATCATCTGATAAATTTTTTTATGATAATCATGTGTTCATATGTTAATCAATACAATGATATAAAATTAAATATTGCATCATGTCATATTTCTTATATAACATATATCATATAATATTAAATAAAATACCGTAATAAACAATAATGAGATTTAATATTGTAACGTATGATATGACATTGTATTGTGTTATACCTTATTGTATTTGATCACATAATACAATATCATAAAATATAATACAATATAGTATCATATTACAATATCATATTACATAATAACACTGAAACATGATATTATATTGTATAATATAGAATGATATTGTATTGAATGACACTGAAACATATTTGATACATTATATGATATTATATCATATAATACAATATAATTTGATTCCAACATTGAATCTTATCAAATGATACAATATTATGTGATATGGTAAAATATTATAAAATACTTTATTATATTATACATATTGCATCATATGACACAATAAAATATATTACAATATCATATAATACAATTTCATGTGATATGATCATATATATCATATAAACCAATATCATATCATACAATATCGTATGATACAATATTATATAATATTACAATATCATATAATACAATTTCATGTGATATGATCATATATATCATATAAACCAATATCATATCATACAATTTCGTATGATACAATATTATATAATATTACAATATCATATAATACAATTTCATGTGATATAATTCTATATTACTGAAACCAATATCATATTATACAATATTGTATGATACAATATTATAGAATATACAATATTGTATCATAGGATACAATATAATATTTTGCAATATCTTATGTAATTGTATCATGTGATAAAATAATAAATTAAAAATACAATATAATATTATACAATATTGTTTCATAATATACAATACTATACATAACAATATCATGATACATAATCATATCATAAAATATCAAAAAAATTGATACAATATCATATCGTATCGTATAACTTTTTATAATATAACATATGATATCATATTGTATCATATCAAACAATATTGTTTCATACCATACAATACTTTATCATAGGAATCATGTTATATCATTTATCAACAAACACATCTATCTATCGAGCTGGTTTGAGTGAGGTAGGAGATTTCTTTAGCATCCTTGATAATGGAGATCAGGCTCTGCTTCTGAAGCAACCTCTGCATTTAATTTATAATAAAGTTAAATCAACTATGCAAGCTATCATCTATAAAACATGTGACCTGTTCCAAAAAACTAAACCTCATCCAGCATCCGAAACCTATGGCTCAGATTCAGCATTTAAGCCCATCAGGTGCATTTGTATCATAAGACGCATCATCCATGCAATTTTGGTGAAGTTTGGACCAGTAATAACTAAGATATCATCATCAGAGGGCATTAGCAATTAAAACCTAAACTTCCTCCAGCATCCGCAACCTATGGCTCAGATTCAGCATCCATGCCTGTCAGGTGCATCTGTATCATAAGACACACCATCCATTCAAGTTTGGTGAAGTTAGGACCAGTAATAACTAAGATTTATTTTTTAGCATCCTTGATAATGGAGATCAAGCTCTGCATCTGAAGCTACCTCTGCGATTCATTCATATTACAGTTAAATCAACTATGCAAGTTTGAAATAGTACTATCATCTATTAAACATGTGACCTGTTCCTAAAAACTTAACTTTATCCAGCATCCGAAACCAGACTATGCATTCAAGCCTGTCAAGTGCATCAGTATTATAAGACACCATCCATGGAAGTCTGGTGAAGTAAGGACAAGTAATAACTAAGATATCATCATCAGAGGGCACCTGTTTCAAAAACTTTATCTAACCAGCTCTTAAAACCTTAACCTCCTCCAGCATCCGAAACCTATTGCTCAGATTCAGCATTCAAGCTTGTCAGGTGCATCAGTATCATAAGACGCACCATCCATACAAGTTTGGTGAAGTTAGGACCAGCAGTAACTAAGATTAATCATCAGAGGGCACCTGCAACAAAAACTTTAACCAGCTCTAAAAACCTTAACCTCTTCCAGCATCCGAAACCTATTGCTCAGATTCAGCATTCAAGCTTGTCAGGTGCATCAGTATCATAAGACGCATCATCCATACAAGTTTGGTGAAGTTAGGACCAGTAGTAACTTAGATATTGCTATCAATGGGTACCCGCAACAAAAACTTTAACCTGCTCCAAAAACCTTAACCTCCTCCAGCATCCGAAACCTATAGCTCAGATTCAGCACTCAAGACTGTCTGGTGTATCAGTATCATAAGGCACACCATCCATGCAAGTCTGGTGAAGTACAGACCAGCAGTAACTAAGATACTGCTATCAAAGGGCACCTGCAACAAAAACTTTAACCTGGTCCAACAACCTTAACCTCCTCCAGCATCTGACATTTAGGACCCAGATTCAGCATCCAAGTCTTTCAAGTCCATAGGTAGGTCCAGATGCATCATCCATGCAAGTTTGGTGAAGATAGGACAAGTAATAGCTTAGATACAGGACCTGCAACAAAAACTTTAACCAGGTCCGGACGCCGACGCCGACGCCACCGCCGACGTCGAGGGTATAGCATAAGCTCTCCTTGACTTCGTCTCGGTGAGCTAAAAACCAGTTTTAAAGTGTACTGTTAAATAACAAATTTATTTATTTAAAATGAAATAATTACCAATTCCAAGAAAGAAGTCACTGCAGAATATTATTTAAAGTTATAAATTTTTTGTTTGATCCTACAGTATCATTTTGATGAAGTAGGTATTGTAATTGAAAATTTGTTTCGTGTTGATGATTCTTGCATACATCATTTGAATAATAACTGTTTCCCTTTTCATCAATTAGGTTTGTAGTATGCTAAAGTTTTGTTCAGGTTATATAAAAGAAATCAATGTCATTTATCTTTGTTTGTTTGTGTTCGCGTTATTTAAAGAGCGTCAACGAAGACAATCAAATGCATTTTAATACATGTACTTGTTTATTAATTTAAAGGATTATGTGCGGTTTAATGCACTTTCTGCCCCCAAAATCAAAGTTTTAGAAAGAGCTTTAACAATAAGGTGAAAGATAGTTAAAATCATATTGGAAGTAAGAGTGTAAGAGGTTATCTTCACAGTGACGTCATAATGTAGAAATGACGTCATGAAAATTGCATTATTTTGATAAATTAATGTTTTGTATCAAAATATGGGTGTTTCCGATGGTTTTTCGACTGGGAAACATCGAGGGCAGGCTTGCTCAAGTACCATTTATTTAGTATGTGTATAAATATCTGAAGAAAAACATATGTTAAAATCGCACTTGAGCAGACCTGCGCTCTTTACTTCCGAATGCAAAATATATAGCAAAAATTAGAATATTTTCATTTCTTTGCAAATTTGCGGGAATTAGGTCATTTAGGTGACGTCATAGATAAACAGCAAATGAGCAATGATGACTAAAATCAAGATTAAAGTTACTGTATAGGCATCTTCCATACAATGATTTGCGAAGATTTGATTTTTATACGACACTATTTAAAAATTGGTTTAAATCGGGGGGCAGATATTTGACCATACCGCATATAGTCCTTTTTCAAACCAAAAAATTGAATTTTTAATTTATCCGTAAAAGAGGATGCATTTATTTCAGAAACACATGATGTAGTTGCATTGTTTTATGCAATTATTATTGACTTTTAGCCAATTCATGTGAATTGAAATAAAATATTTTTTGAGCTTTGTATAAAGACGTAAAAATGTTAAAAGTTGTCAAAATTTAAAGTAAAACGTGTTAATTTTTCCTTACTAAACAATAGTTTATACCCTAAAATGTAATGTGGAAAATATTTAAGGTAGATATGATGCTATTTTGTTGACCACCCAGGCTCTTTAAATGATTCCAATCTATGAATTTTTGTATCAGAGTGGCCTGTGTCGGGAAAGACAATGGCGTCGGTAGGGACCGGAGTCGCCGTTGTTCTAGCCATGCCTTTTGTTATATACGGGGCTGGATTTACCACCGCAGGAGTGGCAGCGGGTTCATGCGCCGCTACGCTTCAGGTATATGATTAAATACAAATTTGTTTTTAATAGAACGCTGTCTTTTATAACCAAAACAAAAAACAAACAAAAAAAACATGCGACTTTATCTTTCATCTTTTCATATCAGAACAAATGCTTTAAGCTCCAATGGTTTTAAACGGAAAACGTTCATTTTCGTGAAAAGATAGCATTAACAGAGCATGTGGGTTTTGATATAAGGTGTAAAAATCATTCTTTTAGTAGTATCATGAGGTGATCAAATAAGGTCGGGGGTTATCAAATTTAATTAGGCTAAGACCGAAAGTCTTAGCCTAATAACAATTACTTTTTCAATTAGATACCAGTATAAGATTATTATACCCCCATACTTTACCCTCCGCAAACGAAGTTTGGAGGGTATATAGGAATTACCTTGTCTGTCCGTCCGTTTGTCTGTTCAAAATTTATCTCCGGTCCAAATCTTTCTTATGGAGAAACATTGGAAGTCCCTATTTCACACAAAGATTGTTTATGACCTTAAGATGTGCCATGACCTTGACAAGGTCACTGGCAGGAAAAGTGCAAATTTCGTGTTCGTGTCTTTTTTATGGAGAAACATTGGAAGTTCCTTCTTCCCACAAGAATTGCTTATCACTTGAGGGTGTGACATGACCTTGACCCATGGTCAATCAGACAAGTTCAATGCGGCTGACAGGAAAAGTGCAAAATTCGTGTCTGCTCCATATCTTTCTTTTGGAGAAACAATCGAATTTAAGTTCTTACTTCACACAAAGATAGCTTATGACCTGAGGGTGTGACATGGCTTTATGCCAATGTCACTTGGGCAGGGTCAAGGTCACTGGCAGGAAAAGTGCGAAACTTGGGTCAGGTCCATGAATTTTTATGGATAAACATTGGACGTTCTTCCTGCACTCAAAAATTGCTTATGACCTGTGGGTGTGTCATGACCTTGATCAAAGTTCAAGGTCATTGTTAATAAAAATGTTTTAATCCTGTCGGTTTCATTTCTTCTTGTAATATATATCGAAATGGTCTGAAGGTAAAAATTACGCAAAGCTTGCTCGTGTCAGGTCACACAAAATTAATTTTTAGATTTTCATTTCCGTACCTCTAAATATGGCTTGCCCCGATGTATTTAAGGTCTCCAGTTTCCAACGGAAGACCTAATTGTTTTTCTTAGGTTTCTTTTTCCCCATCTCTGTTCTTTTTTTTTCTTACCGATTTTGTGCACGCGATTTCTCAAAAACTGCTTAACCGATTTACGTCAAAACTTCAGATCTCATAGGTATTAAACTGAACCTTATTGGAAACGTCACTTCCAGTTTTAAGATATTACAATTTAACGATTTTCAGAGGGTCGGCTTCTAAAGTATTTGAGATATTGACTTCAAAATCTCAGAGGTTGTAGATCTGAAATGTGGTACAAAAATTTTTTTGTGACCAAAAGCGCCGAAGCTCGCCCAAGCTCGAAAAGAATGGTTGAAAAAGCGTCGTGATTTTTCGTGGTTTTCTTTCAATATCTCTTTCCTTGATAGTATTTTGTAAAATTATGTCGAACAAAAAAACTTTATAAAGTCATCAATAGCTTTCATTTGACATCAAGGAAAAGGGGCTGGCCCTTGAAATTAGGGGCCCAGGGGTCTTTAAGTAATAACTTTTAAGTGTGAAATATTTTGTGATACATTTTAGAAGCAATAATGTTCATCGTAACGTTGTTTATCTATGCATGATAATTATTTACTCATCTGTTACGTAATTAGGGATTTTTAGGGACTAGAAACCCAAAAAATTTTGTTCACTGATTTCTAAAAATGGAGAAAAATTTTGAAATGCAATATTGAACAAAAGATGCTATAAATAATGTGATTAACGATATGCAACCATAATTTCTTGTGATCAGGCCCCTTAAAGGAGTTATAGTGTTTGCCCCTAAAACAGTTTTTTCCAGATATCTTGAGAACGGTACATAATTTTAAAAAACTTATTGAACCAAATGTGTTTGAAATGACAAGTGCTTTGATTTAACATCAAGGAAATGGGACTGGCCCTTCAAATTAGGGGCCCAAAAGGGCTCTGATGTCTTTAAGTAATAACTTTCATATGTGAAATATTTTGTGATATGTTATAGAAGCAATTACAGTACCGATCAGACCGAACCTAACACCAGAGTAAACCCCAACTTAACCCTGGGTTTACTTTTGGGGTTTACTTGGGGTTTAATCTGGGTTTACTTTTTGAAAATCTGGGTCCACTCGGGGTTTACTTTGGGTTTACTTGGAAATTGCTATTGAGGTCAAATTTATGCATTGAAGTGTGAAGCAGATCTGTTTGCTATTTTACCATCACACTGCATGTAATTCCTGCCTCTTGTATATTCCTAATACACAGTTAGCGTCTGTTTTCAGGGGTATACTTCTGACCGGGTTTACTCTCTGTGTCCACTCTGGGTTTACTTTGGGTTTACTCTGGGTTTACTCTGGGTCCACTCTAGTATACCCAAAGGAAACCCCGAGTAAACCCAGAAAGTAAACCCAGGGTTTAGTTGGGATTTACTTTTTGTTAGGTTGGGTCTGAACGGCACTGTAAGTTCATCGTAACGTTGATTATCTATACCTGATAATTGTTTGCTCCTCTGTTACGTAATTGGATCATCAATGTCTCAAAATGGAGAAAAATTTTAAAATGCAATATTGAACAAATGATGCTATAAATAATGTGCTTAACGATATGCAACCATAATTTCTTTGTGATCCGGCCCCTTAAAGCATATAAAGGGTTGGCCCCTAAAGCGATCTTTTCCAGATATCTCGAGAACGGTACATTATTTGTATACACTTATTGAACCAAACGTGTTTGAAATGACCAGAGCTTTTATTTAACATCACGAAAAGGGGCTGGCCGTTCAAATTAGGGACAGAGAGGGCTCTACAGTCTTTAAATAATAACTTTTGACTGTCAAATATTTTGTGATATGTTGCGTGATCCTTCACATTATGGATCAAGATGCGTCTAGTGCCATTTATCCATAGCTCTTTTAGATCCCAACCCTATTTTCCAGATATGTTTCGTTAACGAAGATGAAAAGCAAGGTCATTTCACCTAAAAAAATTGGACGGAAGACCTCCTCGTTGCTCGCAACGAGATCGTGTCTAGTTTATCTTCTTTTTCTAAATGGTGTTGACTTTATATATCTAAGGATGCATTAACAGTTAAGTTGAAATAAAATGGAATTTAAAGCACAGAAATTGGTTTGTGTACTCATACATGTATTAGCATTTATCATTTTAAAAAAAATTAGAGCAGTCGTTATTGATAGAACATGGACGATTAAAAATGCTCGAGTTTTGATTTTTTCTTAGCAGGGTATCATTTGTGAGCTTGCTCACAGTACCTCTAGTTAAAATTTGGTAGAGTTATGCAAACTCCGCTAGCGCTCCACAGTATGTCATCTGCATCATTGATGAAATAAATTTGTCTAAACGTTACATTCGTTGTACTAGTATATTGTATTAACGCAGAATAAGACACTTGAAACTTATTTTTCAAATCGCATGCCATTAAAAGATAACAGCTAACCATACTTCTAAAATTTATATCAGGTTGAAGGAAATAAAGAAAATCGTATCAATGCCCCTTATATTTAACTTTTTCAATATCAAATTAAATCAACTTTTCAGCGGCTTTAAAACATTATTCGTTCTCTTTTAGACCCCGTTTACGGCGGCAAGTAGCTTGTTTGCCATGGCACAGAGTGTTGGTGTGGTAGGAATGGGGACCACCACTAAAGTGACAATAGCCACTGTAACGGGGACGATAACCTATGCAACGTCCTCTTATTTCTCAAAGTGTGAAGCAGAATAGCTGTTTGACAAGAAACCTTAATCACTGAATTCACTAAATACTTTCTTCAGAGACTCGTGATTTTATTGATTTTGGATTACTTTTTTTTTAATAAATTCCCTTTTTATCTTTTCTTTCTTTTTTTTAGATAGTGATCAAAGATGCTTCAATTATAGAGGGTTTTCCATTAAGTATTTTACTGAGTAAAAGAGTGCTATAGGAGCTGGCACAAGTGCGATTACCTGCACGAAGTGTAAAGTTTCTTTTTATTGTGTTTTTTTTCTTTTTTTGGGGGGGGGGGAATGGTCGAATTGTGAAGAGGTGTGACCAATTTTAATTTGACTTTAACTTGAAAATATAAAGTATTTTTGGATTTGTACATTTTTAGAAAATTGGAAAGACTAATGCTCTGCTCATTTTATAGATATCTTTCAAATTCTTAAGAATAAATATTTTCACATATTTACAAAGGTTTTGTAACTGTTGATTTGCATTTATTTATAAATGAGGCAATTATTCTTTGACTTGACCTCAAACCCTGGATCCACCCCTCATATAAGTATGGTCGTGGCCGTTTTTGGAATGTTTTGATATTTTTTAGAAAAAGAGAGCTCTATATGAAATATAGGAGAATGCCCCTTTTAATTGTAAAATAAATTGGGGTTTTCTCCATTAAATAGTAGTATCTACAGAAACTTTTCATCTTAAAAATTGTTGTACATCAAATACCTATAGTCTATTGATTGACCATCAAGATTCCTTAAAAAGGGACAAAAGGAGCGAAGCGACCGAACCCTTTAGTTGCTAAAATGTTATCTAAACTTACATAGAACATACCGATTAAAAGTTTTTTGCAAATGAAATATTTTTTCTCTCTTCTTCATAAAAATGTTGACGTTGCAGTGAACTAATGAGTTCAAGTGATATAAATATTGACGATTGTTTGTTGGATGATCAAATGTTCTTACTATTGTTTAATGCTAAAATCAATTTTCCATTATTTTGAAAGGTTTAAAATTCAACAAATGAATTTACCTTCAAAATTAGGACACAAAAAGGTATATTGGAAACGTCCATGCATTGACTAAAACTTGCGATAAAACAATTTAAACGAACTGCGGTGCATCTTTATCAATTTTAGACATCTTAAACATGTACAGACTCAAATTTTTATATTAAATAATGTGCCCGTCAATTTCTTAGCTTTGGTAACACCTTGAAATTGCGTAATGATGAATAAATCATATCATCTGCGTTTTTGTAAAGAAATGATGTAGAAATATCATATACACTAAAATATATTAAATCTTTTTATTGACTCTTCCGTAAAACGCAAATGGTAAAGTAAAGGATATCATGTAACGTTTAATTGAAAAAAAGTACTTATCATAAAACAAGTTCTTGACCTCTTAAAAATGATGTCAAATTGAATGTATATAGGTACCGGGATTACTTTTGCCTATATTCAATTTTACATCATTCAACGGATTAGGACAAGAGATTATTTAATTCCGTTTTTGAAGAGACTAGAAATTTAAGCCCCGGTACTCCCTATCAAAGCTACTGTTATGAAGCATCATTGAAAGAATTTATATCTTAAATTTCAGAAATCTGTAGGCACCTTTCATTTACTAGATCTTGACCTTAAGTAGTAATTGTCAAAGCATGAGCTGGTGGAAATTTCATATTTTTAATTTTAAAAATGTAAATGTACAAAATCATAAGAGGTAAATATGATCAGATATATATTCTTATAATGATCTTTTTATGTTTTTTGATAAATCTAAATAATGCATTACTTTTTTGATGGTTCCAAACAGATTTGTCAGAAAAGGTCATAATTCCAGAATAAGGGGTGGGGGTGATTCCTTTTGTAGTCTCTCTCTCTCAAATGCCAAGAAAGTTGCCATGAATTTTATTATAAGTTATAAAGCACATGCTAAGGTAAATATACGATTTTTTTTAATTGACAATTTTTTACGTGCTATAACATTTTGCTCAAATTTAGAGTCAAAAACTTCAATATTTGAAGTGCTGATTTCAGCAAAATATTGATAAAATAAAAATATTGCTTTATATAAAAGCCGATGTTGTAAACAGTTTTGAAATTTGTTTTCGTTCTCAAAATTAATGAATATGATTTGCAAAAAAAGTTCATTCAAATGAAATAATTAATGCAGAAAATTGGAATTATTAAAAAGTATTCATTGTGCCAGAAAAGGGGGATAATTCCTATCAAAATATCTCCCTTGCAAGGTAAGAAAGTAGTCATGAAAATATAAAATATGTTTAGTGGACATCTTAAGGTTAATGTGTTTAAAAAAGCGACACATTTCACACGGAAAGACCAACAAAACAACATCTACCGACAACGCCATTGTCTCACAATATTGTTTATTCACACTTTCACTTTTCGAGTAATGATGGCAACAAAAATGTCGTACAGTTGAGTAAACCTAAAGTAAAATTCTTGCGTCAATGTAGTCGAATTATACATGTATGTAACATGTGATCAAAGTATAAGCCAATATAAACAGGGGGTTGCAGTGTAAAATTATACTCACAGAGTTCTGGTGTGATGGGTTCTATGTTCTCCAATTATGAAGAAGAGTAGAATGTTTTCTTTGACATAGAAGCTTATTAATAAACAATTTCATTCAATTCTTTTATCACAGACCCGTGGCTTTTGGATTAGTTTATATTACTCTACTTTTTTTTTACTTTCGATATACTCATTTACTGAAAAATGTTCTATCAAATGGGATTACAGGGTATTTTATACGGCTTTTTAGCTTTTCTGATCACAATTTGTCCGTTGTCTGTCGTCGTTGGCGTCGTCGTTGTAAACTTTTCATATTTTCATCTTCTTCTGAAGAACCGCTGGGCAGATTTCAACCAAATTTGGCACAGAGCACCACTAGGTGAAGGGGATTCGAATTTGTTCAAATAAAGGGCCACATCCTCTTTAAAGGGGAGATAATTGAGAATTGTTGAAAATTTGATGGTATTTTTTAAAAAATCTTCTTAAAATTATTCGGCCAGAAATGCTTAAATTTGAGTGGAAGCATCCTCAGATAGTGTAGATTCAAGTTTGTTTAAATCATGGTCTCCGGGGGTAGGGTGGGGCCACAATAGGGGGATCAAGTTTTACATAGGTATATATAGAGAAAATCTTAAAAAATCTTCTTCTCAAAAACAATTAGGACAGAAAAGCTCAAATTAAAATGGAAGCATCCTCAGGTATTGTAGATTCAAGTTTGTCCAAATCATGGTCCCCGGGGGTAGAGTGGGGCCACAATAGGGGGATCAAGTTTTACATAGGAATATATAGAGAAAATCTTTAAAAATCTTCTTCTCAAAAACTATTAAGCCAGATTTCAACCAAATTTGGCACAGAGCACCACTAGGTGAAGGGGATTCGAATTTGTTCAAATAAAGGGCCACATCCTCTTTAAAGGGGAGATAATTGAGAATTGTTGAAAATTTGATGGTATTTTTTAAAAAATCTTCTTAAAATTATTCGGCCAGAAATGCTTAAATTTGAGTGGAAGCATCCTCAGATAGTGTAGATTCAAGTTTGTTTAAATCATGGTCTCCGGGGGTAGGGTGGGGCCACAATAGGGGGATCAAGTTTTACATAGGAATATATAGAGAAAATCTTAAAAAATCTTCTTCTCAAAAACAATTAGGACAGAAAAGCTCAAATTAAAATGGAAGCATCCTCAGGTATTGTAGATTCAAGTTTGTCCAAATCATGGTCCCCGGGGGTAGAGTGGGGCCACAATAGGGGGATCAAGTTTTACATAGGAATATATAGAGAAAATCTTTAAAAATCTTCTTCTCAAAAACTATTAAGCCAGAAAAGCCCAAATTAAAATAGAAGCATCCTAAGGTAGAGTAGATTCAAGTTTGTCCAAATCATTGTCCCCGAAGGTAGGGTGGGGCCACAATAGGGGGGTCATGTTTTAAATAGGAATACATGTCTATTGAGGAAATCTTTAAAAATCGTCTTTAAATAGGAATATATAGAGAACATCTTTAAAAATCTTCTCAAAAACTATCAGATTAGAAAAGCTCAAATTAAAACGAAAGCATCCTCAGGTAGAGTAGATTAATATTTATTCAAATCATGGTCAATTTTTATATATAGAGAAAATCTTCAAAAATCTTCTTCTCAAAACTATAACGCCAGGAAAGCATAAATTCGGTTGTAAGCATCCCCAGATCGTATAGATTCAAGTTTGTTTAAAAAGTAGTCCAGGGGTAGGATGAGGCCACAATGTGGGGATGAATTTTTACATAGATATATAGAGAAATCTTTAAAAATCTTCTTTTTAAAGACTATTTGGTCAGAAAAGCTTAAGCTTGTGTAGAGGCATCCTCGGGTAGTGTAAATTCAAGTTTGCAAAATCTCAGTCCCTAGTGGTAGGGCGGGGTCGTGATGGCGGTTTGAATTTTTACATAGACATTTATAGAGAAAATCTTTAAAAATATCCTGGGAAAGTTTTCGGTCCAAAACTCAGTACTTAGTGTGAAAGCACAGGTTATGCAGATTTGAGTTTGATGAAACCATGATTCCCTAGAGAAAAGTGGGGCCACGAAATGGGGGGGGGGGGGATACCTAGGAATAGAGAAAAACCTTCTTACAGGTACAACAACAAAAGGGGCTTGGTATTTACCAAAAAAAAAGAGGTGGATGAAAATTGGCAGATTTTCAATTCTTTTTTTAGCAAGATCTACTGTACTCAGTTGTCAAGATATTTTGATACTGTAATGCTAATTTGATCAGAAATAAGGCAATTGTTGCTCAGGTGAGCGATGTGGCCCCTGTGCCTATTGTTACTGTGTACAGCCGCCATCTATATAACATATACTCAGTATTTAACTTTGTCAATGCTTCTGCAATTAAGGGGGAACAGAAAGGTGAGGTGTAAAATTTATGTCAATAATAGTTTTTAAAATATCAATACTAAGATGTCCTCTGTAACATATACTATTTTTGTGGCCATTTTCATGCCTTGCGAGGGAGATATTTTGATATGGATTATCCCCCTTTTCCGGCTTTATGATTTTTATGATTATTTCAATTTTCTGATATTAAAATACTCATCTCATGAAATTTATTTATAAATATTATTCAATTGTAAAAAATGGAAACAAGATTTAAAATTGTAATATAGGATTGACCTATATATAGGTTCACCGTTTCAAAAAAAAATCTGAACATTTTTCGTAATGTACTAAACTTTAAATATTTATATCTATTTTATAGTGCCATTAGCAACTTTAGTAATGCATGTGATATATATTGCATCTGTTTTGAATATGTGACCTTTTACTATGCTTTATATTATGTTTGTTGATAATTTTGTAGGAAGAGGGCTTAATAAGCTATGGAACTTGTGCCCAATCCCATTGTGTAATATTCAATAAAATATGTTCAAACCAAACCAAACCAAACCAGAAGGTTACACATCAAAACTACAGTATGGATTTTCTTTAAAGATTTATACATCAAAATTAACATGTGCTTTATAACATATTTAAATATATATTAATTCCATAGCAACTACATTGTATCTTGGTATTCAGTGAAGATATATTTACTACATGTACAATAGGAATCAAAATCACCCATACCCTTATTTCTGGAATAATGACTTCTTGTCACAATTTCTGCTTTCAAACATCAAAGAAGTATTACGTTCATTGGATTTATTTGTCAGCATATCTATGATTATATTAATAATAATGATTTTGCACATCTACATGACAAAAATTAAAAACGTTGAAATTCCACCAACTTATGTGGAAGGTAGTGACTTAAGTGAGCGGTTCAAAATAGCGATCTAAGTGAGCGGATCAGGATAGAGCTCAAAGTGAGTGGAGCGATCTAAATGAGTTGAAAAGCAAGTAGATCAAAAGAGCAATTTAAGTGACCTGTTTAAGATACCGATCTAATTTATTAAGTGAATGGATTAAGGTTTACTTAATGTGGCGATTCAAGTAAGGGGACCAAAACTGCAATTTAAGTGAGCGGACCAAAATAGTAATGCAAATGAACAGACCAAATAGCGATCTTTTTTCCTTTTTGCGATGATATAGCTTCTAAGACATATTTTGTTGTTAAAAATGTTTTTCTTGCTAAATAAATGGCTGGTATATTTATCTCACAAAAAGTAGAAACTTGATCAATTTATGTTTGGTCAGTAGATACTTTGTAACCACTGCTCTCTAATTTAAAATAGCCAACTGCAACTAGTTATTGACTCGTGATACTAAATAATTGTTCCAACTTGACAGTTTCATTATCTTGAATTCTAAAACGTTGGAGAAATAGGTTGATCTAATATTCCAGTAGAAAAATGTGTCAGGTGTAACTTGCAATGGGCCTGACTAGTAGAACACGATGTTTACTAAAAAAAAAACTTAACTTTATTTATTTTACAACGTTTATATTGATATCTCTCGTTGATACGGGTGTTAGCGCGAGGGGATCATTTGTGTGGGAAAAAGCCAGAGTACCCAGAGAGAACCCACGTGTCCAAGCGTTCGACCGAAATACCCTATCACATACAACCACTGTCTATCACGGGGATCGAACTTGGGTCGCAGCGGTGAAAAGCATGTGCATTGTCCACTACGCTACATCGACACCATGTTTACTAGTATGTTTACTTGATTATGGAGATTTCGTAAACGAATATTGGGGTTAATAATAGAGTGGTTCTAAGATAAAATATTGATAAAATATTGTAAATGATGTACGGTATATCATATTTACATGTACAGTTTATATCATTATGTCAACTTGATAAAAATCTGAAACGAGGTTATTATCTAAAGCAAAAAATATTTCTTCGGTTCTCTGTAGTAGCATTGTGCTGATTTCCGGTTTCACATACATCATCCCATTTGATTCTAGGAAGGTCACGTGATAACTGAAGGGTATATAAGCTAAGACAACCAGGATGATCAGTGCGTTTGTGAATGATGGTAAAAGAGTCAACATTGGAAGTCATGACAAAAATTAAGGTTTGTAAGCTCTCCCTGTCTATAATTTTACATAATTGAAAAAGACTTTCAAGACTGTGGGTGTAAACTTTTATATAATTACTGTATACCGGGTTTTTTTCGTCCCGTGTAATTTTCGCCTTTCTACACTTTCAAACAGTTTCGCCCCGTCTTAAATTCGTCCTTCGCCCCGTCTTAAATTCACCTAGACACGTTTGTGTTTACTATAGTTTGATTTGCGACATTGGATTTTGCCCAGTCTCAAATCCACCCGCTGACAACGAGGGCGAAAGGGACGAAAATAAGACAGGGGCGAATATTTCCCTGTATGCAGTATACAGATTGGCTTCTTGATCGTGGTAATGGAGTCCACTACATTACTGGAACGCCGCGTGCGCCTGTCTCAGAGCACATGCTACAGAGAAACGGGGGATAACTATTGTGCGTAATTCTAATTAAAATCGGTGATTGAGGAAATTGTTTATTTAATTCACTTTTTGATTAGCTCAGACAGCACAGCCGAATCCCATATCGGACTCGGAAACCTTACAGAACGAAATCTCGGTACATATGTAAATTATTCAGGCATGGCTTTTAAATGCCTTTTGTTATAGAACTGATCATGAAGTTTAGAGTAAAATGCACAAAACCACCGATTAAAGTGTAAAATTACAGATCAGTACGCTTCCTTAGAAACCAGTCAAGCACGGCGTATAAGTAATTGATTTGACGGAACCAAGCTAGCGGAGTCCATTGTAACATGGCGTCAGCAGTGAACGGTGTGTTGTTGGTCTGTCTGTGGGTGGGACTGGTTTCATTCGTTGATTCCGTATGTCCAAGTAAGTTTTCTATTAAAAAGCATGATATAAGCTTACGCATATCGAGACGATGTATAAACACATTGCATGTACAATGCTTTCTAAATTCCACTTTCGATTTAATTTGTCCCTTATTATTAGTGTATACCCGGAGAAATAGAGGGGGGGAGGGGGGAAAGGGGAGAGATTTAATTATTAATTAGGTGCCTTCTGTCCATTGTTTGTCAATCTAAATCCGCCTAACCCCTATTGAAACAATGATAAATCGTGTTCTCCAAAATTGTAATCGATGATATTGATTGCATCATACGTCAGGAGAGTTGCATATTTGGGATTTTGAAAATAAGAACTTGAGGATTTTTCACAACTTCTGTAGGTCCGTGTCATAAAAAACAAGACTTTTTGTTGTTGTCCAGGACTTACGGCTACAAAGTAATTTGCGTTTCAAGGGTCCTTGGAAACGCGCACTGCACATGCGCAAAGATGCCTCTTTCACTTGTCTGATGCAATGGCAATTATGATACATGTATTACAATACAGCAAATTTGACCTCTACTTTTAAATTTGCTTGATCTCTTTTTAAATAAATAAAAAGACAACTTTAAAGAGAAAATCTTAAAATTTAAATTATCAATTAAAAAAAAATATTTGAAACAAAAGCTTTAATTACATGTATATACTTGTCACAAGTTGTCAATATTCACAACCAGATAGATTCCTTATTATCTACTAATTTCAGAATTAATATATATGCATGCTATAAAGTTTTGGTTAATATATGCATGTGTATTGTATTTGTATAGGACCTATAAAAAGTAAATTCTTGTATTGTGACAATTACTATAAATGAAAATTTATGATTTACTGCGCGAATTGTTGCGACACAAATTTTTGAGCCAATGTAAGCTCTGCTTGAGGCATTGGTACTACCCCCCCCCCCCCCCCCCCCCCCGGCCATTTAAACAAAAAATTCCATTTATTTAGAATTCTAAATTAATTGTAAATAATTTCATCGAAATCGTATCCAGTTCGACTCCATATACTACTATTTTTACTGAATTACACATCTTAAATATACAAGTATCAGTCGAAAGATAACCAAGCAATTTAAAAAGAATATGTTAAATAACAAATAAGTTACATTAAGAATGAACTAATATGCATATTTATCAAAACATTTTTCATTTAATGAAAGATGGCATTTAAATCACGAACCCTCACATAAGCATAGGGGCTTATTTTTTTTAAATCAACAATACACAAAAACAGTAAGCACTTCGAGTTTGGAATGATATGATCTCTTTCAGATCGATTGCAAAATGACATGAACATTTTAATTGTTCAGTATAAAGTATGTTCAATATAAAGTATTGCTAGCATGCGAAGTATGGAGCTGTCGTAGTGCCAATATTATCTATTTAAGAATCTGGCAGTGTGTTTAGTGTGAGGAGATAATACAAATTCGTACATGTACAGTAAAAAGGTTCAGTATACGTATTCGTTCTCGTCTAAAGATAAAGTTTGCCCCGTGTCTGGTCTCTCCTCCAAAAATTGAGATTATATGATATGTTATATGCTCCCAAAGAATTAACGTTTTATAATTGTTATTATAACTTTATATTTACATCTACTAAATATTAGCTCCTCTTTTTCTTACGGAAACATATACATGTAGTTAATTCCTAGCTCTATAGAAACAGCCAGACTGAAATCTACACGCCCCGTTTATCGATTGGTCGAAATCAACAACGACTGAAACTGACAAGATACTGACAGGAATAAAATGGACACGCCCTGTTTATCGATAGGTCGAAGCCACCAGCAACCTAAGAAAAATCACAGACTGCACAAAATAATCATGATGATGTCAGACTCAAACGCGGGTTATGTATTTTTTCTGCAATGTCGCTTCCTTCATAACCCGCATGAATCATCAAGAAAGCATTTTATTATTTATATAAACATCTTTCTTTTAATTAATTAATAAATTGATTATGAAAAGTTAGTAAAATTCATGTAAATGTAAATGTAAATTTACTTTTTATAGCAAAGGACATTTAAATAATTGTTATCAAAAACTATTATAATCAAAACAATGAATGTAACTCATTTAGTGTACAATGTAGATAAAAAAAATAAGTGAATAACTTTCATTCGTCAAACAGAGATAGTATTTGCAAAAAAAAAATCTTAATTTGTCAGCTCCAAGGCAGGCATGTAGCAACGGGGAAGTGGTGAGAGTTCGGGGGCCCCCTCAACAACATTTTGTTAAAATGAACATACATGATAGAATAATTGACTACCCCCCCCCCCCCCCCTCCCGGATTAAGAATTTGGTGTTTGTCGAAAATGCTGGAACTGTGGAAAATATCGCCTTATTCTACCGGTCTTAAGAAAAGGCTTCACAATATCCCCATATACCTAAAAACGTGATTTTATAGCTTTAGGATGGTCTTAGGACAAGGTAGGTGATGTCTTAAAGTTAGGACAAAGTTATGGCGGTTCCTAAAGTTAGGAGAGCTTCGAGAAACAGACTTAAGACTAAGACGTATCCTAAGATGTACTTAGGATATACCATAGTCCTAAGATAGCTTCGTGAACATGCCTGCAGATGTTGTAAAGAAACACATCTTTTTTTCACATGAATTGTAAGGTTTAATATTGCCATATTCTTCTCTTTGAATCTACATTCCATTTTATTAGTTGTACATGAGCAATTTTGCCACATATGATCCACATATGAATTGCTTTTCATATGTGGATCATATGACAATCATATGTGGATCATATTTGGCGAAGTTGCCTGTGTAACAAACGAATAATAGCAAATCATTTTTCTGTATTATTTATTTGTACAAACATGAAGTCAACATTTTCCTCCACATATTTTCTACAATTTGCATTTGAAATGTTGGTCACCTGCGGGGGCATTTGTGGCGTTACGACACATGCATCTAATTTTACATTCATGTTATTTTTGATACCCTTTTGATGGTCAAGTACTGTATTTTTTTTCAATTGAAAATGCTGAACTTTCATCCATATAGATATTCGTTAAGATGTCCAGAATCATAATAACTTAGTGTGGCGTAAAGATACACGCTATTTATAATAAAACGCTTGTCCTGGATTTATATTTAAAAACATTACATATGCGTACGTTGTTGCACTCGTTAAAACCACAGGTGCTTGAGGACAGGACCGACCACCCCCAGCCCCACTTCTACGTATAGACCCCCGAATCTTTTCTCTTTCTTCATTAAAATTATCTTTTTATGACTTATTTCTGATCAAATTTATACATTCGTAGCACAAAATATTACCCCAAAACTTTTTTTTTAAATTGGACCCGCTTTATATATTATACATATACGTATGTATGAATATATGTAGTATATGTTACAGTGTATATACAGAGAGAGTCTACTTTTATTTCAAAATATTTGTTTTTTTTTATAAATTAGATTAGAAATTTGTCATAAAAGGACAATTTAATGCAAAAAAACGTGTTTGATTGAAGAGGGGAGGGGGGGGGGGTCGATCCAGTCCTCAAGTACTTGACATGTACTTATATAAATAACAATACATGTATGTTTATTTTGAAAGGAGCCAGCAGTTATGGTTTCTGGGTGGAACATAACAACGACGGGCGCTGTATTTTGAAGTGTGATGACGGATACGAACCCTCAGGCTGTTATGTACTACGATACTTACGCAGCGAAGGGAAATGGAACCATGATGTCCCTACTTGTGAAAGAAGTAAGACATGAGCAAGTCAACAATTTTATAAAAATATTCAAAAATATTTTTTTTAACAACACACACACACACAACAAAAACAAGTAAAATACCCCCAAAACATCTAATCAATCGATATTAATAGATCTACAATATAATAATAATTCTATTACGTGTATATTCATTTCAGATATGTTCAACAAGAATATAATACTTAGTCTAGTATTTGTCATGAAAAATACCACATAAAATTATTATTATGATAGTAAATACATATAACTAAGTGGATGCATTTGCATTGTTTAATGTTGCATTGACAGATGTGCCTCTTTTTTATATTAATAATTTTATGAAATGAAAAAAAAATTTAGAGTCTCTTGTGTCGGGGAAGACTGTATTAGCAGTTGGAACTGGAGTAGCAGCAGTTCTAGCAACGCCCGCTGTTTTAGCGGGGGCTGGGTTTACTGCCGCAGGGGTAGCAGCAGGATCCATAGCTGCTATGCTACAGGTAACTACATGTATCATTACGTCGTTTTGACTGCATGCTATTCTCTGTGTCATAAAGTTTTAAAGTCTATCATTACACATATACTATTGATATTATTTAAAGAGTACGGATTTAGAAAATAAATATTTGCTTTTTCCAACGTAAAGTAATATTGTTAAATGGTGTATTACTTCCACAGCGTGATACTCTTCCATTTATTCAAAAAGTAATGAAATTGTAACGAAATAGTTACTAATTGGCACAGTTCTGTCATGCAGTCTGTCTCAAAATATTTATGCAGCACATTGGTGCAATAAAAATTATAGATGAAAGGGAAAATGTCAAATATAATTTCATTCACACATTATCATTTTTCACTCGGAAGGAAAACTTACTTCTTGTGGAGGTTTATGATGGAGAATGTTGACACATTCTCCGTTCGGAGGTTACTCGGAATATCTGGTATACAATATTTTAACGTTATCTGTAGCAATAGCAAAAAAAATCCCCCTTTGAATAAACATCGTTTAAACCTTAAACGTATGAATATTGAGTTATTAATCAAACTGGGCATCGAGAATATCTTGGGACAGAATATAATATTCCGTAGACTGGCACACATTAATGTTGGGATGAGATATTTGAATTTCGGTAACAGTATGGAAAATTGTTGTAACTAAAGTTCCAGTCCCAAATCCTACTGCTGTAGTATGTTCTGTCTTATTGTATCTAAAATATTTTTTTTATTGTCAGACCCCGTTTACGGCGGCTGGTGGCTGGTTTGCTTTGTCACAGAGTGCTGGTGTGGTGGGGACTGCTCTCACCACTAAAGGCTTAGTAGGGACTGTAACAGGGGCGATAACCTATGCGACGTCGTCCTCTAAGTTCTCCAATTGTGAAGAAGAATAGCTGGATTTTGCCGTGTTTGATGTGTAAGCTTAAGCGAATTCATGAAATCTTTTTATAGAAACTAACGAATTTATTCCTTTTTTGTTTCATGCGTGTTCCTCTACTATTTTTGACACTCTGAGAAAAGATGTTACATGAATGTTGTGCAAGTATATATTTCTTCTTTATGTTTTTAGCTCACCTGAACCGAAGGTTCAAGTGAGCTTTTCTGATCACCCGTTGTCCGTCGTCCGTCCGTCCGTCCGTCTGTCTGTCCGTCTGTCCATCCGTCTGTAAACTTTTCACATTTTCAACTTCTTCTCAAAAACCACTGGGCCAAATTTAACCAAATTTGGTACAAAGCATCCTTATGGAAAGGGGGTTATAAATTGTAAAAATAAAGGGCACAGCCCTTTTCAAAAGGGAGATAATTGCGAAACAGTAAGTATAGGGTGCATGTCTTTAAAAATCTTCTTCTCAAGAACCACTGCACCAGAAATGCCAATATTTACACAAAAACTTGTATATATAGTGAAGATTCTAAATTGTAAAAATCGTGACCCTCGGACCAAAACTGGGGCCCCAGGCGGGGTTCAAAGTTTAACATAGAAATACATAGGAAAATGTTTTAAAAATCTTCTTCTCAAGAACCACTGCACCAGAAATGCCAATATTTACACAAAAACTTGTATAAATAGTGAAGATTCTAAATTGTAAAAATCGTGACCCTCGGACCAAAACTGGGGCCCCAGGCGGGGTTCAAAGTTTAACATAGAAATACATAGGAAAATTTTTAAAAAATCTTCTTCTCAAGAACCACTGCACCAGAAATGCCAATATTTACACATAAGCTTGTATACATAGCGAAGATTCTAAATTGTAAAAATCGTGACCCTCGGACCAAAACTGAGGCCCCAGGCGGGGTTCAAATTTAACATAGATATACCTTAGGAAAATGTTTAAAAAATCTTCTTCTCAAGAACCACTGCACCAGAAATGCCAATATTTACACATAAGCTTGTATACATAGCGAAGATTCTAAATTGTAACAATCGTGACCCTCGGACCAAAACTGGGGCCCCAGGCGGGGTTCAAATTTAACATAGATATACCTTAGGAAAATGTTTAAAAAATCTTCTTCTCAAGAACCACTGCACCAGAAATGCCAATATTTACACAAAAGCTTGTATATATAGTGAAGATTCTAAATTGTAACAATCGTGACCCTCAGACCAAAACTGCAGCCCCAGGCGGGGTTCAAAGTTTAACATAGATATACCTTAGGAAAATGTTTTAAAAATCTTCTTCTCAAGAACCACTGCACCAGAAATGCCAATATTTACACAAAAGCTTGTATGTATAATGAAGATTCTAAATTGTAACAATCGTGACCCTCAAATCAAAACTGCAGCCCCAGGCGGGGTTCAAAGTTTATCATAGAACTACATATGAAAAATGTTTAAAAATTTGGTACAAAGCATCCTTATGGAAAGGGGGTTATAAATTGTAAAAATAAAGGGCTCAGCCCTTTTCAAAAGGGAGATTATTGCGAAACAGTAAGTATAGGGTGCATGTCTTTAAAAATCTTCTTCTCAAGAACCACTGCACCAGAAATGCCAATATTTACACAAAAGCTTGTATATATAGTGAAGATTTTAAATTGTAAAAATCGTGACCCTCGGACCAAAACTGGGGCCCCAGGCGGGGTTCAAAGTTTAACATAGAAATACATAGGAAAATGTTTTAAAAATCTTCTTTTCAAGAACCACTGCACCAGAAATGCCAATATTTACACAAAAACTTGTATATATAGTGAAGATTCTAAATTGTAAAAATCGTGACCCTCGGACCAAAACTGGGGCCCCAGGCGGGGTTCAAAGTTTAACATAGAAATACTTAGGAAAATGTTTTAAAAATCTTCTTCTCAAGAACCACTGCACCAGAAATGCCAATATTTACACAAAAACTTGTATAAATAGTGAAGATTCTAAATTGTAAAAATCGTGACCCTCGGACCAAAACTGGGGCCCCAGGCGGGGTTCAAAGTTTAACATAGAAATACATAGGAAAATTTTTAAAAAATCTTCTTCTCAAGAACCACTGCACCAGAAATGCCAATATTTACACATAAGCTTGTATACATAGCGAAGATTCTAAATTGTAAAAATCGTGAACCTCGGACCAAAACTGAGGCCCCAGGCGGGGTTCAAATTTAACATAGATATACCTTAGGAAAATGTTTAAAAAATCTTCTTCTCAAGAACCACTGCACCAGAAATGCCAATATTTACACAAAAGCTTGTATATATAGACTGTGAAGATTCTAAATTGTAACAATCGTGACCCTCGGACCAAAACTGCAGCCCCAGGCGGGGTTCAAAGTTTAACATAGATATACCTTAGGAAAATGTTTAAAAAATCTTCTTCTCAAGAACCACTGCACCAGAAATGCCAATATTTACACAAAAGCTTGTATGTATAATGAAGATTCTAAATTGTAGAAATCGTGACCCTCAAATCAAAACTGCAGCCCCAGGCGGGGTTCAAAGTTTATCATAGAACTACATATGAAAAATGTTTAAAAATTTGGTACAAAGCATCCTTATGGAAAGGGGGTTATAAATTGTAAAAATAATGGGCTCAGCCCTTTTCAAAAGGGAGATTATTGCGAAACAGTAAGTATAGGGTGCATGTCTTTAAAAATCTTCTTCTCAAGAACCACTGCACCAGAAATGCCAATATTTACACAAAAGCTTGTATATATAGTGAAGATTTTAAATTGTAAAAATCGTGACCCTCGGACCAAAACTGGGGCCCCAGGCGGGGTTCAAAGTTTAACATAGAAATACATAGGAAAATGTTTTAAAAATCTTCTTTTCAAGAACCACTGCACCAGAAATGCCAATATTTACACAAAAACTTGTATATATAGTGAAGATTCTAAATTGTAAAAATCGTGACCCTCGGACCAAAACTGGGGCCCCAGGCGGGGTTCAAAGTTTAACATAGAAATACTTAGGAAAATGTTTTAAAAATCTTCTTCTCAAGAACCACTGCACCAGAAATGCCAATATTTACACAAAAACTTGTATAAATAGTGAAGATTCTAAATTGTAAAAATCGTGACCCTCGGACCAAAACTGGGGCCCCAGGCGGGGTTCAAAGTTTAACATAGAAATACATAGGAAAATTTTTAAAAAATCTTCTTCTCAAGAACCACTGCACCAGAAATGCCAATATTTACACATAAGCTTGTATACATAGCGAAGATTCTAAATTGTAAAAATCGTGACCCTCGGACCAAAACTGAGGCCCCAGGCGGGGTTCAAATTTAACATAGATATACCTTAGGAAAATGTTTAAAAAATCTTCTTCTCAAGAACCACTGCACCAGAAATGCCAATATTTACACAAAAGCTTGTATATATAGACTGTGAAGATTCTAAATTGTAACAATCGTGACCCTCGGACCAAAACTGCAGCCCCAGGCGGGGTTCAAAGTTTAACATAGATATACCTTAGGAAAATGTTTAAAAAATCTTCTTCTCAAGAACCACTGCACCAGAAATGCCAATATTTACACAAAAGCTTGTATGTATAATGAAGATTCTAAATTGTAGAAATCGTGACCCTCAAATCAAAACTGCAGCCCCAGGCGGGGTTCAAAGTTTATCATAGAACTACATATGAAAAATGTTTAAAAATTTGGTACAAAGCATCCTTATGGAAAGGGGGTTATAAATTGTAAAAATAAAGGGCACAGCCCTTTTCAAAAGGGAGATAATTGCGAAACAGTAAGTATAGGGTGCATGTCTTTAAAAATCTTCTTCTCAAGAACCACTGCACCAGAAATGCCAATATTTACACAAAAGCTTGTATATATAGTGAAGATTCTAAATTGTAAAAATCGTGACCCTCGGATCAAAACTGGGGCCCCAGGCGGGGTTCAAAGTTTAACATAGAAATACATAGGAAAATGTTTAAAAAATCTTCTTCTCAAGAACCACTGCACCAGAAATGCCAATATTTACACAAAAGCTTGTATATATAGTGAAGATTCTAAATTGTAAAAATCGTGACCCTCGGACCAAAACTGGGGCCCCAGGCGGGGTTCAAAGTTTAACATAGAAATACTTAGGAAAATGTTTAAAAAATCTTCTTCTCAAGAACCACTGCACCAGAAATGCCAATATTTACACAAAAGCTTGTATATATAGTGAAGATTCTAAATTGTAAAAATCGTGACCCTCGGACCAAAACTGGGGCCCCAGGCGGGGTTCAAAGTTTAACATAGAAATACATAGGAAAATGTTTTAAAAATCTTCTTCTCAAGAACCACTGCACCAGAAATGCCAATATTTACACATAAGCTTGTATACATAGCGAAGATTCTAAATTGTAAAAATCGTGACCCTCGGACCAAAACTGAGGCCCCAGGCGGGGTTCAAATTTAACATAGATATACCTTTGGAAAATGTTTAAAAAATCTTCTTCTCAAGAACCACTGCACCAGAAATGCCAATATTTACACAAAAGCTTGTATGTATAATGAAGATTCTAAATTGTAGAAATCGTGACCCTCAAATCAAAACTGCAGCCCCAGGCGGGGTTCAAAGTTTATCATAGAACTACATATGAAAAATGTTTAAAAATTTTCTTCTCAAAAACCACTTCACCAAAAATGCCAATACATACACAAACGGTTGTATATATAGTGAAGATTGTAAAAATCGTGACCCCTGAACAAAAAGTGGGGCCCCAGTAGGGGTTTAGATTTTAACATATATAGGAAAATGTTTTAAAATCTTCTTCTCAAGAACTATAGTGCAACTGTTTGGGATATTACTATGCATACATGTACATCCTTAAATAATGTAGATTCAAAAAATTGTAACTCCCGGACAATTGATGGGCACCAAGAGGGGTTCAAAATTTAAACATTTTAAAAAACATAAAGGAAAAGTTTAAAAATTTTCTTCTCAAGAACTACAATGTTTTATTTTGTGGAATTTCTATGCCTTCGCTCACGTAGATTCCTAATTGGTAAAATCGTGACCCCCGGACCAATACTGGGGCCCCAAGATGGGGTCAAAGTTTATTATAGAAATATAAAGGTAACGTTAAAATATCTTCTTCTCGAGAACTACAATGCCTCAATTTGTGAGATTACTATCATACATACAACCTTGGATAATGAAGGTTCGACAGTTTTAAAATAGTGACCCCTGGACTAATACTAGGGACCCAAGATGGGTTTAAAGTTAAATGTAGAAGTACCGGTATATATGGAAAATGTTTAAAAATCTTCTTTTCGAGAACTACAATGCATCAGTTTGTCAGATAACTACGTAAGCACCCTCAAATAGTGTAGATTCGAAATTATAAAAGCTGTGACCTCAATCTAATACTGGGGCCCCAAGAGGTGTTCAAAGTTTAGCATAGAAATATAGAGGGAAAATGTTGAAAAATCTTTTTCTAGGGAACTATAAAGCTTCAGCTTGTGAGATAACTATGCAAGCATCCTTAAATAATGTAGATTCCAAATAATTAAAACTTTAGCCCTGGACTAATACTGTGGCCCCAAGAGGGGTTCAAAGTTTAACATAGAAAGATATATTGAAAATGTTTTTAAAAAGTTTTTCTCGAGAACTATAATGCTACAGTTTGCGAGATTATTATGCAAGGATCCTCAAATTGTGTAAACTCTAATGTAGTGGAACCAAGAGTTATCTTTCTTGATGTTCTGTACAGTCTGAGAGTTATTTCTCTTGAAGTGGAACTCTGCTACGTTCAGTTTTTCAGGTTGTGTACGTGCGGTCCTACCGCTGTGCTACACATTGTCATTCCTATGTTACTGTTTATGTTGTTCAAGCCAACCATAAACCTCGGACCATAACTGGGTCCCCAGAAAGGGGTTCAATGTTTAAAATAGAAAAAGCATATGCTACGAAATGTAATGTTACAAGGAACTGCTGTTCAGGTGAGCGATGTGGCCCATGGGCCTCTTGTTTACGGTGTACTAACACCATGTATTGTTAAAAAAATCCTCTAAATCAAAATGTCCGATACACTCTAAGATTTTTCACTGTTATGAAGGTCTGCCAGGAAGAGAGAAGTTTAACAAGAGTGCTTCCTTAGAAGTTGGTAGGTGGAACAATACTCCACGTGAAGACCGCAAGTGCGGCTTATGTGAAGCCAATCAAATTGGCAATGAATTTCATTATGTTTTAGAATGTAGTGCATTGTCACATGTAAGGAAAAAATTGTTTAGTGATTATTATCTTAAAAACCCAAACACCTTAAAATTTAGAACACTTATGTCACTTTCAAATCATGTAATACTTATGAAAATGTGTACTTTAATTAGAAAAATATTTGATTTGGTCGGTCATCCTACGTAACAGCTATAACAAATTCATTGTTTACTTTATATTGTTTCTTTTTTTTGTAAATTCTGCTTTTCTTATACTTTTGTATAGAATTTTTCTGCACCTCATGTAACATTATATGTTATAAGTGAAAAAATAAACTTCAACTTGAACTTAAAAAGAATGTGATTAAAATCAAAGTCTTTTATACAAAAGTAAAAAATTTAATAAGTCATTGTGGATTAATGCAGGATCTAAGTGAGGGCATCAAGAAAGCGATATCAGTGAGCGAATCAATGTAACGATCTAATGGAGTAAGCGGATAAAAATTATTATAGCAATCTTAGTAATCAGAATAAAGAGTCTGATTTAAAATCGTATTTTAAAAATGAAATGATATATCAAACATGTTTATAAAGATATTTAATTTATCAAACCTAAGTCATCAATATTATGCTTAACAAAATAAATGACAAAGCCTTCATATCGTGAAAAAAAAAACAAGCTTTCATTATTTCATTGTGAATGTATTTTGTCTTCTGAATAAAACGAATTTGTTTTTGAGATACATGTCATACCCAAAAGATAATAATCTTGTACTAAATGGTTATGATTGTCTATCTCTAGCAGAAAATATGTCATTTTTTGACCAAGTTCATCAATTTGTTGAACATAACTAACGTATCCTTTTATCACCTTATGTTTGTCAGTTGAAATATGTTATACATTGATCTCCATTATCAATATATACAAATCATATTCGTTCTTGCATTGCTCAATATACCAGATAAGAAGTAAATTTGCTGCATAGTCAGAATAGGAAAATGCAGTTGCTAAACAATGAAGTTTATGTCAGATTTGGATAATTCAGAACTCACGAATTGTTCTTTATGTGTAAATTGTTGATAATGTCTTATGAGAAAAAAAAAATCTAATATAGAAACTGTTTATCAAGATAGCTGAGAATGCAATGGGTTCTTTTTTAATTTAAGCTGCGCTAGGTTAAAACAATCATTTAATGTATATAAAAGTATTAATTTTTTTTTTTTACTAAACCCTGAACAATTTTTTTCTAAAGTGCGTTAAGATCGACGTAATCGACGCACTTCGAAAAAAAAATAATTTTCAAAGTGCGTTGGTTTGGTCCGAAAGTAACGCACTTTGAAAATGTTTTTGTGCGTTGTTACACTGCTGCCAAAATATGGTATTTATTTACTACTGTTTAAAAAAAAATGCACCGAAATGTTTAATAAAATCTTAGTTTTAAAATCTAAGTTTATATATAAAAATCAGAACAATGTGTGCCATTGTATGTTTATAGTGTAATATCCCTCTGCTATTAATATTACCATATACATAATTTTATATAATTAAAAATACTTGATATTGATTTTCATCAAAGTCATAACCAATAGAATGAAGTTGAACTGATGAAGCGCAGCTATATTTTTCAAATATTGATAATGTATTCAATCATGGTAAAAAGAAAATTATTTCGCATTGACAGGATGCCAAACATATTGTAAGCTCCCCACGAATGACCATTTAAAAATGGGGGCTACAAAATATATGTAGTTTTCTTTCAGGATCAACACTCTTCCAAGTACCTGCTATCATACTTTGATTAAAGGACAAGACTTAGTAAAATGACAATGACAATGGTTTATTAATTAGGTGGAATAACACACAGTAAGTAACAATAAAAGTAACACAATAAGTAACAACAAAAGTCCCTGCGGGATTCGAACTCGGTTTTTACGGATCACAAGCCCGACACCTATTAGTTGCAATCGATAAAATCCTGTAATAAAACAAAATGTCGTTTCGATTAGAGGTCAGCCATTTTAGGACAATGTGTTATTCCACCTTAAATCAATGGTAACAGCACATTACAGTCATGGCAAAACATATATTCAAGTCAAGGCATTACTTGTATTGTATTAATTGTGGTCTAAGCGTCCACCGTACTTTCAAGGCAAAAAGGGGGCTTGGCAGGATCCTATAAATTTACTACGAAATAATATAATTCAGGTGTCCAGTGTGTTGGGAAATGAACGTGAACTCGTCACAAATTACCTGCCATTTAATGGCAAAGCATTTATATATATAACATTCGGGTCTGATCATGTTACATGTGTATACATGTATAAATTAACCAAATAAAAAACTTTACGGTGACGCTTGACCAATCAAAACGCTGTACGGTACCGTACACACTGAGCTATGCCGAACAGTGTCGTACAAAACTACTGTACCCTGCTCAAAGTAAATCTTAAAAAGAAATATGTCATGAAAAAAACATTGGAATAACTTTTCACAACCTGCAAGCAACAATAACTTGTAAATCTTTTGCTTTATTCAACATAGAAACGAGAGATCGTCTAGCAGACGACGTCCTATATATTAACCTCCCAATAATAAAGGGAATAGTTATAAAATAACGTACGATATCTAGTTTCGAGAAAACTAAGTATAAGATATGAAAACATGAATTTTAAGGGAGTTTATAAACTATAAAAACATCGTTAGTAACGAAAGAATCTTAGTATAGTCTGTCCCAAGTTATTGCTTCCATCACTCTTTGAAGATTTTTAATACAAATACACATACATGAACCCATGAAAGAAGTACAGTTGAAATCGATGAAATGGAAAATATCCAAGATAACTTCATTGACAAATTATCCCTTTTCACTCATAAAAGTTTATACATGTAGGTGCGAAAACAAATTTCTTACGGAGATTTATAATGGGAAATGTTTACATATTTTCTCCATTCGGAAGTACTCGGGACACCTCGCGCACTTTTTCAACGTTATCATCCGGGCTTATTAATGGCTGATTCAATGCAAAATATCCGTAGACTTTCTAATTTGGAATGTGTATTGAAACCTAAAGCGGTAGAGGGGGCGTTTCAAACAGATAATCTGGACATTTTTCATATTAGTGGATGAACGTAGTTTGAACTCAAAGGTATTAAAAATTTTATGATTTACCGAAATATCAAGCGAAAAGTGGTGGAAGCAAATACCCGGAACAGAGTATTGTTCAAAATACGAACGGGTGGCTATCACAATACACTAGAGGAAAAGCTGGCAGCAGAATGTAAACAATCTACCCAGCTCCAGGAATCCAGGTGAAGTAGACAATGAATAGCACGATATAAAGATGCATATTAGGTATTATCAACATTCATAGTGTTCTTGCATATATTTTTAAATTCAATATGTTAAGAATAAATATGCAAACTGCTAAAAAGAAAAGTACACGTGCCAAAAAAAATAAATTATAGCAGATACGGTAAACATTCAAGAGAACTAAACCATGAATTCAATAAACTGTATAATGTATAAAGTGAAGTTAAAATTCATAAACTCCACCCACTCTAACCTTTAATTAATAAGACCAATAATCAATTAATGTTAAAATAATAAATTAATGATTATATTCTATCTCAGGTCATTACAATATAATTATGCATATTCTTTATGCATGCAGTTTTGAAAGTAAACGGTATAAAATGCATAGCAAGTTAGACATAACGGTGTATACGTATTAATTTTTTATACCGCATAAACCTCATCTTTTGTATATTAGTAAAAAAAAAAATTGTAGTCGTCTTAAGGTTGTTGGATCCTGCGATCAAAAGTTTTTTTTTTTTCTAAAGTATTTTTTTTTAAATCTACACACATAGCTTAACCAAAATTCAAAACAAAATTTTTGGGTCTATATGCTTCATTTTGGCACTACGGTGTATTTAATATGACCTTTCTGCACTGAAAGTGCAGATTGCACATAAATCGTTTTTCCCTCTATATTTAATTATCGGAATGAACCATGGCATCAAATACAAATTTATACTAGATAAAATAAAATTTTAATAGAAGTAAAATTATCATTAAAAAAATGTTACAATTTTTATCCATTACCAATTCAACATGTAATGAAATTATTTAAAAGTCTCAAACTTTTTCGCAAATTATTATAAACTTGTCAGAAAAATCTTAAATTTTCAGAAATTAAAACAAAAAGTATGGGTCTTTTATGTAAGCTGATTCTATGCAAAATTGGGATTCATTTTCCCTTGACTTTTATGAATTATATAAGTAATATTTGCCAATATATGTCGATAGAAATATTGAAAAATTGTAAAATTATGTTTTTCGTAACAAAATGAAGACACCCTAATGCACAAACCATCTGGAAATTTTGTTTGCACTGAAAACAAGGAAGCGAAAGTGACGGTTCTCTAAAACAACTGAGTTATGAAAATTATTCATTTTCCATACTAAACTCTGTAAATATGTTATTTTTTCTTTACTATTTTATCTAAGATAATGTAATTGACATTTTAAAAAATTTGATTTTATGAGTAGAATCAACATGTTGCATAATTTCTAGAATAGAGGTGACCCAAAATGGCTACCAAAAACAGAAGAACGAACCTCTTTAAATATCTTGCCAAATATGCAAGTGCTATACGCCTGTCATATTGTGTCATGTGTAATATAATTATAGGTCTTTAAATAACACATTTTTTATCTACATTGTAGAACCCGGATTTATATTAAGACAACGGCAAGAAAGGCACAGAAGAAAATGGACGACATGTCAAAGCAGGGAAGGAAAATGCATGTACGTTGATTTTTTTATTGTCCTTTCTTACACCATCTGTGACCAATGATGATGTTCATGTGAAAGAAATATGCTCCCCTTTCACATTTTTGTAATGATGATGAGATTAATGACGTATCTTTAGCCCACTAGTCAATGCAAATGTATCAGTGGTGTACTAGCTTATTTTATTTCTTACAATTTTTTAGAGAGAGCAGCGTTGTAACCATATCCTTTATGATAATATAACGGCTTTAAAATTTGTTTTCATGCTTCAAGTGCAAACTTATCTTTGACAGCCCTCCACCTCCTGTTGCTACATACATAAAATATAACTGAACATGGATTTTACTCCTGTATCTTATTCCGTAGGGTTCCAATAGAAACAAAATCCACATCCTCAACCAAGGTTCCAGAGGCACCACCTCTGACGATACCGAAACAAAGATACAACGCTGTAACCTCGATGAGCTAACTCCTGACGAGCAAGATCTGGTCAAGTTGCAGACTGAACAGAACGAGCGCGGGAAAGTCAACGTGGGTACCTAAACTGACCCGGTTATTGTTATTGGACCCGAGGACCTGATACCCGTGGTAAATTCCACCGGTTCGTCTGCTGTGATGGCGATTTTGGCACAAATCCAAGATACGCAAACGGAAATGCTAGATAATGTGAAGGCTTTTTGCAAAGACATGCAGGAGATGAACAATTTGTTCAATTGCCTAAAGCATGTTTAAGGACAGCCTTTTTTCTTAAGAAGACTGTGGTATGAATCAAGATAAACTTTTAAAAAAATCTAGAAACTGAAATGTACAATGTATGTGAGTATCATGTACAAGAACTGAGCATATTTACTTGTATTTTTTGAAATATATTTAATATATTGTTTTTTAAGTATAATTAATGTACTTTGTCATATATGAAATTGCATTGTATTAGCTTTGTGTACTCTGTGCATCTGAATGATGTACCTATTTTTTATTAAATTATTGTTACAAAATACTGAGTATTATTTTTTTTTAAAGAACATAAAGTGGTAAAACCTTCACAAGTTTTCTTTCGTCTTTTATACGTGTATCATAGCCGATCGAACACTCTTCAAAGAACTGTTTGATTTATATTGGCTATCTTAGTCTCGATTCATGACACATGTAGACACATGTAGAGCAATAACTGCTTGTCATGATACATGAATGTATAACACAAAACACTAGTTTTTTTTTTCTAGATAGCTTTATATTGACTGTACACAAATACCAAAGCTTGAGAGATACTAGTATGGTCATTGACATCTCTCCCTATCACAGTGCCAGTTGTTGTAAGGCCTGTAAATCGTTTGCGATGGAGATCTTATTGTGGCTATTGGTGTTTCAAACCTAGAAGAAAATAGAAGAAAATGGAATGTATATAGACACACAGGAACTTATCAAATATAACAGCTGGCCCATTGGCCGTGATGGTCACCTGAGTCTCTTTCTCTATCACAATGAAATGAAATGCTCTTTAAGACATTGAAGTATTATTTTTAAAAACGTGCACTGCATGGCAGAATGATAACAAATTGGTCCCGATTCTTACAAAGCAAACTGGTATTTACATACATATGTATATAAAGGGATCAAGGAGGTCTCATCTCTTCCTCCTACACATTTTGGCTACACACCACCTCTACTTAATACTGAGTAGAGAAAAGGTTCAAATCGTTCAAAATTAAAGACAAAGAAGGATGGATGACAAGCAACGTCAGACGACGGATTAGAAACCCATATATATATATATATATATATATATATATATATATATATATATATATATATATATATATATATATATATATATATATATATATACTTTAAGTTAATAAAGTCGGCTGAGTGACTCAGGTGACCTTATTGAAAAATTCCAAGAATACAATTTACAATTTAAATAAAAGTTGTATATTGATTTGAATTTTTAAAAATATGCTTGATGGCTAGGATATGTGATTCAGGATAATTTATCAAATACATGTATATCAAAAACCTTTTCTTTGGTTCCTGTTTAAATTTCCGTCTCTTGCGTTGTTCTTCTTTCTTTCGGAGATAGAACAGACCGATAATGATAATGCCCAGCAACAAAACCACAAGTGCCGACACTCCAAGCGCGACGCTTAATATCAAACCGTCGTTATCTGGTGAGAAAAAATAAACATGTCTATTAATTTACTTTTTTTGATAGTGGTGGATTGCCAATTTAAAAAAAAAATAAATTCTAAAAATTCTAAAGCGGGGGGGGGGGGGGGATTGATGAGAATGGGCCTCTCTCATGATATGCGATGGTATTTTCATTTATTTTCAAGTTAAGAAAACAATCTGACACTTTTCTGAACCTAGGGGTCATTAAGATTTTAAGAAGCTTGGTGGTCAACAAGATATAGCCATCAGATCCTCTTTATAATCTTAGATATTTAGATTTAAATTAACTACTATTTTGTAAAGAAAACTTGCGTATATTTTTTATATTGGAATATTTTCATATATGCTTTATATACAAAGCTCTTTCTAAATGAGATAAATACCTTCTAACAATTGACACGACCATTAAACCCTCTTAAAGTTGAACATTTAACATTAAGGTTGCTTCCATTGTATAAATTTAAAACTCCATCAGTCCATCAGAAGAAATAAGTTTCATTTAACATATTTGTTAAATGTTAGTACATAAAAACTTATTCATATACATGTTCAACATCTACCAACTCCCACGCCTAATAATTTGATGTACTTTGACTCTTTATGTCAAAGGGGTATGCTATGATTCAATCGAAACATCATGCAAGCTTAAATCATTTATGTTAAAAGCCAACGCTGCATTTCACACTGTCAACGAACTAAATTTACATATGTACATTCTACATATACAATTCAATTCTGCAGTTCACAGGTCAACTTTAAAAATAGCTAACTAAAAAAACAATCTACATACCTGGGCGCATACGTTTTTTAGCCCTGAAAGATAAAATGAAATTTTACAGATACTAAATTTGATGGAATAGATTTCACATATATCACATGTTCTTCACAGTTTGTAAAAGCACTGACTGTACTTACACACACATGGCGGTCGATTCGTCACATTGTTCTCCGACTCTACACGTGACATACGATTGCGCAATATCACAAGCTTTGATACGTCCGCTGAATGTAACTGGAATGTATAAATCATAATGATACTCATTTGTACAAAAAAGAGTTATGTTGCCTCTGACTGACAGACGCTCTGTGATTGGATGATACTCGTCATGTGACTGCCGGTTACAAAAAATAAGAAGGAAAAATAAGACCGTCACGGCAACATAACAGTCAGAACGTGTCTCTCATAGCATTTTATTTTTAATATATAAGCAATTTTGTGTACTATCTACGATTTAAAATCATTTAACGGGTTGTTGCTTTGGCTCATCTTTCCTGGACGTTGACAACCCGACAAAATCTCATAGACAGTAAGTAACAATATCAGTAATTATCTTAATCACGACTACATACAACAAACACAAACTCAGTCTTACTGTTTGTTGTTCCTCCCTCTAACATGAGAACGAGTTTGGCGAACGTTGCTGTTGATCCTCCAATGGTTAGGGACGACCCCCCGGTAGAGAATGTAGACCAGGCCTTAGACAGAGAGGCTGTACTTTTAGACATACTGTTCCCACCCTGCACCACATCATGGTAAATAACTAGCTCACTCCTCGTGGTGATCGTTCTTCTTTTACGTCTGGCAGGCATTGATCTATACAAATGTAAGTTATATTGAATATTTGAGACTTTTTTACTACATGTAATCAACGAAAGACTGAGTTTTATTATCAAATGAATGAACTGTACAAGGTGTACCCCAATGTTTACTAATATTTGATTAGGTAAATATCCCCACATTCATATACATGTACAATTTTTAATATCAAATGAATGAACTGTACAAGGTGTACCCCAATGTTTACTAATATTTGATTAGGTAAATATCCCTCATAAACATTCATATACACGTACATGTATTACAATTCTACATGTATCCGAGTTTCTAACATTTACGAGTACCTAGCACGCATATTGAAATAATGGTAACAAATATAGACATTAACAGTAATAATAACAGTTCATATTTGAAATATCATATGATCTTGAAGGTTGAACGTTCAGAAAAGTTATAAAGAGTGCATGATGGTCATGGTCATTTTTATACTTTTTTATAATACTTTATTAATCTCCTTTAATAGAAAGGCGTCAATGCATAAAGATATTATATAAATAGTGCCTGTTTGGGAGGGTAACAGTTGAAATTGACACCCCGAGAAAACCATTGTCAACCGACGCGAAGCGGAGGTTGACAATGGTTTTCGAGGGGTGTCAATTTCAACTGTTATCCTCCCAAACAGGCACTATTTATTTTGTTATACTGAATGTCTTTTTTAAAATTTTTAAGAAAATTTTACTGCTTTTAAATAGGAATAACGTGAATTCTACAGCGAACCGTACGCGCATAATTTTCGCGCATGTAACATTTTTTAATGTTACCCGTTGCCAAGTGCGTTGCTAACGCTGAGGGTAATAGTAAATATTATTAACTGCGTCTTAACCAATCAGATTTCAGTATTTAACATGAAAGTATAACAAAAGAAAATAACATATTCAAATTTGAAATCTACAATATAAAGAGGTTTTCTTCACTTAAATTATCATAGTTAAAGAAATCATATCAATATTTTACGACATATCCGATGGTTAGTTTGTTGACAACCCAGCCTCTTTAATATATATCCAACGTATATCCAACTGATCAATAGTATATTATATTGTTATTGTACGTATCAGATATTTAAATCAAACTTTTATTGTTAATACATGTATACTTACTCAACGGTGATATTTTTTATGTTAAGTGACTTAAAATTCTCAATTCTTGAGCGATAGAAATTCTCAAGCTGAAAAAGAAAAAAAAAACCGCAACAATGATTGATAAATGAGGGATGGACTTCATTCTTATTGAAATCAATACGAGTAATCTAAGTATCTGAATCTGAATTTTGAATCAAAAAACCTAATAAATAATATGTTTAAAATTTAGAAGTGTATGTGACACATACTGCATGATGACGTCACTTACTGATATCTGACTCTCCGCTTCCAAGGTGTTGTACTCTGGAGATGTTTTGTTGGCGACATTTGTCACTATCACATTTGCGAGAGTAAATATCAACTCAAATACCAAATCCTGTATAGCTGAAATATGAAACCGTTCGTATACAATTTAGCACATAATACTTTTCTTTTGAACAGAGGGTTAACACCTAATATCAATTTTATAAATATATTTCCCTGTATGAACCTATAAAAATACGCTTATCGTTAAAATTTGATTTTTTGCTTTATTGTAAAAAAAAAACACAAAAAAACACGGATATGTTAATAATTCTAAACGATATCTTCATCGGGATATACTTTTGGTTGGTGTGTAATAAGAATTCACAGAATTTGATCATATGATCAACCAAGTTCATATCCCTGATGAACTATTTAACAGAAAAACGCAAGTTTTCATACTATTGTTCCAATAATGTATAGTTTGCGCTTTATTTCCGGATCCGTCTACCATTTTGACTGTCAACGAGTACTCTCCATTTCGCAAATCTGTTCCCACCCACTCGTTATTGCAAGATTCATTTTTATCCTTAATTGGAGAATGAACGGTGCAAAGTGACGTCACTGCTTCATCTGTCGTCCATGACAACGATATGCTTCCGTTAGTCAGAGTTGGTGGTGAACCTATCCAACGAAGTGACGGCGGTGTGACGTCATCTGTAAATAAGATAATGAATGACATAGATTTTGTTGACCAAAAAAGCATAAAATATGCTTTTCTTAGAAAAATTCTTAGAAAAAATATACCACAGATTTTGTATACTTGTTTAAAAATATCCAATATGTCATCCAACGTAAGCAAAGATAACAGATATTCGAAAAGAAAATTTTTCTGTACATATCAAAAAAAATTTCAAGAATGACTGCCAAAAGCAAATATTATTATAAATATTTTGATAAGATTTAACAATATTCTTACGTGAGAATAACTTACACATAATCGGCTTTATTTCCCACGCAAATAAAAAAGAATATTGTTTGTACCATTTACTATGTATGCAAAATTATTACAAGTACAGTTTATACAAAATTATTACAAGTACAGTTTTTATAAAATTATTACAAGTACACAAGTTTATACAGTTTTATGGAATTTTATTTCTAAACGTAAAAAACTGACCTACCACTTTAGACACACAAACATAATAACACTGTATTAAATTCAAAATGCCACCTTGACAAGTATCAAAACTTAACTTTTATCCTTTATTTTACAACGATTGAAAAGCAAGTTCTACGACTTATACCAATATCTCGCATTGGCACGGGTGTTAGCGCAAGGGGGTCAATAGCATTAACATTATCAGGTAATACGTTTGCATTAATTGGTTTCGTTATGTTTTAAAGATTTGTTTTTAAATTTCAATCATTTAATATAATATATGACATTAAATCATTCGTATCCTCGTACGAAAAAATTTTAGTTCTCATATGGCAAATTTTTGACCTCAAAAGAGAGAAATTAAGTAGGCCTAACTGGATTTTCAATTAAACCAACATCATTTTTATAGCTATTCTAACTACATGTATTATTTAGTAAAGACAATTCCACTTTATTTAATTAGAAATTTAATGTTTTTATATCATAATGCAAAGCTTTTTTTCTAAAGCGTTATAATATACATGTTCATGTAGTCTAAAATTGGTAACAACCGCCTAGTTCTCTTACATTTTAAGTCATTTGAAAAAAAAAAAACTTCGATCAACTATTACCATTGATCCATTGGTGACGGGACGGCCCTCCGACGTTTCCAGAAGTGTCTATCAAGGTAACACCGAGAGTAAAAGATCCCGGGGGAAGGTTAACGCCCACCCAGCTCCCATTACATGATACATTCCTGTAGAAGTTTGCAGGTCCCCGAATTTCACAGCTGCCGTTTACGGGTTCAGAGACATTCCATTGTATTGTTGCGTTACTATAAGTTTTACTTGGGATCTTGGTAAAAGTTACCCTTGGTCTAATCGTATCCACTGAAGAAAAAATAATTATATGGTTCAATGTTTCTTTATAATATTCCATTGCTTGTATGAACAATGATATGATTTCATTGAAGAAAACAACTTTCTTATACTAGAAAATTTGTCAAGTCTTTAAAAATTTTCAGTGTTTAAAAAACATTACTTATAAAGTGACTTCAATTAATAAATTAAAAGTTATGCGTGACAATACCATGTACGAGCATGAAGAATAGAAATATAAAATTCTGTGTGTGTTTTCTTCTTCCAATATTCACCGTTTAGCCACTTATGAACAAATGGCCCTGCAGCGTTGTTTCCTCGATCCAGCAAGCGAATACCGAGTTCGTAGCTCCCTCCTAGAAGACTGAATCCAGACCACAAGCCAGTATCACAGGAAAACACCACAGTCGTAAATGGCGTGGTCAGGGTGCAATTGGCTGATGCTGGCTCATTTACTGACCACGTGATCCATGCATGGTTTACAGTAAGGGCTTCTTTTCGTATTAAAGTAAGTACCGGCGGAGTCGTGTCTTCTGCAACGTTAACAATAATAACAGGATTTCTACAATTTAAAATGACATATACATCCTGAAAACTATTTTAAACTCACCTTTGCAAATTCTTTTTTTTTTTTTTTAATTTTTTGACAATTTTATTAGAAAGAAATTTCAATATTTTCCCTAAAATTCAAAAAATTTTAAAATCACATAAAAATACAAATAAACCATCTTGAACATGTTTGTATATAAAGTACCAAGTTATGCACTTTTACATGAATCTTGTTCCAAAAAATAATTATGACTTCAACATTCTGGCATATTTCTAAGATTTGGTAAAAAAAATGAAGCCGTACCCGTCCACCACAACGAAATTAATATATGTTATGTTATATCACATGAAAAAGTTATATAAATTTGAGTTTTATCGTGGGCGACAGCTGAAGACATATTTTATTATTAAATCAAAGGCCTGAAGGCCTGAGCGGCGCATCGCATTGAGGGTAGATTAGCTGCAATAATGGAGCTCTCTCCCGATTTTTTTTTTTTGGAGAGGGCTACAACTCCATAGCATCTCCGTAATGGTGCAAGTGTGATTTACTCCCACAACGATTTCGTCTCAAATCGTATATAAATGACAATAACATTTGCATTTCTTACCTGAACTCAAACATTGTAGATGTCTATGGCATAAATTAATCAAAAATATCAAGTATAGTCCATATATCGGTTATTTTTCGTGTATGTCAACAACATAAGTTGAATTTGTCCGCCATGTTTACTGACCTTGACCGGTATTATTTTTGGACAGCCAATGAGAATTCAGGAGCGGATCTTGAAGTGAATATAGGAATTCCCCTATTATAAACATAATTAACACGGTAGATATGAATTTCTATTATATATCATTTCCTTAAATGATGTTTTAGTGATAGAAGGAGGTAAGATCGATTATCTAGACTGACATTCACGCGAGAACTGGTATGGCTGCTGAAAAAGACGACTGGTAAACATGCTGATGTGTTTTATCTGGTTTTGATTTATATACGGTTAGTTTGTTCAACCTGAATTAAAAAATCATTTTATCTAAAGGAAGTCAAATATAAAATCGATCTTTTCAGACCGAAGTCAGTCGCATTAAAAAAATTTTTTTTGCATCGTTACGGAGATCCTATGGAATTGTAGTCAGTAGATCTCTCCAGTAAAAATCAGATATAAAAAAAATCGGAGAGGGCTACATTATTGCAGCTAAGGGTAGCTAATTAAAAACATCACTACAAGTTGTTAAATATCGCCATTCTACATGGGGAAGGTGGCGCGCTTTTCCTCATTCAGTTGGAAATCGTCTTATTCGTTTTATCAAGTGATAAAATACGAAATTTGTTCCTAGCTATAGGAAGACAGCCACTTACCCTCATTTTAATATAAAGATTTTATATACGAAATTATTACATTCTTTTACCTCCGATATTCAAACAATTAACGTCACCGCTTTTAAATTGAAGAACGAACTGTTGTTATGCAAATTATCTCATCGGTTGACTGGTCCTCTGTCCCTATCATACATTGCAGGCATTGCCAGTCTATCTCACCTGCGTATTAATCTTTGTTTTGTTCTTTAATTGATGTTGATGTTTTTTCAATGTGTAAAGGAGATATCTGTTGTAATGATTTGTTGATATTTTTAAAACGCGTACTGAATATATATTCCTGGTTGAAAAAACGTAACAATCATAACGGCACTATATATTCAATGGCGCATTGATACTTGAGTTCTATGACGCCGCTTGTATATAAGCCGAGAGAAGCGAGCTGACAGCAATGAGGCTACATCGCTGATAGCGATGCGCCTAAAAAAAAAACACTAAGGAACTTGTGTCTTCTGTTCTGTTCTATGAAAATTACAGGAAAATGGACTGTTTATGACGTCACAAATAACCTTGGTAAAGTCTAATTAGGTAACTTTTTATATATGGACTCTTAATTTATGGGTTTTCTTGTGTAAATGTACGTTACAATTCAACTGTTTGTGATATTTTTAAAAATCACTCTAAAATAGGGCAAAGTATGACCGAAACTGTACCTAGTTCTTTAGACATTGCAGGCAAAGAGAAGATGATAACATATGAAATAGTCACAAAGAGACAAGTAACGGAAGGATTTGGACCTAAAGGCTTACTTAAAACTATGGGCTAAGGTGAGATAACATATCTGGATAACTTTCTTACAGACAGCAACAGAAACACCTAATGACTTTGTAGCCAGCTGTAGGTATCCTCATTATAGACCTGAAAGACGGACTTACTATTGTACCAGGTATACTTGTATGTTGGTGCAGAATTCCTTGATTTGTCTCGAGCATCTATTTCAATGGTAACGTTCCCTTCTGGCAAAAATGTTCCACTCCAACTATTATCACAGGGAGCAAACTCAGTGGTTAATGAAGTTTTGATCACGCATGTTGATGCTGCGTACTCATTGAAAGTCCAGGTGAGAGTGGCGTTATCGGAAGACTTGTCCCTGAATGGGGAACTTGTCAGTCTCAGCTCTGGGGGTTTTACATCTCCTTCACGAAAAAGTAAGAATATTGAGAAGGGTGAATGCAAAAATATACTAATAAGATTTACCTCAAAATATCAAATATGATTTTAGCCATCAACTATCTTGTCATGTTGTAAATTTTGAATTTACTGGGTGGGTGTAAATACAAAATTTACAACATGACAACAAAAACTGAATATTTTCCTGCATTTGTAAGAATCGCATTCGGATTGTCTACAAATGGACTGAGTCATTAAGACTTTTATGGTCTAAAAATGTAAAATAAGTAAATAAAATGGGAAGTAAAGGATGACTCTTACTGTTTTACCATCTGTGTTGGAATGGACCTGCCATGTTTAACGACTGGTCATAAACAGTGACATTAAGGATAAAATCTCCTTCCGGTAAATAGTCCTCACTCAAGACTTTGTCGCAGACTACTGACCGATAAAAAGAGGAAGGGCCCTGGACTTCACACACTCCATCAGCTTCATCGTTAGTCACCCAGGTGATGTTAGCCTTGCTCAGAGAAAGGGCAGGCTTCCTTGTGAATGTCAGGATCGGTGGCGTGACGTCAACTTAGATAAAATCATAATAGAGAAAACGAAGTTTAAGAGACGTTCTGGCCAACAAATTAACCATCAGATATATCTTTAATTTTCAAAAACGATTTGTTAAGCTATAAATGAAATATTTAGTAAAGAAAAATTCCATATATTTTATTCTCTAAATTTGAATGTTTTATTTCCTATATTTTCATACAGAACTCTTCTTTTTAAGGAGATTAAAACTGTCGATAAATGGCCACGACAACCAGCCCCTTTAACAGCGTAACATTACACAAATAATGATATGATACAACATTTTAATGCCTAATACACTACTGTTTAACTAAAGATTTTTCTCGCGTTGAATTGTCCCCCTTCTACACCACAGTGTAGCAAACAGTTTTGCCTCGTCTTGAATTCGTTCCGACACATTACCAATTAATTGAGATTTTTTTTTTAAATCGCCCAGTCTGAAATTCGCACAAGGGCGACAAGTTTCCAGTATACACTTTCAAATAACGAGACAGTCCGGCGTAAGAAAGTGATATCATTATTAACATATACATACTGTTTGTCCATGTATGCCTAAATGGTCCTCCGATGTGACCAGCCGTATCGACAAGAACGATGCTGATTTGGTAAGGACCACGTCGTAAATCAATAGCTTCCCATCGGTCAATGCAGGATTCATATACTAAGGTACCGTTTGGAAATGTTACAGTGCAATTAGATGATACAACTGGCTCACTAACGGTCCAAGTGATAGACGCATTGCTCCTTGTCAGTGAATGGTTCAATACAAATCTGAGACTTGGCGGCGTTACGTCAACTATAAAAACGTAGATATTATTTATTAACATTTTATTCAATAAGAAAAAAAATACATAACCAATACACATGTGCATGGAAAAATACGTACTAACGACCCATATATGTTCATACGGTCCGGCTTTATTCCCGTTCAAATCTTCTATCTTGATACTAATGGCATAGTTTTCTGGGATCAAGATGTTCTGGCTATAGGAGCCGCGACAGTTTACTATTGATGAACTTGCAGGTGTTGTCAAGTTACAATGCTCCATAGAAAGGGACTCGCTCACAGTCCAAGTCATAGAGAACGTTTCATTGTCGTTGACTTGTGTTGGATTTGATACAAAGGTGAGAGAGGGTGGAGTTCGATCAACTGTGTAAAGATAATGCAATTGAAAACAAGAGAATGAACAAACAATGAATAGAGTTAATACTAAATTCACCTGGTCAATATCTAATTATAGATTCTATAATTGCTGCAAGAACTTAACTACATCACATTTAAGGTGGATCTCTACACCAAATAAGTGTAGGAGATTTTTTTTGCATGCATTTGTTACCAATACTAGGCACAGTATTCAACAATAATAGACCTCAAAATACAATACACTATTTTCTAGAGAATTTTTAAAAAATCAGTCTGGTTCCAGATAACCCCATATTTATCAAATTATTAAACATTTCTGTTTTAAAAATCTTATGAAAGTGAAATGTTATTAAGTTTAGAAATGAAAAACAAAAAAATCATGAATGAAGTTTGTATGATTTTTATTGGAATCCACATAAATTTGAAACTAAAATATAAAAAAATTCTTTTAAGGCAAACTGCTGGACAAAATCCCACAAAAACCTGAAAATATAAACAATATTCGTTGGTTAATAGGATGAAGAAAAGAAATTGAATGAAATTGAAAAATTAAAGGAAATACTTAATTATTGCAAAAATCTTGGTATAAAAGATCCTGTTTAAGAGTTGTCTTTCTTTATTTTACATGGTCTCAAATAACTTGGGATCAATTTTTTAATTGATAAAAATCACGAAGAAAAATTAAAAAAGGAACAAATCTATGCTAAATATGTAGATATAAGATTAGTAGTGTTTATGATAATGTTTGAAGCTGAAAAATTATATTTTTGATGAATGCATTATATATATTTAACTCTTTAAAACAAAATATTAGTAGTTAAATTGCCTTTTACTTTTTTTTTTTTTATATACAATAGCAATTATAAACAACAACCATACGCATATTAATACATACATTAGATGTCCATAGTGATACACATGCATGTGTGGAAATGAAAAACATGCTCCTTTTCAGAATTCTGTCTTTTCCTCATTTGGCCTGCAAATCCGGGCCTCCACTGCTATTGCTACCTAGCTGTATTTATTTTAACCAAAATACATTAGTTTAATGTCAAAGTTTCAATGAAAGTCTTTTACTGCAAATGTTTTTTTTAAAATTTGGGAAGTTAGGATCAATTCAAGAGATCGTACTACGGTACTTTCGTTTTATATTCATCATACATATATAGTTTAAATGAAAATTTGACATCTGCTTACCTATATCGATAATCCGCCACATATGTATGATCGTCTGTTGCAGATGACATGACAAAAATGTATTGCCAATAGCAGCAGAGCAGGGAAACTGTATATTATTTAGATTCCACGTTTTCCGTACAAAACAGCTGATAATCAATGTTAGTTAAAAGCTTTGAACAGGAAAAAAATTGACTTATTTTCTAAGCGTTTTGGTGATTTCAGTCCTATCTCACCTCCTTAGTTAGAAGAGTTCAATTAAACGGTGTATAGCTATTTTGTACCACGACATAATGTTATCAATCCGGAACACAATGGCGTTTCGAACGGAAGTCAGACATGTTTTGACGATGTAGCCTTCCACCTTAACATATTAATAGCCATATTCCTTATTTTGTGTAGGGGATAAATGCATAAAAGGCAAAATACGTACTAACAATCCACTGATGTTCATACGGCTCCGCTTTGTTTCCATTAACATCTTCTAATTCTATGCTAATGGAATAGTTTCCTGGGTCCAAGAAGATCTGGTTGAAAGATCCGCGACAGTTTACAATTGATGAACTTGTAGGTGTTGTCAAGTTACAGCGCTCCATAGAGAGAGATTCGCTCACAGTCCAAGTCATGGAGAACGTCTCATTTTCGTTGACTTGTGTTGGATTTGATGCAAAGGTGAGAGAGGGTGAAGTTCGATCAACTGTACATAGTATGGTAATGAAGGGTTGAGAGCTCACCAAGACGATACATCACCATTTTTTAAACATTATCATTTTTATAGTATCATTATATGAAACAAGAACAATAACATATAATTTTTAATAAAAGTATAATACTATATTTAGTTTTAAAATCATATACTTTATTTTTTATCTAATATCATATTTTGATTTTCCAATTATATATTACATGTATATACTTTAATAAAAATTAACTTCTCAGCATTTTGTTTTATTTGTAGAGTAAGTTAACATAAAAGGGGCATGTCGTGCCTTACTGAAGCATTGTATATGTAAATATTAAAATCGGAAAAATAGTTTTTTTAAAAATCCTGACCATGCCCTTTTAACCATGAAAGTCACGATCTTGGTAAAATTCTATTTTCTGTTATCTTTATTTACAATGCCTCAAGGTTTCATTTCTAATGAACAACAGAAATTTGAAAGTCAGTTGTAGTGTTTTAAGCAAGATACAGGGCTCGAATTCTTTGTCATGTAAACAAGGTTCGTATTCTTCCTTAGTTTACATAGGTTTAATACACCAGTAATAATCTTTCTCAATCTGATTTGTCTATCTTCTTATTAATTTTAAGCATAAATAAACGTTTAACACATTCATTTTAGGTTAAAAACTGGATTTCACTTCAACATTCCGAATGTAGATAAAAGCTTTGTTTGCATAGTAAAGAACTGTAATCTCTGTAACTCGCTTATAACTCAACAAATTACACTCAAATTGTTGTTGCCTATTAAAAATGCCTTACTGAAGAATTGTACATGTAAATATCAAAATCGGAAAAATAGTTTTTGACAAAAATCGTAGCCATTCCCCTTTAAACATGAAAGTCTCAATTAGTTACGACAGGCATTTTATTCCAACAGACAAATTCACAGTTTGAAAATCTACATTTTAATCAACAGAATGTTTACTGCATTGACTTGAGATATGACTGAATGGCAGGGCGACGACTTCAGGCGCACGTAAGGTACCTCACTGCATCAAGACTTTTACTTTTGAAGACACCTCGTCCCAAGTTGGCGATTTAAATGTTTTGTGAAATTGTTTGTTTCAATCGATTAGATTGAATACCATCGCTGCTTAGAGGCTAAAGTATCGGTTGTGTGAACGGCAGATTAACAGTCTAAATCAATGTTTTGTTTTAAAAAGTGATATCTTAAATATGTAGATGAACAGGTTGTAATACACAAACCATATAGATACATATTTAAAAAGTGATTTAGACCAAGTAATCTTTATCTCATCTTAAATCTTCATAATATGTTCCAACTAACAAACTATTTGTACCTTAGAAAAAAAAACATACCAACAAGCCACTGATGTTCGTACGGCCCAGCTTTGTTTCCGTTCAAATCTTCTAATTCGATTTTAATGGAATAGTTTCCTGCGACCAAGTTGTTTGGGCTGATGTAACTGCGACAGTTTACTAATGATGAACTTGTAGGTGTTGTTAGGTTACAGCGTTCCATAGAGAGAGATTCGCTCACAGTCCAAGTCATGGAGAACGTCTCGTTGTCGCTGACTTGTGTTGGGTTGAACACAAAATTGAGGGAAGGTGGAGTTCGATCAACTGTGTAATGATAAGTTAGTTAGAATATTCTTTATTAATAGCATAATTTAGATAGAATTTGATGCATTATAGTTATACATTTACAGACATGTTTACAAAAATTTTCTCAGATGTTCTTAGAGTGTTTCTGAGATAAAACTAAGTCAGTATATGTAAGTTAAGAACATCTAAAAATCAAAGTCAAACACATTGTGTTGAAAGATCGACTATATCTATAGCAATCTTTAATCATTTTGTATCGTCACATTTTTTTTCGTACATGTAGAATGAATTTGCGAGATAATACATATGTAACATTGGAAATCATGAATTTTCATAGAGAAAAAAAATCATTAATAAGATAATAATTTTAAAGTAATTGTAAAATAATAGTATATTTCAATTTGTAAACACCCCCTCCCAAAAAGGATTTAAAAGAAAATTCAAATGCAACTTATTTTAGTACATTGTACATTTTGCCGTTATTCGCGAATTTCAGTCAAAATGAAAGATTTCACTTATATAATTATATATATTCCAAAATGCAAAGAAAGTTTAAACTTAGGAATACTATGTTGTAAAAGTTTATTATAAGCAAGCAACCTTGTTTTCAATATACTTGCAAATAATACTTGCAAAAATACGAAACATTTCTGAAAGTTCTGAAAAAAACGTTTATTTATTTCTTTATTGATATTAGAAATACCTGTACACGCAACGAGGAAACACCTTGATTATCCAAATAGTATAATTCATTTTAACGATTATCATGGCCATGTATGTTGATCGACAATGGAATAGTATATCTAGGTACATGAAAAAAGCGTTCGTTTCTCATACCTACGGTGAAGTTCCAATAAAAGGGCTGAGTTATTCTAGGCCAATCACTGATACAGCTTAACGGCTGCGTGGCTACGGATCCTAGTAAATTAGGTTTTCACAATATTATATTTCATGATAAAAATTATAAATCACATTACCAGCTTTAATGAAGTATCATAATTATACAGAAATAAAGCATTATATTTTCGATTTAGAGGTCAAATTTAGTTTTCATTACGCATGTTTTTGCGAATTCAAATGAAATACAATGTAATTATTGTTATACCTCTATGAAAATGAAATGTTTCTCTGTCATTTATTGATTTGAATAGAATAAACAGATTACAGATTAAAATATTTAGATTTCTTAAGGACAAAATGTATGATAGATAGATAGATAGATAGATAGATAGATAGATAGATAGATAGATAGATAGATAGATATATATATATATATATATATATATATATATATATATATATATATACTTGTAAATGGTTTTATAAATTAGCATTGACTCACCTGCCTCAAGGATAATGTAATACTGTCCACTTCCTAATAAATCGGGTCCTTTGAAATATGAAATAAGGTCGCTAATTAAAAAACTTTTCCGAAAAAACATTACATCATATCTCATTTACTTTATTAAAAAATGCAACCAAACGAGTCTATATCGCTCACCGAAGCAGCAACATTAAATTATTAACTTTCTCTTAGTCAAAAGCAACAAAAAAAAATATTTAAATGCAAACGCAAACATCTATCTATCATCTATCCATACGAGGGTTGTCCCAAAATAGCGTAGACAGGACATATAATTTATAATCTGTTCACTGCAATTTCATTAGACTTCTATGTTTTCTTCAATTACCCTTTGGCAAACAATACTGAAAAATTCAAATCTGTACTTTATTTCTCGAGAAAATAAATAATTAGTAACAACAAGTTTTGTCAGGCGGCGCAATGTTCGACGTCGAAAATTTCCAGTTTTACGTTGTTGTTAAGCCCTCGACATCGTTTACGATAACATTTACATTTTATTTCCGAAAAAGTCTTAGAAAAAATATTATCTTTGAACAAGTAACCTGAGTGCACATTCAACATATATTTCTAGTTTTGTTTTTTTTGTTTTAAATATTTTCTTAGTACAAACGATCTGTCGGCTCCACACTTGTCCTGTATTACTTGTTGTCTAAGGTCTGTCTTGCCAAAATGTGTCTTTGAGCATTTTGACGTCCATTGATATCGTTCGGGGTTTCTTTTAAACCGCTAATTGTCATCATACTTGTTCAAATAATTTCAATGTTGTTTAACTACTTATTCACAAAACGCATTTTCAATCGATTTTGTTAATTTCATTTATTTCCAAAGCCGCTTAGCATTTATTTCACGGTCTTTACAAAATTGTATCAGTTACTGCTGCGCCGCCTTAAACGCTGACATCGTCATTTTATTACGAGTTAACTTTTCAACATGTCACAAAACGCACTCTCAGATATTTAAAAGTTATGTTATAGCCAAAACAATTTCTGAGTAAATAATAGAATTATTATCAAATATCAATGTATGTTTTATTTGAATTTTTTTATTCGAAAAGTACTTTTCCTCGCAATTTTCATTTCATTATGTTGATTTTAACTTTTTGTTCTTGACATTGCGCCGCATGTCGAATTTCTGACCTTACATGCTTTCATTTCACTAATTTAATCTCAAACAATATTTGATTTTTAAACATTATTTGAATGCAAATTTCTTGAACCCTTTGTGGCACAAATTTCATTTTCCTTTGTCTTCGATTAACTGAATAACGCCACTTGTCTACGCTATTTTGGGACAACCCTCGTATACCTATGTATTGAATTTCCAGATGTGTTATTTACTTATTAGCTTGCTTATATATTCATGTAAGATACACAAACTGTGTCAGTCATGATCTAACTAATAATACAAATATCTTTTCTACTTTTTCTATTGCACATTCTTATGTAGCATTACTCTTCCCAACAAGGTTTGATAGTTTGACTGAGAATCAAGCTCTTAAAAGTGTAACTACCTTCAATATCTTCTTGACAGAAAAAAACCATCTTTATATATGTTTCTATATTGCATTGCTCCATCCCATATTCTGAACTTTGTAGATGTTATGGTATATATAAACTAAAATGTCATTGAATATCTTTAAAATCATCTTGCTGTTATACAAATTTCAAAGATACAGTTCTTAGAATTGTTTTTTTTAAATAACAGTGTCTTATTGTTTAAACAGAACCTGAGTTCAATGTAATGTTATGTTTGAATAAAAATGATCCAGAGTTGAAGAAGAGGTGATGGACATATGAATAACAAATTCATTAGACGACGAAACTGACACATTGTGGTCAGAAAACTTTACTTCGGTCTTCAACATAAATGAACAAGATAGGTTAAATTACCTGAGGAGTTGCCCCAAGTCACAGTAACCATGCGATCGTCTAAAGTCGAAAACGAGGCTACACTTGGATCATTTAGATTCAGTCTATTGGCTTCAGTTCCATTTGAATGATGAATAATCATGTATTTATTCGTCGTTGGTCGATTAAACTATCAATATAATTTAAAGAGCATATGTACATGTATACTATGTCATGAACATGTCATACATAGTTTTTGTCTTTAAGTTATTTCTTTTTTTAATGAAAAAATGTAATTTAAAATTTGAAATTATCAAAAAAATGCTTACTTTTATAACCCTCACTGGTTATTATTTGGCTTTGTTTATTTCTGATATAAAGTTAACATATATATTACTTCCTTGAGTATTATATTGATTTTAAATCAGGTTGATTAAGATTTTCTAAAATGATTTAATTTTGGGGTACAACATTAACTGTTTTACACAAGATAAAATTTCACCTTTTTATCGAAACACATCCTAAATGTAATGTTTGATGTAGTACTGTCAATTTCTCCAGTTGGTGTCAAACAATTTGGTCGAAGATTTATAGACGGTGGTGCTAGAATGGAAATTATTTTTTGTCCACAATAAGATACATGATATTTCGCATATCGATTATTTTTTTCAAGATCTTGGAATCTTTATTATGCTGAGATGTCGCAAATTGAGGAAATTCGAGCTTTTTTTTAATGCTTTCTAACATAAGGTCTAACTCACTCCCTTTCATCACATCAAAGCACATCATGCCTGAAGAGAGTCTGAAAGTAAAACAAAACTTCAAAGATCAAGATAAACTAACGTATTGCATTATTCAGGAGGACTAAATGGTCGAGACCATTTATAGACTCATAACATATTAGTCTTCTTTTAAAAAGTTTTTTATAAACTTAAGGTATATATGAAAATTCTCACACCTAAAATATTAACTATATAATGAGTTATTTTCGCCCCCGTGTTATTTTAGCCCTTCTATACTTGCAAATGGCTTCGCCCAGTCTTATATTAGCCCAGGTACAGTTGTGTTAAGAAATAAATAGTTTTAGGCATTTGAATTTGCACAGTCTTTAATTCGCCCATTGACAACGAGGGCGAAAATAAAACGTATACTTCCCTGCATACAGTAATTTTTCCTCTATTAAAAATAGTTTAAATTATGGCTTAAAAATATCAACTTTAACATTGTAAAGAGGATTTGATGGTATTTTTTTTCTTTCTTTGACCATCCAGCCTCTTTAAGATCAGTTTTCAATTTACGAATTTAAAATGAAACATACTTGTTATTGAACTCGGCACTAAAACATACAAGATGTAATCCGTCTTGACTCTGCGTGGGTGACCACTTGACTGATATCGACCACTCCCGACCGGATTTGCCGTACGGGGCTAAATTGCTCTTCGTTATTCCAGTAGGGCCCATTAGGAATATTTTGGTTATTCTTAAATGAAATGTTTCGTAATGAAATTGACATCCTTTATATAAATTATAATTTGAATAATAATAAATGATGATGATGATAATAATGATAATGATAATAATAATGAATTAAATATATTAACTTAAGCCTTTTAACCAGTATGACATATTTAGCGACAAATGCTTTGTTTTCGATATACATGTGTAATCCTGCCAATAACAAAGGTACGTGTAAATAAACTGGTTATTTATAAATGAATAAAATGAATTTTGAAACGTCATGAGTTTCCCCCCAAACAATTTTTTAAAACTGTCAACACGAAATGAAAATTTTAAACACATTACAAAATTTAGAAATATATTGCAATATTTCCCAAAATGAGCAGCAGAAGATTTTACTTAGGTATAGGTCTTACGTGTGAGCTGCACTTTTGGTTCTCGCTACCAATCTTGTAGTAAAGGTCGTGTTTACCACGTGGCAGCTAGCCTCAGGTGGGGTAGGGGATACAAAGGTGGGTCCATCATTACAAGCCAATGAGTCAGAAAACACCAAGATCAAAAACTGTATTGGGACGGAGCTTAGAACGACTGAGGGAGAGGCGGCAGAAAAGTCCTCGATATAGAGACTGACTCCATAGATCCCTGTTCCAGACGTTGCATTGTAGGAAAATACACACGCATCCTGCAGTTTACAAACATAGGTACATATTACAAAGCTCACCGAGACGAGGCATCACCTTTATGAGGCACCGCCTGTATGAGACCACCTTTATCATTTTATATGAAAATCATACTTTATGATCGTGGATATTCCTGGATACTGTTTTGACACAATATCGTATATTATCTGTTAATAAATTGTATGATAATTATACGTTCATTTCATACGGTATCATAAGATACAGTATGTATAAATACAATAATATTAAATACAATATTGCATCCTATCACACTTACGATATAAATGTATATCATATAATACAATAAAATACTGTAATAAACAATGATGAGATATGATATTGTTACATATGATATGCCATTGCATTGTGTTATAAATAATTGTATTTTACCTCATAATATAATATCATAATATATAATACAATATTGTATTTTGTTTTCCCTTGGACTGAAATGTCACATTTTCATTGGTTTAACCAATGCACGTGATTGCCTCATATATCTCTATATTTGTTCGGTGAGAAATAATATTAGGCAATATGGCCGTCATTAACCGACTCTTCGCTTACTCATTTCGACATTTCTTAGTATTTAATACGAAAACCGCATGCTTTAAGGTAACTCCGTACCTATAAAATTATGGGTTCAAAGTTAAAAATACTTCACTTTTTTTTAACTTATTGGACTTGAATTTCATCAAAAAATAAATAAAATATATATGTATCCATACTATTTATGATGTAAGGTAATAAAAACCAAAGGCTGAAATTATCATCTGAAAATCACACTTTTTTTGTTTAAAAATTAAATATAAGTGGATGGATACTTGTTTGTCTACTTAAATTTTATTGCTTACTATGCCAGAAAACTAAAACTTATTTAAAAAAAGAAAAAAATGTTTACATTAGAAAAATTATAGCATTTAGATATATCACTTAGAGAAAAATAGAAAAGAGTTATTTCCCTTTGTCATTATTGAATTATGTCGAATATAAGGATGAACAACGCTTATTAAATATCTCCAAGTAAACAATGATTTGAGTTTTTGATATGCACCTATAATAACATAGAAATGACAAATCTACTTGCAAGAATTTTAATGAATTCATGGTTTATTTAAAATGTATGACGTCACAGGAGGGTGGATTTACTTTAAGTTCTTTAAAAAGTATTTGGAGTAGTTGCCCTTTGAAATTTTTTTTAAAATTAGAGTAGTTGCCCTTAGAATATTGACGTTACATTGTTTTGTCTGGAGCAGAACAAAATGGTAGCGTCGAAATTTGCTCAATGTCTGCAGAGGAAAGGGAGAACACATTTAAAATTTAATTGCAACAAAATATTGTAAGTAAACATGGGTAAAGCAAAAATGTTAAAAGAGTATTTGAAAGGTGAGATTGAAAATTTTGAAGAGTTTAAATTAGTTAAATTGGACGATATGTCAAGCATCTTGTACATGGCTTTGCGTAGATCATCGCTAATTGTGAATAAATATGTCGCTAAATAGCCCTCGGGAAAACAAAACACTTATAATGTTAGTTACTGACTCACTACGGAAATATATTGGGTTGATCAATCTCATAGAAGGCTCGGCTTCGCCTCGCCATCTATGAGATTGATCAACCCAATATATTTCCGTAGTGAGTCAGTAACTAACCTAATAAGTAATAATATGATACAATATCATCACATAATAAATCATAATATTGTAACATATGATATTATATGTATAAAATAGTATAATATTGTATTGTATGATATTGTTTCATATTTGCTACATAAGATAAAATAATTTGATACAACATTGTATCATATCAAATGATACAATATCATGTGATAAAGAAAAAAATTATATAATACAAAATTATATTAAACATATTGTATTATAAGATACAATAATATATATAACAATAGCATATAATACCATTTCATGTGATATAATCTAATATAATGTAAACCAATGTTATATTATACAATTCGTATGATACAATATTATATAATATAATAATATCCTACAATACAATTTCCTGTGATATAATACTCTATAAAAGAAACCAATAACATATTATACAATATGATATGAAACAATATTATAATATTTATAATATCATATTATATAATGCAAAATAATTTATTTGAATATCATATGTTACAGTATCATGTGATAATATAATAAATAAATAATACAATATCATATTATACAATATAGTATCATATTATACAAAACTATACATAACAATATCATGATACAATATCATATCATAAAATAACAAAAAATTGATACAATATCATATTGCCTTATAACTTTTTACAATATAACTTATGATATTATATTGTATCATATTAAACAAAAGTGTATTATATTATACAATACTATATCATACGAATCATGTTATATTATTTAACAACAAACACATCTATCCATTAAACAGGTTTGAGTGAGGTAGGAGATTTTTTTAGCATCCTTGATAATGGAGGTCAGGCTCTGCATCTGAAGCTATTTCATTTATACTATAGTTAATTCAACTATGCAGGCTATTATCTATAAAACATGTGACCTGTTCCAAAAAACTAAACCTCATCCAACATCCGAAACCTATGGCTCAGATTCAGCATTCGAGCCTGCCAGGTGCATCAGTATCATAAGACACACACCATCCATGCAAGTTTGGTCAAGTTAAGACCAGAAATACACCAAGATATATTTTTTAGTATCCTTAATAATGGATATCAAGCTCTGCATCTGAAGCTACCTCTGCGATTCGTTCACATTATATTTTAATCAACTATGCAAATTTAAATAAGTACTACTATCTATCAAACATGTGACCTGTTCCAAAAAACTTAACCTTATCCAGCATACGAAATCTATGGCTCAGATTCAGCATTCAAGCCTGTCAGGTCCATCAGTATCATAAGACATAACCACCCATGCAAGATTGGTGAAGTAAGACCCACCATTCGTGCAAGTTTGATGAAGTTATGACCAGTAGTAAGTAAGAAATAACCATCAGAGGGCACCTGCTCCTGAAACTTTAACCAGCTCTAAAAACCTTAACCTCCTCCAGCATACGAAACCTATGACTCAGATTCAGCATTCAAGCTGTCTGGTGCACCAGTATCATAAGACATACCATCCATTAAAGTTTGGTGAAGTTAAGACCAGTAGTAACTGAGATATAATCATCAGAGGGCACCTGCAACAAAATCTTTAACCAGCTCTAAAAACCTTAACCTCCTCCAGCATCTGGAATTTAGAACCCAGTATGGAGCATCCAAGTTGTTCAAGTCCATAAGTAGGTCCAGATGCATCATCCGTGCCAGTTTGGTAAAGATAGGACAAGTAATAACTTAGATACAGGACCTGCAACAAAAACCAGGTCCGGACGCCGACACCGACGCCGGGGGTATAGCATAAGCTCCCCTTGACTTCGTCTTGGTGAGCTAAAAAGTACAAACGCATCCTACAGGTTTACAAAAATCACACACGAATCCTGCAGTTTACAAAAACTACACACGCATCCTGCAGTTTACAAAATTTACACACGCATCCTGCAGTTTACAAAAATTACACAGGCATCCTGCAGTTTACAATAATTTCACAGGCATCCAACAGTTTACAAAAATCACATACGCATCCTACAGTTAACAAAAATTACACATGCACCCTACAGTTTACAAAAAATACACATGCATCCAGCAGTTTACAAAACTTTTCAGAAAGTCTTATCGGTTTCATTATACATGTATCATAAAAAGATCAATTATCATTCGCTTGGTAAAAACGTGGTTGTGGCACATGCGCAAGCGCGAACCAAGAAACATTTTCCGGGAGGATGGGTTGGAGGGGGTGGGGTCCGAGGGATATTTAATTTTGCCACGGGAATCTAAGGTATAATTTTGGTAATTTAACCAATTTAAACAATTTGAATTTTTCTGGGGACTTTCTCTTTATCGTACGTATAAGTGTTACAGATGAAAAAAATTTATAAAGTATTTCTTATGTAGTAAATTGATTTAAACCGATGTTTTACATGTAGTATTTAACTGAAGCATATAAGAACAAATATGATTACCCTTTAATGCAATGTATTCTGATACTTGTATCTTTACAATACTATATATATACATATGCGGGTACAATGTAGTTACGTGATCAAATTAAATCAACCAATTATTCTTCGTGCTTTAAAAGATTCGATCACGAGACTTTAAGGAATAAATTATCATTCTTTGGGTATTATGAGCTGATTATTTTGGTCGAGCATGGTCAAATCTAATAAAGTCCGAAGAGTTGTATGATAGATTTGACCATGCTGTGACCGAAATTACCACCTCATAATATTCAAAGATTCCTTTTTACTTATATTTATATTTCGAATTTCTGCTATGTTTAAAACAACATTTTAAAACCACTTTTTTCATGTTGCACCTGCTATGTATTAATACCGTTTTCGGTTATGTTAGAAGACACTCCAATTCTGTGTCGCTTATCTTTTATGAAATTATTGGGCTGTAGGCTCCAAAAGTGATTCGTAATGTTATCACAGACAAAGAACGTTGAATATGTTAATATATTCCAATAAACGTTTAAAAATGATTTCTTATTCCTTAAGACGAATGGATGGTTGTGGCATATTTAGGCCGCTATATATACCTCCTTCAAAAGAAGAGCTCTGTACAAAAGATGGTAAAATGTTCAAACTTTAGAGGCTAAATATTTGGATTTTTTCTTTACTTAACATACATGTAGTGTATTGGCAAAAATATCACTTTTAAAAGTTTAAGGCAGATTCAATGGGCAATCTGATTAAAATAAGATCTTTGATCCGCTCCGAAAAATTCGATGTCGCTCTATACACAAAGGATTAGCGACATCGAATTTGTCGGAGCGGATCAAAGATCTGATTGTGTAGCGACATCGAATTTGTCGGAGCGGATCAAAAATCTTATCTTAATCAGATTGATTTGATGGGTAAGTTGTTTGACCACTTAGCCTCAGAAATAAACACGAACCGTGTCCAAAGCACTGCCTGGCAGCCCGGCACAGAGGTATCCACACTCGTTGGTGTCGAACGTTGTATTTGGTAATCGGCAGCGCACGATATCATTGTCTGCATCGATGACTGAGGAAGACAGAGAGAGAGAGAGAGAAAATCACTAGGCACACCGGGGTCGTACACAGTTTTAAAGAGGACTGGATGGCCGTCGCCATTTTTATACACATTTCTATAAGGTTTCCCGCCATTCTTACACAGTATACAGGACCACTAATACTTAGTAATCTCCATTATTAGAAGACGAACTTTGTAGGAAGAGATAGGAAAATGTCAATAATATTGGGAACACTTTTTGTATTCTATTAAATAATAGTTTAATTGCTACAGAAATCATGTTTGATATTTTAAGGTAGATCTGACCACAAAGAACAGGGGCGTACAAGGCGTTGTATACCCCCAATTCGGAGCAATGAAGACGAAAGAATTTCAGTTCAAGTTAGAATATTAAGTTTTGACTTATATGCATTGTTTTCATTATAAATTTCACGATGGAAGTCAATATTGTGCTTTCATTCTATAAACACGACAGATATTGGATTCCAAATTAAGCTGCACATCGTTTTTTGCCTATATCTTGGATCATCCACTGTTCTTAATTGCAAAATAGGTATGAATGGGTCCTGACTCCATCCTAAAAGTACTTTTATTTAAAGAATAAGTTTAGTTTGACTTTTATTCTTGATTTTTGTCAAAAACGTTTTACTTCATTAATTATTGTCAAATAGTTAAATTTATTCACCCGTGCTCTTATGTGTCAACGTAGCTCAGTGTGATAAGCGGAGGGTCGTAGTCCATCCTTCTCCATGGAGAGGGTGTTCGAATTATAGACGACGTTTTATTTTTAATTCATTTGCCTTTAAGTAAAAGTTGTTCTGCTTTTTTATTGATTATGAGAGAAATATCTAATACCATTTACATAATGACAACAATTACGTAATGTTCATGTTCTGTACATACAATGTCGGATAAAAATAGCGCTTGCACAAGTATGAAATCATTCTGTAATGCTTAGAAATCAAATAAAACAAAGGAGATGAATACCAAGTTCATTTATTATTGTATATTATTTATTTGTCAGAGAATGCAGTTCTATATTATACATGTACTGATGCACAGTTTCAAATGTAAAGATTTTTTATATGTTCATATGCGATTTCAAAATCCTGGGTACGGGGGATTTGTCAGGCCTTGTACGCTCTTGTCCTTTGCTGACCATCCAGTCTCTATAAGGTATGAGACACCTCCATAATGTTAGATACTTTACTTCTTTCGAATGATCAATTACGATTTAGTTTAATACAGTTTTTTTTCTTTCATTGTATTCATGTTAAACAGCATAGAGCAGTTAAAAACCTTAAAGTAAAAAAAAGATGCAAAAGTATCAGTATGATTTGTAAATCAGTAACTGGATTTGATTCATTCGTTTCAAAAAATAGTCTATAGCTAAAAAAATATATCACATTTTGAAATTTTAGGTTTATCTGATGGTTAATTTATTGACTATCCAGCCTCCTTAATTGCCAAATATAAATCTTTAAAACATCTCAAGAAAGGGATTGCAGATAATTTGTACGTTTAAAACATCACTGGAAGGGTTGTAATTTGTTTATGTTTAAGCCTTTATTGTAAAGCCTTTCGTAACCCAACCATGTAAGTTGGCTCGATGGTCACAGCCATTTTCAGACTGTATTGATCTCCTTTTGAAAAAGAGCTCATTATAAAACTATAGAAAAATACCAAATTTAAGCGGTGAAATATATGGATTTTTTCTTTACTAAATAATACCGAATATTCGGGTTTTTTTCGCGTGTTATAAAATTTGCGCAAATGGGAAAAATGTGTAATTTTTTTTATTTGCGTCTGTTCATTTTTTGCAATTTAAAAAGATTTCCAATAGCAAACAGTACCGGATTAAATTTCTTTGCGTTGTATATTTGCGATGCAAAAATGATCCCGAAAATTAGATCATCGCAAAAATTACCGGATATACGGTAGTTTATAGCTAAACAAATCATATCTTAAAAGTTTAGTATATCTGACGTTAATTTGCTGACCATACAGCCTCCTTAATACGGTATAGAATAAAAACCTTTGTTTCTGGTCTAAAGTGCTTGTGTACGTTTTGGAGCTGTCACATTTGCAAAGGGCGACAAATGTGCTGATAACAAGATTCTAATTAAACAGGGTTCGATGGTGGTGGCCATTTTAAGACTATTTTGATCTCCTCGAGAAGACGAGTTATGTACATGTACTGTATAGGAAACCGTTCAAATTTTTAAAAAGTTACATTGTAAGGAATTTCGTTTAACTTATAATAAACACTGTTCAGGATAATTATGCCGGTACCAAGGTGACATAATTGCATCCGTCTAAGCTGCATGTATCGAAAAATTCAAATATGCCATTTGATAGATCTTTGCTTCAGGTGGTATGGGATATTTGGAGTTTCCGGAATAAATTGAAAGTACTACCTATTGGAGTTTAAATTCCGACAGGATTTGAACAAAACTCCCATATGATTTTAAAATCCGATACGTAATCTGATTTTTTAAGGTTAAATATCTCACCTGCCAGGTGAGACACACTTACAAACAAGTGGTTAAATACTCTCTAGACAATGGTCTATCATTTATATACATGTATATTGATTTTTACGAAACTGCAAACTAAGCGGGTGCAAAAATGCTACCTTGACACTGGCAATAATTTTCCGGCCCAGTGTTAATACATGTATAGTTTGTAGCTTCAAAAATCATTTATAAAATTTAAGATAGATTTCATGACCATTTTTTTGTGGACCATATAGCCTCCTTTTAAAAGACCTTTGAATGGAGGCATTTTGCAAAACAAACTAAAGTAAAATCTGTCCTCACTTTGAAAAAATGAAATTTAATAATTAAGAATAAGCACTAGATTTTCTTTCACTTCGATGACGATCGCAAGAAGTCGAGGAGATTGGAGACAATATAGTAAATTATAACTTGCACTGCATCGTAAGTTTAACACTTAAAGCTGACATGAATTCATAAAAGCATTTGGTCGCCATATTAGTTTCGATCGCTCCTCTACTGCCACTGGGGTAAAAATACCGGTTGAGAAAGTTACGGTCGGTTGCTTTCCGATTGAGACATTCAGGTTGCACGGACTTCTAAATGCATGAACTACACATTGTAGTAAAATGTTGTAATAAAGATTATAGAAAACAACAATCAATGAAATACAAAATATATTTATTCTTTGAAAGGATTTCCGAGGTATCCGTATTATTTTGTACAGACAGTGTTGCATTACTTCGCATGCACATCGAACACGCGTGTCGTTCATACAGAGAGCGTAGCGTCTGCATCTTCTTGAAAACCCCGGCGGTTCTACATCCAACACAGTAGCTAAATGATAGTAAATCGAAGAAAGTAACAACGTAACATCGTTTCCATCCGTTCCTACAAAAACGCCCGTTTCTAAAATCCATGCGATAATTGACATTGCTCGATCTGCAACAGTGTGGGGTTTGCACATGTGCGATGTTATAATATACACAGGAAAACGGTCTACAATTATCAACGAATTTTTGAAGAATCTGTGCCTAGCTGGATTTCTGTCTGTCTTATTTCGCCATTTATTGGATATATCTTGCCAGTGCAGTGATTGTCATATTATTTTTCTTCAAAACGCGTTTCTCCATGTCTTTTCGTCCAAGGTAACGTGTTCGGGTGTACGAAATTCCTGAATGCGGTGAAGCATGAATAGTGCTTTTGGCCTTATGTAGGGGGTGTGTAGCGATGAGCAGAACAATAGAAATCGACAACTAATATGGCGGTAGTTGGAGATAAAAAGGGAAATAATGTGTATTTATGAATTCATGTCAGCTTTAAGATGTAAAATAGTAGAATGTGAAAAATTAGAAAATAAAATGTAAAGAGTTTAAGATGTAGGAAATAAAATGTAAAAATATTTAGATGTAGAAAATAAAACGTGAAAAGGTTTAGATAGGAACAAAAAAAAAATTTTTTTTAATTAACCATTTTCAGTTGTATTTTCTATGTACATACTCGATGCAGTAAGTTCTAAATGTTTACCTGGTATTCGAAAGGAATGTTGGCACCCAGCCAGAAGACGAACTATTGGTGACATTGTGGCGACAGGTGAGGAGTTCATGACCCCAGTGTCAGCTCGGGGTCGGAGGTCAGCAGTCATGGTCATTCTCATGCTATCGGACGAGCCGCGATTTCTTATGCTTTGCCAACAACAATCTTCTAATCTAGACAATTCGGGTAAAACAAACATAAAATTATGAAACTTGAAAGTATTCTAAATTAAATGATTTAGGTAGCTTGTTAGTTTTCTGGCGTTAAAATAGGATTGGACACACAAAGTTAAGCGTGTTTTAAATATTAAAAAAAATAAAACAATTGCAATTTTTCAAATATTTTTTTCTTCTGAAAAATGACGTCTTAAGCAAAATTTGCAAAGCCTCGAGAGCGCGTAATCCAGAATTAAGGGGCCGGATGGTCGTAGCTATATTTAGGCTATATTTTCCTCCTTTAAATGAAGATATCTGTAAAACGATATCGAAAAACGTTCAAATTATAAAGCTAACATATTTGGATTTTTACTTCACTGAACAATAGTTTATGGCCCAAACTATCATATTTAAAAATTTAAGGTAGATCTGATCGTTAATCGGTTGACCATCCAGCTTCGAGAAGAGTTCAGGTGTTTCAGCCCTTCAGTTGACCCTGGCATTTACCTCTCTTACATCTATTCTTGGTTTTACGCTCGAAAAAAAGTTGTGGTAGGATCTGTCAATAGACATTTTTAGTATGAAGTGATTGATCGAATGCCAATGTCATGCTACCGTATTTTAGAAAATTATTCAAAGATTGTTAAAGTTTACGTGGTGGACTCCTTAAGATGTTTTTTTCTAAAACAGTGTTTCGTACCACTTCGAAGTTTTTAAAGAATATTGATGAACCTGATCCAACTCACCTAAATGTGTACTTAATTCCGGGGATGGGGACATTAAATATAAATGAGTCCTCTCCGAGGGACCAGTCTTCCGATGCACTGTAAGCAATGCATTTACCGTGCATAAGGCTGATTCTGCTTGATGAGTTGCAGCCCACCCTACAGTACAAATATGCCGACACAGTCAATGTTCCCTGGGTCGCTATCGTTGCGTCGTTACAAAAAGAGGAGCTACTGGAGGATCGTCTCCACGCCATCTGGTGGGAGATCTCAATCTAAAACAAATGAAAACTTGTGCATTTAAACTTATAAAATCATATATTTTCATCCTATCTGAGTACTTTCTCCTCTATTTCTTATGTAAGAAGATCGATTGTGATTCATAGCTCTACAGAAACTGACCGGGCTGAAATCTACACGATTCCTTTTGTAATCAGTTTATGAATATCGATCGATCGAAATTTTCAGCAACCTAATAAAAATCACGGACTCCACAAAATTAATAATGTCAGACTCAAACTCCATTCATCGAAGAATTGTTTTTTTTTTTTCTATCAACTTATTGATCTTATATCAAGAAAAATTTCGGGTACTTGTACTTACTCTTCAAGAAAGAATAATTCAAAAATGAATTAATAGAAAGATTAAAATATATGCATAATCAATTAAATGCTTTCTTTTGGTGATTCATATGAGTATGAAGGAAGTGGTCATTGCAGAAAAAAAAATTCATAACAGGCTAACGCGGTTTATGTAAAGTTCGATATCTTTATTTCTACATGGATCATCAAAGAGAGCATTTCATTGTTTAAATTACCGGTTCTTATATAAAAGCCATTTGATGCATATTTCATTTACCACCCCATCCCCTTAAAATCCCTCAGCTAACCGTTCGTCGTTTAGTATATTAAGTAAAAGTCGCCCCTTCCACCATCACCTTTTCAAAGAAATTAAATGGCCGTGGTCTTTTGTTTCGATTTTACAAATAAATTCTGATTTTGTATTTGTTTTCCATCAAGAGGTTCTACAAAGTCGATATATAAAGCGGTACATTATATGTATGGGGCCACAATGGGGGGATGGACTTTAACATAGGAATATATAGAGAAAATCTTTTAAAAAATCTTCTTCTTAAAAACTATTAGGCCAAAAAAGCTTAAACTTGTGTTGAAGTATTCTCAGGTTGTGTTGATTCAAGTTTGTTTAAATATTAAATACCTGTGACGCGTTGGTTGTCGGTTTCCATGACATCGAACCGCCCCTAATATGAGAACAGTCAGCAGACGACATCAGCCACGCACACAGCAGTGATATTGACAGCGGTACTCTCATCATCGTCAATATCCCTCCATCAGGTCACAGGCAGCCAACGACAAAAATTAAGAAAGATGCACTGGAACTGAAAAGGGAGAGAGGCATACTTTGGTGAATTAATACCGTATCTTAGGTTATTTTCGCGATGATCTAATTTTCGCTTTTTACCCGTTGCATGTTTACTGTAAGAAATTTTTCGCAAATTAAGATTAGATGACGCAAATAAAAATGCTACATATTTACCCCCATTTTCCCAAATTGTGTGACATGTGAAAAACCAAGAAGTATGGTACAGTGTACATGTACAGCAGATATTATAAGACGCTGTTTGAAAATACATGTATCTCCGAAAAAATACTAAACAATTTAAAAAAGAAACCACGCGTACTCTGGTGAAGTTATCAAATGGGTTGACCAATCCGGTGAAGCGAATTACAATAAATGCAGTTATTGTACTCATGCAAATTTTTTTAAACATGGTGTAGCATGTTTTTATTACATGTACTTTACTTCTGTCAAAAGATATCCTTGCATTATATTTTGCAAAATTGTTTTATATTTATTAAATATGTTCTGAAAAAAAACCCCAAGATTTCTCCTTCAAAACCTCCCTCTAGCCTTTCAGGTTAAATGAAGCTGAAGGAAAGTTTGATTAAGGCGCTTTGTTCATGGCATGAAAGTATCTGAATGATATTGATGCAAAAATTGTGCGAAGTTTTCTGAGATCCCAAACAGTCTCAAATGGAAAATAATGCAAGAATTTTCACTCATAAATCCGGTTAAGGTGGCTCTATACACCACTTTTTGATGACGCAGTACGCAAAAAAGTAAATCTGGAAGCATGCAATTCTGGTACTGGCTGATTTAATCTGAGGCGAATTGTTTGGGGACCGCTATTTTGAAAAAAATTGTTAAATTAATAGATTTAATTTGATAATTGGAAAATTCATTACTTACAAGTAATGTGGTATGTGACACCTTCACGTTGTGTGGTATAATTTATTGAAATAAACAATACAATCAAGTATAATTTTTTAATAGTTTCTTTCCCATAATCGAAATGTTACACCATAGCGCAGTGGGTTAGTGGGTTCATTACAAACCTGTGGGTCATGAGTTCGAATCCCATTGAGAAAAATAAATTTTTTAATTTTCCAAAATTTTCTAAAACATATTTTTTGGTTGAATACTGTGAAAGAAAATTCTAAACCGGTGAAAGTATTTCAATTATAATATACTTTAATGCACATTAATATCGACAGATGTTCCTTACCACCTTAAGGGGGTGGGAGGGTTGCTTTGAATTTCTCTCAGGTTAGGATACATAAATCCTATTAGCCTAGTCAATTTTCCCCTTTATTTATTTGAATTAGTTTTGCATTAAAGCGAATATATTCACTGATACTGGCCTATAATGAAATATGTATGTATTTATCATTCCAACATTATTTTTAGGAAATTTTCTTCAACTCAGAAATATAAAGTCCCCAAGGTGTTTGGGCCTTGATACTTAGGAACAATAACCCTTACCTGAGGAACTTTCATACCAAATAAAATTTAAAATATTTTTTGTATTTATTTGCAATGATTTTCATTCAAATTATTAGTATACAACAACATATCCATAGTCTTAACCAATCTTTTCATACAATTTTTTCTTATCTTTTAATTAACGATTAGCTGTTCTTACATGAAATTAAAACTGGTTTACAAGTACCTTATACATTGTATGATGGCAATCAATACAGTTGGTAGGATTTAATTGTAATAAATCCACGCAGAAAATGTTTGAGCAGTTAATTGCAATGTTCAGCGTACGTTGTGACAAAGAAACAGCTGAGCGTGAGAACTTAAGCATTTGATTTTTGAATTTTATGGATAAATCACAAATAGCATCCATATACATGTGCGGGTCCAGAAAAAAATTACACATGGGGGGGGGGGGGGCGAGAGAAACTTTTGATTGCGGAGGGATGGGGGGGGGGGGCTATTTTCGGTAATTTTAGATCATGTGAGTTGATTTAAACGTATGAAGTTCTGAATACCCAGTCCCCTCCCCCTTCTGGGTTTGTACTTCATACAAAAGCATGATATATATTTTTTTACACACAATATTTAGTAGTTTAGAAACTATATTTCGTCTACAGATGAGTTAAGGCACTATTACAATACGTTAAAAAGAATTAATTCAATATGACTATAATTATAATATAATTTTAAACTTTGAATTCTTTTTAAGAGATATCGAAATACATCTTACCAGTCTACATATGTCCTGCACAATAAATGATTCTCGATGTGTTTAGGGTCACTCGAAAAGTGAAGTCACAGGTAGGACGGTATTGTTATCATTTGTTTGTGAACACAACTCACTGTCTCTCGCATACATGTACCGTTTCCCTCTATTTTTTTTTTTAAATCACCTGACATTAGCAAGACAAGCAACACAATGAGCTGAATGACGACGATCAGATTTACCTGTAAATTTCTATACCCGCGAGTCTTGGCTACAGTAGCATTGTTAGATTGAAATTTACAGATATATATTTTTTTAAATAGTGCCAGGTATCCCCTTCACCATTTTTCTCGCAAGAATTTTTTTCTTAGATCTACACATAGATTAAAGCATGAGAAAAATTATAGGGGGGGGGGTAACTGAAATTATCAGTAAAATGGGAGATTGAGGAAGTTATTATTATTTTTTTTGTTAATTCTATTTAATTCTATTTATTTATTTATTTATTTTTGCATTTTAAGATTTCTGTTTACCCCCCCCCCCCCTTCCCCTCAACTTTCAAAAATGGTGCTACGTGCCTGGAAATGATTTTAAAAGGTCTAATTTTTTTCGGCTAAAATAATAAAATTTCAACATAAACAATGCGTTATAAAGTTATGAATAGAAAGAAAATGTCGAACTATGCAATTTTATAAATTAACCGCAAGATGTTCCGTCAGCAGGTCTATCCCGGAAGGATATTTGAATTATTTTATGTATGGACAATGAATTATTCGGGGAAATTTTTTTTGGTAATGAATTTGATATGATTTGTCACTTTTGCTTGAGAGATTAAACATTAAAGCAATTGTATGTAATAGATGTGATTGTGTTCACTGCGTAAATAAGAGGGGAATGACAAATTTATCAGTTTTTGTGATTGTTTTCTTCTTTACAGCAATATATAAAAAGTCAAATATATATATATTTTAAGCTCATGAAAAAAGTAAGGGAGAGAAAAAACGAGGGACAAAGTAAAGTTCTTCTCTTTAAAATCCCGCCTTTGCATTTGCGGCTATAAAAGTCAGTGTATTATTTAAATGAGAGGACACACAGCATGAATATATCCAAAGTAAAAAGTCTTATAGTCCCGTAACTCTTTTAAGGGCTTACTCGGGCCGACAAAATAAGAAAATCTGCATATTGATGTGCAATAAAATTCAAACAATTATTTTGACTGGTTTTTTTTTCTTCAGTTTATTGCATAACTGTTTAGCTTGCAATTTCCTGTTCACACTCTTTCTCAAACTCTCAACCCTCTCACACTCTCTCTCTCCCCTCAAGCTCTCTTCCCTTACATTCTCTCCTCTCACACACAATCTCTTTCCCCTTACACACTCTCTACTCTTATAAAATCTTTCCTCTCACACACTCTTTCCTTACACACACTCTTTCCCCTCTCACACTATCTCTCTCCCATCTCGCACTCTCCCCTCTCACACTCCCTCCCCACAAAAACACTTTTTGTCCCCTCAACGGCACTCTTTCTCACACACCGTCCCCTCTTTTTCTCTTCGCTAACTTTTCCCTCACATTATTTCTTCTCTCACTTACTCTTCTCTCAGACTCTCCCTTCTATACAGGTAAAATTGCAACATATGTCCAACATATGTTTCGAGTAACATATGATAAACATATGTTGAACATATGTTGCATTTTTACCTGTATACCACTCGCTTTTTTGTCACACTCTCCTCCCTATTATACAAATTGTTCCATCTACCACACCATCCTCTTTCACACTCTCCCCTCTTACACTTTCACTCTTTTCCTCCTCATGCTTTCTCCCCTCATACACTCTTCCACGTACTGTCATCCTCTCCCCTCACTCCCACAAAATCTCCCCTCTAACACACTCTATTTCACACACTCTCCCCTCTAATACCCCCCCCCCCCCCCACACACACACACACACACAGACACACACCCTGCCTTCTCACACACTCTTCCCTCCCTTACAGCTTCCTTCTCACATTCTCACGCTCTCCTTTTCCTTACACTCTCTCCCATTCTATCGAGTCTCAATATATCGTTAACGTTCACGTTATTTCGTGACAGATATTAAAACTATAAATTTGCATATATTAATATACGACTTAACATGCGTGGATCTCAAAATTTCCCATTGTTTATGCATGTTAGAGAGTTTTTGTAAGTAGGTTTTAAGACCCACTGTTTCAAATGACTTTAATGATCATCTTATATCATTTATATGTCAAACCCTTCATGCAGCTTTGCAGTCCCGATGTTGAATGATATCTGACATTACGTTCCTACACTTTCTGGGCCATTTCAGTTTAAAATATTGCAGAGATATGCTACAAGTATATATGCATATTAGAATATTTAACTGGCCCTCAAGTCTATACAAAAATTGACCAATCTTTATTTCACACTGTAATATAAAATAAAGAATGGACCAAAACCAAGGTGATGTTTAACCGACGGACTTTGATAAAAACAATTAAGAGATTGTCTGAATTTTTCTTTAATTATAATATGTAATTGTGTTAATCTCGCAGTATCACGTGTAGCTTTTTGTGATTTTGTTTGTCTACCAACATAGATGATGAGGTACTGAAAAGGCAGAGGACAGAAGTTTGTTTCACCACTACTGCTACCCCCCCCCCCCCCCCCCCCCAATCAACTCTATTGATCAGGTCTTATTGATACTTTGATGAATAATCAAATGATGATCCAGTGTAAGTACAGTGCCACACAACAGTGCTAGTAACTTAAAATATCGAAAAACATCCTAAAAGTCTTGTAATAGTAACTTTTCTTAATGGTACTATTTCAAACCTCTTTTCAATTTAGGGCTCAAAATATGAAATAGAAAAGGGTGAGAAAATGGAATACCTAAAAGGTCACTTTTGTGTTTCTAGGGGGTAGCACTGGCTTGGTAAAATAATTATTTTTTTAAACCATTTGACAGAGTGGAACTAGGACAATAGGATGTTTTAATTCATTGTGAGACTATACAATGTATATAATCAGGCATTTGAGATTTTCCTATCTCTTGTAAATATTTCGTTTCGTATTCCTTATATATTTTAGGTTTTTTTGCTAGAATTTTTCTTTCCATTTCAATATATTTTAAACTTTTAATAGTAAAGAATAAAGCAAGTACAAACGGAAATATTGGTGGTTTTTTTTTATACAAAATAAAATAGTATTGATACGATGTGGTACAACAAGATATTTTGGTCTCTAGTGACTATGTTTGGTTTCCTTAAGTTTCTAGTGATTAGTTTGGTCTTTGTACAGCTTTATATTTAGAGTTTTTAAAAAAAAGTTCCAAAAATTTATCAAATCTGATTGTGTTAAGATATGAATCGCATTTATTTAAAACATTAAAACTATAACTTAAAAAAAAAATACTAGTAATTGAAGCGGTATTTTACTGTCAAGCAGTTACTTCCGTTTCTGATATCTTGCGTATAAACCTTGATGTAAACCGATGATACTTAAAGAATAAATTTTGTAGCACTGTTAGAATGAAGAAAATATTTTCGATATCTTATTATTAGCGCTTGCACTTCATGCAATTTTGCAAATCAATTATTTCTTGGCACAACTTTTGCAGAGTACTGATACCAGTAGAGATACGCTTTTTACAACAATGATCCTCAATGGTATCACATCCATTTATCATATATACCTAGTAGTGTATCAACCCTGATACATCTGTTTCGGACTAGGTGAGACAGCAACCGGAAGTTGATATTTCTCCCAGTCGTCAATGACCTGCATTGCTCTCAAGTTTACCATTACCTGTGTTTTTATTAAGACAAGTTTGTAAAATAACCAAAAAAATAAAAATAAATAAATAAATAACGTAAAACATCATGTAAAACGTCGGAATATTTGTAATTTATGCTGAAAATGAAAAAAAAAACTCAATTAAAGCGGCAAACACTAATATGTATTTTAGCAGGCTTGGGCTCTGACTGATACTAGGGTCGGAATCAAGATAACAGTGTGATGTTCTATATATCCCAAATGATACCATAATTATTCTGGCTTTAGACCATTGAACCCGAGTGATATCCAGTGCACCTCAAGTATACATGTTCTACAGTATGTCCCTAAAGTTAATGGGTACTCTAATAGCTAGCCACAAACAGCATTAATTAGGTTTTAGAATTCATTTGAATTATTTACTATGTTTTTTTTCTTTATAAGAATTGTCACATTGTGCTGCAACTACATTGTACGTATGTGTCGCAATTAACGTCTAAATAAATGATCGTGAGTTACGAAATTCAAATTATTTAATATGATCTTTATGTGTGCATGTATATATACGTCATCGATGTTTATATGCATCGCATTCAGAGGAAACGTGATGTTACAACGAAAAGTTTGATTACTTTGGATAAAATATATTTAGCCGTACAAAGACCCCGCTATTACCAGGAAGTTTTGAAACAAACAAAAAACCAAAAAGGCACTTTGAGATCAAAAATACGCAGTTGTACCACATTGTGCCAATTCGTGTTACGAAATACCACAATGCTCAAATTGTCCTTTAAAACACAGAGACAGGCACCCATCTACATCCAATCTCATTTATTGCATACATCTAATATACTACTATATTAAAATAATAGACTCGAATTTTTGGTCTTTAATACCGAGAAATCGGAAGAATACTGTCTTTTGTTTAATATATTTTAAACATCATTGGTACTTGAAGATTACCAATCTGTTTGTATTTTTTTCATAGTTAAGCTTCGCTTGTTAATATTCAACGAAAATTCCTCAAAAAATCCCGGTAATCATGCACCTAGATTTTTTTGATTTTCCAATCTTGCGCTTGCGCAATACATTCACGCTAACGGGATCTTTAGTTTATGTTTCCACAATATCACATCTGCATGAATAAAGTTTTTAACTCAGAAATGATAATACAAATACGGGTAAATTTTCATTGGACTTTTGCTATATATTCTGTTTATACATATAAATATTTACATTTTCCAGTGTCTTTGCCTGTGATAACACTACGTATCGATTTTGTACTATATAACTTATAAAAGCAAATTGAGGCGCCAGCGGGGTTTGCTTATTTATATTTAATATATATTCGTACGATTGTTTTAAATTATATAAATATAAGGAATAAGGAATCATTCTTTGAATATTATGAGGTCATAACTTCGGTCGGGGCGTGATCAAATCTATCATAAAGCCCTTCGGGCTTTATTGGATTTAATCACGCCCCGACAAAAATTATCACCTCATAATACACAAAGAACGATTCCTTATTCCTTATATGATTTCTTATGAGAGAAAGTATAAAAAAATATATACATTTCAACTAAGTACTCACTTTTGTCTTCGTGATGACAAAAAATATTTAATTACATGCAAAAAAGTTATATTATATTTGTAAGGAGAGTGAAGATAGAATATGTTTTTTGTAAAAATAAAAAATGACATACGGACCAAGTTTTACAAAGAAAATACGTGTACGTTGGTGAAAAGGTGTTGAATTCTTCCATTCTATGGATTTTAGTTGAAAGGTAATTGCAGTCTCAAAAAGGTTTATTGTGATAAATTTGACATTTTCAAGGCAACTTCATTAACTTTCTCCAAAATCGTTCCGGAGCGATTCTGCAATTTTCTGCTACATGTACATTACGGGTATAAGGGAGGCATTCTAACTGTGGTGAGGGCCTTTCCCGAGACACAGTTACACCCCTGCGAATGTGTTCGGAATGTTTTCTTTATCGTTGCTAAGTATATAATAAATCCAGAGATGCTCGAATGTAAGTTCACGAGACTTCACCGAGAATTGTTCAGTTCATGTGAAATTTCGAGCGGAAGTATATGTGTTCGGATAATATTCTCAAAATACGTAAGTACTGGTCCTTTTTCATATCATATCCTGCTTTGATTTAAGTTAAAACATGAAAATCGTCTAAGATGTATGTTTTATTTCACTACCTAGCAGTTATTTAAATTAAACGATTATATTCAGAACAGAGTTATCATTGCGTAATGTTCAATTACGTGTAGAGTGGTTAAAAATATAAACATTGGGTTGCTTAATTAAATCATAGTCATGTTTGATGCTTGTTGTGTGCAATACCATGTTTTTTAAAAAAAATTGGGTGTCTGTTTTGCATAAACATTTGTATATCGAGCCATTTTCAAGGAAAATTCTGCATAAAATAGTACAGTCTGTTTCACTACTGATGCTATTACTGGGTCAGGCGCGGATCGAAAATAAACCCTTATGGGGGTCTCTTCTAATTAAGGTCTTCCGTTTCCAACGGAAGACCTTATACTGATTCTGATGGTTCTTCTTCATTATAATTTTTCTTCTTCTAGACGTTTTTAAATCCTCAATAACTTTTTTGTTTGTCATTTGATTTCATTCAAATTTTCACGGTATATTGTAAATTGAATTAGGTTTCTAGAGCACAAAAAAAATTGAAATCGCAACTTCCGGTTTTGAGTTATTCCCTTTTTTCTGAAATTTTAGGGGCGTTAGTTTCCAGACAAAGGCTCAGAAATCGTCCGTAGCAAATAATTTATAGTAAAAAATCTTTATTATTGACACTTTGAATATTGTCCTCTGAATTTTGGATTTTAGTTTCTTCCAATTATTCCACTCGAATTAATCAGTCGAAATCTATGTTTTAAAAATAGCAAAATTTTTCTAATGTTTTAGCTTCGTAACTTTTTAGTTTGAAATATTTCCTAAATACATATAGAACAAAAGTTGTGCATAATGTTAAGGGCTTTCATTTGACACCAATAAAAAAGGGCTGGCCCCTTAAATTAAGGGCCAGTAGCCCTCAAAAGATTTTGCTGTATAACTCAAAAACGGTTAGGATTTCGATATTGCTGTCGCTGGAAAAGTTGTTTGTTGGGATCTCATAAAGGTCGTTACAATGTTATTTTGTAAGTGATTTGTGTAGTATGAGTGTAAAAAGCTTTACATGTTAACATGTACCTGCTTTCATTTGGCAAGTTAACGAAAGTCTTTGCGCGTAAAACTGGCAAAAAGTTACCACAGAAAGTATGATGATTTATACAGGAGGCTTTAATTCATGAGAAAAAAATTAGAACACATGCTTTTTTTTTTTAGAAGTTAAAGTCATTGTTGTTTAGTTCTTATAGTGCACAATCCTTAAAGACGAGATTCGAAAAACAAAACATTCTTTTTCTTTTCTAGTAAAACACAAAATAATTATTGAAAAAAATTCTATGCATTACATTTTAGTTATCATACTGCATGCATTTAAAATCCACCTTGAATCAGAGATGTGTATTATTACGTAAGCTATCCCTCGCCCACGGCCGAGAAAATCGGTCACCATGGTCGCGGCTGGACTACCTAGCGGTCAGCGGTTATCTAATACACGAGAGTTGCGTCTCTCATATATGAGTTAATTTAGCTGCGAACTGAAGAATTATCAGTTTTGATTACATATAAAGGTTTATTCTTCAATTGGATTAAACGATAGGGTGTCAATTCAGAAATCGTTCAGTTAATTAATAAAAGCAATGCCATTCTCAATCTAATGCAATATCAGACATATATATCAATTGTGGGTTTTAAGTAAAAAAAGAATTTCTATTTGATAGAATTTAGTCATTAAATTGCAAACTTTTCAAATCTTCCTAGGTTCTGAGCTGTGCGTGTGTATGCGTTAAACCTTTATGTAATCTATCCTTCGCCCGCGGCCGAGGGAATCATCCACGGCTGCACTACCTAGCAGTAAACGGTTATCTAATACACAAGATTCGCACCCGCACACTTACATGAATATGAACGTGTTTGAGTTTATATAGCCGTTAATACACTGTACACTGTTTTAATTTTATGTTATAAAAGTTTGTTCATTTTGTATTTAGTTAAATTAAACATTGGAGAGTAAATTAAAAAGTCGTTCTGAAAATTAATAAAAGCGATATTACTCCAAATCAGAAATACTCGTGAGATATATTTGAATGGTTGGTTTGTAAGTCTTAAATGTTTTAAAAACTGTACAAATAATGTTTTCAATCAACAACAAAAAAACAACACAAATATTAAAACCTTTAAATAATGATCATCCCTCGCACATGGCCGAGGAGATCCCGCGCAAGTGACCTCTACATGTACCTTATCACGCGTGCATGTTTGGTATTTTGTACGAACGCAACTATTTTTATTATGCTTTAAACTATTTTATTGGTTTCAGATGAACAGATAAATTTATTTTACTCGTACAGTTGATTTATCATTGATTTATACGACAGCGAACAAGGTAATTTAAAAAATCAAATCAAATTATGATCAAAGTGCCATGTTTGCGTTAGGTGCTGACACGATAAAAGAATGCCCTGAATTAAGGCATTCGGTGATTATTTTAAAGAATATTCACATGAGTTTTGAAACAAGTTTTGTTTAGATTCTATCGGTCACATATTAATAACTTCTGTAGTGTTTCTACATGGTCGTTAGTTTCATTGTGAAAACGAACTTATATTTCTGTGTTGCCCTCCCACCGCCCCGCTGCCATGTGCTCTTTTTTTTAAATTCCAGATCTGTCGATAATCATTTGATAGTGACTTCTTCTTATGTGTTACATTTTCTCCTGAACGTGTTTCTCTTTCCCACCCGTTTTTTTATTCGGTCTGTCTTTGTAAATTTCAACTTTCTTTATTGCGTAAATTCAATCGCCACGTGCTACCGAAACTCTTATGTCACTTTGAACAGCGCAAACAGCTCAGAACATATATAGCCCCAGCTTATTTATGGCTGCAGATCATCAATTGTTATGTAATTGATCAGCAGTTCGAAGGGTGCTTTCTTCAAAGTGGTCAATTATCAAACAACAAGACTTTCATTTTCACATTAATGGTGCGAGATCGTAATCTGAGAACGTGGCTATAATAAATTAACATGTCGAACATGCTAAACTTCTATTATATATAGTTATGAACAGAATAATATATATTATAATTAAAAGTTTTAAGTCAAATGTAATTTTTTTTTTAGATAAGATGTTATGAAACACGACTACATTATGCTATGCAGGTGGTCGCCATAGAAATCATCAACGTATTGCAAGTTAGGACAGATTAGTTTACTTGACTTACAGACTATAATATAGTGACATATCTGCCTTCAAAAAATATATGCGCTTCTCAAAGTTACACTTCAGTTAGATGGACATGTGTTCTTGGGGATTTTCTTTATTGCTAATTATATGAAAATTGATTTTTTAAAAAAAGTTTTATTGAAGTTGTGTGGTATGAGGATGTCATGCAACTTAATTTACTTACAAGGTTAGCTACAGCCAGTGGAATACTAATTTTAGGTCAACAATGATTACCCAATCTATTAAAATACAAAATAAATAGAGAAGGCAAATATTGCCCACAAAAAACAAACATGGAACTTGCATCAAATTTACTTCATGTACATGTTACCAAAAATCCGACCGAATATGCGCCTTTGTCACATTTAATTAAATTAACTGAAAATAAAAACCGTAACACCATTATTTTTCGCTTATTTTTATTGAAGTTTCTCCCTTTTTTTTTAAAAAATACATACGTAAACTTTCTCCGAGAGAATAACTGTTGATCCGATAAAGGAGAAAAAACTGACTTAAAAATAGGGATTTTGAATAATTATTATTGCATCGTAGAGAGAAGTAATATTCATTTCTGTAAATAATGTTATTAAGGTCTTCCGTTTCCAACGGAAGACCTTTCTATTATTGTGCGGGTTAAGATTATTCTTATTTTTCTTTTTTTTTTTTTTCTTCCTAGACGCGAACTTTGAGGCTTCATATCTTGCTCATTTCTGAACGGATTTTGCTCAAATTTTCAGGGCTAATGGACTTTACAAAACACTATCTTCATCAATTCATAAAAGTTAGAATTCCCTTTCCGTTAACGAGTTATTCCCCTTTTAAAAATTTTTAGGGCCTTTGGTTTCCAGACAAAGGCTCCGAGACTATGATAGCAGGGAATGGCAATCCAACGAATTTGAATAACAAAGACATTGAAGTTGTATACATCGGTTTTTGTTTTTGGATTACGTTCCTTATTTAGGAAAAGGTAGGGGGTCAAAAAACAGGATTCCAAAAAGTGCAAAAATTTAGACATATTTTCCTTTATATCTTTTTAACGAAAAATATTTTGCTAAGACATGTAGAATAAAAGTTGTGCAGAATATCAAGGGCTTTCATTTGACACCAATAAAAAAGGGCTGGCCCCTTAAATTAAGGGCCAATAGCCCCTAAAAGTTTTTGCTTAATAACTCAAAAACGGTTTGGATTTTGATATGGATGTTGCTGGAAAAGTTGTTTGTTGGGATCTCATAAAGGTCGTAACAATATTTTTTTGTAAGTGATTTGTGTAGTATGAGTGTAAAAAGCTTTACATGTTGACATGTACCTGTTTTCATTTGACAAGTTAACGAAAGTCTTTGTGCGTACAACTGGCATAAAGTTGCCGCAGAAAGTATGCTGGTTTATACAGGAGGCATGAATTTATAAGAATTTTTTTTTGTTGGAGTTCATGCTTTTTTTTAGGAGTTTAAGTCATTGTTGTTAAGTTCTTATAGTGCACAATCATTAAAAACGGTAATTGGAAAACAAAACATTCTTTTTCTTTTCTTTTTAACCACAAAATATGGAATGAAAAAACTCTATGCATTACATTTTATTTATTAACTCCATGCATTTAAAATCTACCTTGAATCAGAGCTGTGTGTGTGTGTACCATTACGTAAGCTCTCCCTCGCCCGCGGCCGAGAAAATCGGTCACCATGCTCGCGGCTGGACTACCTAGCGGTCAGCGGTTATCTAATACACGAGAGTTGCGTCTCTCATATATGAGTTTATTTAGCCGCAAACTCAAGAAATGTTTTAGTTTTGATTACACAAAATCTTTTGTGGATTAAACTATTGGATGTCAAGTAAGAAATAGTTCATTTAATTAATAAAAGCAATGTCATTCTCTAAAGCAATAACAGACAAAGATCAATTGTGGGGTTTAAGTTTAAAATATATAACTTCTATTTGATAGAGTAAGGTCATTATATTGCAAACTTTTCAAATCTTCCTTGGTTGTGAGCTGTGCGTTTCTGTGCGTTGTACCTTTACGAAATATATTCTTTGCCCACGGCCGAGGAGATCAGCGACGGCTGCATTACCTAGCGGTAAGCGGTTATTTAATACACAAGATTCGCACACCGCGACTTACACTTACATGCATATGAACGTGTTTGAGTTAATAAAGCCGTATATACAAGAACTGTTTTAATTTTATGTTATAAAATTTTGTCCTACTTGTATATATTTAATTAAATATTTGAGTGTAAATGAATATTAATGAACGATATTACTCCAAATCGGAAAAATCGTTAGACATAAACTAATGGTTGGTTTGTTTATGTAAACTACTTTAAAAACTGTACAATTAATGTTTTAAATCAACACCCCCCCCCCCCTCAAATATTAAACATTTAAATGATGATAATCCCTCGCACATGGCTGAGGAGATCCGGCGCGAGTGGATAAGTGATCCGCGGTCGGTTCGTGTTCTTCTACATGTACCTTATGACGCGTTTATGTTTCATATTTTGCATGGACACAACTATATTTTATAATGTTTTCAACTATTATATTGGTTTAAGATGAAATGATAAATTTATTTTACTTGTACAGTTGATTAAGCATTGATTTATACGATAGCGTATAAGGTAGTTTAAAAATCAGATCAAATTATAATCAAAGCTCCATGTTACATGTTTGCGGTAGGTGGTAGCACGATAAAGGAATGCCCTGAATTGAGGCATTCGATGATTATTTTAAAAAATATTCACATGAGTTTAAACAACTTTAGATTAGATTCTATCGGTCACATATTAATCACTACTGTAGTTTCATTGTGGAAGCGAACTCATTGCTGCCCCCCCCCCCCCTCCTCCCGCCCCGCTGACTGGTGCTCGCGCTGGATTTTTTTTTTAATTGGAGAAAAGATAGCAAGATCTGTCGAAAATCATTTTTGGTGGTTTCTTATGTGTAACATTTTGTTTCACTTTCCCACCCCTTTGTTTATTCTGCCAGTCTGTGTTAATTCAATTGCCGCATGCGACCGAAAATCTTGTGTCGCTTCAGCGCACACAGCTCAGAACATTTATAGCCCCAGGTCATCAATTGTTATGTAATTGAGTAACAGTTGGAAGGGTGATTTTACTACATAAAATAATAAAATAATAATATAATCTATTTGAATTGAGTACTATGCGTATAGATTCCCATAATAATTAATTTTTTTATTACCTTTCTATGTTTACATTTAATTTTGTTCAAATAATTAATAAATTTTCTATCATTTAAATTGTGTGCTTCATCAAATACGTATTCCGATTACCTTGAAGTCATTAATTTTCCATTGGCTTTTGACAAAAGAGAGACGCCTGACCATCCAATGAAAACAAATACACAGAGTTTGATTGACAGGTTTAGCCAGGTGCAGGTCTCACCCGATGTCCGAGGTTATGTGTGCTGCTTGTACACAGCCGAATGGTCTCAGTAAGAGTTATCGATGTAAATAAATAATAAAAATACATGCTTATCAAAACATGATCGTGCAAGTTAAAGTTGATTTAGGTTTGTTCCAATAGAAATCATGTTTCACTAACTGTATTTAATATTTTTTATGTATAGCGAATTTTAATATTGTTTCAGTACTGAAACATCGCATGAAAACGTTAAATATACATGTAATTATCTGTTACTAGTCGTCTTTTAATATATATACCTTTCTTTTGTTTGTTAAAAATTCGCTCAATTTTGTTAAAGTAATGTAAAACACGGGCGCCATTTTGAAACAATTAACTTGTCAGAGAGTTCCGAATGAAATCTGATGAACGTTTCACACGGTTCTCGCACGCTTTGCTCGAAACGATTTACACGCTTTGCCCGAAACGCTAAACGGTTTACATGAAACTCTAAAAGGTTTACACGAAACGTTTCTCGCACGTAGGCCGCACGCTTTTTTGGTGTAGTAGTACGTTTTAGGGTCTGTAAATTTTGTCAGCACGCAATTCTAAACTTGCACATAGTCTTCAAAAATTTAGAAATATTTTGATATAGAAGTTATCGTTGAGAAAGGTTTACGTGTTTTGTAGGCGGGTTCAGTTTAAAAAAGAAATACAATTCCTGACATGAATCATGAGTAAACATCTCATTTTTTAAAGAATGTTTGAAACGATTACATAAACTCTGCTCGACAAATAGTTTTCCTAAAATATTTTCTTCCTTTCTTTGTTTCAAAACACGTTTTATATACAGGCTTTCAATCACAACACGTTTTTATAACAAAAGCAGAACTGAAAGTATAGTCATTATAATCGTTTGACACCATATAACATATATTTTCAACTCGCAGCAACAACGGAAGACCTACTCGGGGCTTTGCCACGAGCTCTGCTCTAGTTAAATTTTACGTTACATAGCGGTGTCTGTATATCAGGAGTAAAATTTAGACGCTCACTTATGCATAAATTCTCCCGATGATCTTTGATAGCTGATTATTATTTTAAATGTTCAAGTCTACTCGTATTATCAAATAATATCAGCCCTGAATAAATTTTCAGAGATGCCATCAATTTTGGCTATTTACCAAATTTTGACAGCACGAAACAAATTCAAACTTGCACATAGTCTTTAAAAAATTAGAGAGATTTATTTACAGAAGTTACGTGTTTTTTATGCACGTTTTTACGTACATTTCCTTACATGAATCATGAGTACATGTAATATATAACAATCCATGCTACCCTGAAATATTTAACTCGCCATTAAACTTCTCATTGTTTAAACCCCTGTCACACTGGAGCTGCGTCCTCACAGCGATCCCGCTGCGTAATTGAATAATGTAAAACGCCATGGTAAACGAACTAGAGTCTTCTACAGCGAAACTAACAACTAACAACTTCTAACAACTCAACGGCATCTTCGTTCGCCGCGGTGGGATATCCTAGCCTAGAACATTTTAGAACGCCATGCGACGGCGCGCACTTTGAACATGCACAAAGAACACGCCGTAGCTCTGCGTTCCGATAAACACGCCGTAGAAGTGGAGTAAGGTCGCCATGACAGCGCCGTAAAGTCTCCAACAGCGCATGTGCACGCAGTCAGCGCGCAGAGCACGCTGTGGATGCGCGGTAAAAACTCCTAGCACGTCATGAGCGCTCGGCGGATACCCAGCGAAAGGGCAGTTAATCGCCAAGTAGAACTCTGTGGAAACGTAGTTGGGAGCTCTGTAAGAACGCCTTTCTGAATTTTCCTTGCGATCCTACGGCGATCCATGAATTTTACAACGCTGTGAACACGCCCTGGGAACGCAACTTTCTGTGACAGGGCCTTAAAGAGTTTTCAAAACAATAACACAAACTGTGTTCGACAAATAGTTTTCCCCTAAAACATTTTCTTCCTGTCTTTATACAGGCTTTCAATCACAGCACGTTTTTATAACAAAAGCAGAAGTGAAATCTTAGTCATTAGTCATTATAATCGTTTGACACGATGACACGACACGATGACACGATAAATTTTCATCTCGCAGCAACAACGGAAGACCTACTCGTGGCTTAGCCACGAGCTCTGCTCTAGTTATGTTTATTGTTGCAACAGTAGAAAATAACATTTTTTTTGTATTGTCACATTTATTTCTAGAACACATTTTATCCACCAATTAATGAAGATAAAATTTAAAATCAATAAACCTAAATAAAAATAAATATAGGTTTTATATCGACTACAAGTACCTTGATTCTATGAAATAGACTATAAACACGAGGCACGATTTTAATTAACTGCGAAACTAAAAGGGTCAAATAAATCCACGTGGTCTAAAATTTAAATGACAATAACATTCGCAGGGGTGAGTTAGATTATTCAAACTAAGGAAAGTGTAGTGAAATTAATAGCATTATTGTAGGCTTATAGCTTTGTTATGTAAACGTCAATAATAAGGTGTGTCGATATACCTATTTCGTAAATGTCCGATATGCAATGTCAACCCGTGCACGCACGGGTCAAAGTCTAGTAAAAAATATTGCAAAAAAAAGAAGAGCCCGAGATAGTTATATTTTAAGCTCTTCTAAAATTATGTTAACACTTTTAAACAGTAATTCTGATATTGAAGATGTAGTTAAATAAACAATTAATATATATATATATATATATATATATATATATATATATATATATATATATATATATATATATATATATATATATATATACATCGATATGATTTTTAACACGACATATTTTTGCCGTTTTATAGATAAATGTATGCTAAGTTTGTGTATACATCTTATATCTGATTACATGCTAAACTCTGAGGTCTCAAAATCAATAACATCAAAACGTACGATTTGTCAACGCTTTATATAACAATTCCTATGACAAAACAAAATATATAGGCTTTTTGATTTCATCGACAGTTGTGCTTTCCATGTCATTGGAAATCTTAAAACTTAAAAATTATTTTGTTAAAAACCATTCTGATTTCACACAAAAGTACTCTGAAGTTGACATTAAAAATATGCTTGAGTTTCTGATAGATTTTCAAAAATTACATAGATGTTCTATGTAATTTTTGAAAATCTAGTCTTCCAACAGTCTGTTGGAATTCCTATGGGTGCCAATTGTGACCCATTGTTAGCATACCTATTTTTGTATTTTTATGAAGCAGAGCTTATTTAAAAACATTTACTTAAAAAGAGTAAATCACTCGCTGTGGCATTCAGGTATATAGACGACGTATTGTCAATTAACAATTCTTATGTTCATACTTACGTCGACTCAATATATACTACTGAACTTGAAATAAAATATACCACTGAGTCTGCGTAATCTGTTTCATATTTGGATATTTTACTGGTAATGGACACTGATGGTAACCCAACAAAAAAACTTTATGATAAACGCAATGACTTCAATTTTTCTATAATCAACTTTCCTTACTTATGAAGCAATATATATATCCTCATCACTCGCATATGGTGTTAACGTTTTTGTCTCTCAGTTAATTCGATACACAAGGGAATGCTCTTCGTATGAACAGTTTCTAAGGCGAGGCAAGCTACTGACAAACAAGTTAATAAAACAAGACTATCAACAGGCTCGTTTGAAGTCATCTTTTCCTAAGTTCTATGGTCGATACAACGACCTTGTCAGAAAATACAGTCTTCCACTGGGTCGCATGCTGACTGATGTTTTTCATACTAATTGTTAGACCATATTTAATCGCCTACTTGTCTACGGACTTTTCCGTTTTTTCCCGATTACGACAGAGCACACGGCGGGTGTGACCGGTCAATAAAGGCCTAGGTACCTGATCCTACTTTTATCTTTTTAAAGGTCTGTGTTGCTCTGCTTTGAATTTGTATTTCATTTTATGGATTTTTGAGATGGTTGACAATTTGTCATGTACATAAACAATGTAACGTATAGTTGAATCATTTCAAAACCTGCTACATCAGGCACGTCTCTTAACAATACCGAGTACAGTTCGAGCGCGCATGACTCACAGCGAATCTATTACTTTTCATGCAACCAAAGTTGCAAAATTATAAATTTCTTTTTAATTTTTTGTACAAAATTAGCATTTATGTATGATAAAATATTATGTGTAAAGTTATTGAATTGGCGCTAAAAACGTAACTATCATCGTTTCCCGGTATTGTAAACTATGCATGACACTAAAGGAAAAAGTACTCGGTTATCTATTCCAGGCTGCCATGGATTCTAAAATAAGAATAGATTAACAGTGGGTCAAATTGAAACATTTTAGCAATTAGAAAGTGTAATATCATTAAATATTAAATTTCTACGTTAATATATTTCGTAAAATGCCAAATTATTGGGAAAAATCAGTTTTGAATAAAACCCCTGGAAAAACTAACTTGACCTTGCATGTGTACATTTGTAAATATTTTGTTTTTGTACCTCATGTACCGTTGATATGGTTTGCGAGAAATAAACATTCATTCATTCATAAAAAAAAGTAAAGAATCAAGCTAATTAAAAATGTTTTATTTTTTGTGTTAAAAGACCCCCACAAATCATGGGTTTTCTTTACAAGTAACGTCGCAATGTGGTACAACGAGATATTTCCGTTCTTTTTTACTTCATTCGTGTTTTTCTTTTTCCTTTTTGTTTCTTTGTTTTCTTCCTGGTACTAGTGTGGTCCTTGTTCATCTTTTTATTTAGTTCAAAAGTATTCAAACTAGTTCCCTTTTGATATATTGTAAACATCAAATTCATAAAATAAATGAATGCAATGGCTAAAAGCACATAATTTATTAAGCAATCAGTTATAGTCTGAGCTATATATTATGACAAAGCTATCAAAAACGTAACTATATTTGCGTACTTTTATTTAAATTCTTCGCATGTCTTTTTCGTTAAATGCATTTATATGATGCAATCGTATCGCGAGTTTTAAATTTAGTTAATTCATAAGATTTTTTCAAAGACGTTTGCAATACATACATCATTACAGTATCTGTAACAAGAGTTTAATCTCTACCCTAGCACCTTTTTTGTGATCGGCTTCGGCCGATCACTGTTGTGTCCAAATGAGGCATCCGGCAAATGCTTCCACGTGCGCACACATTTCGCTTGCATAAGCAGATTTTTATAAAAACTTGAAGCTTTGGTTTAGTATTTACATAACATTTTACTCATTTTTATTTCAATTAATTTACTTAAATAGATGCAAACATACATTAAATACAGTTCGACCTGTTAATTCAAGAATGCACATTTTGTCTCACGCGTAAGGATTCATTCAGTAATGCAGCTGACCTCGATGAACTGACCTCGATCATAAGAAGATGCTCCATGAACTGACCTCGATCTATTGATGTTGCATAATAGTAGCTAGGAAGACGGCTTGATTTATAAACAAGGTTACGTTATAATGCGACCTCAATAGCAAGTTATGATGGCATTTAATGTTTTTCAGTCGCATTAAATTATTTTAATACAACTCTTTCTTTGTATACGTGTTAATGCTATTTGAAGAGCCCTACCTAGTATTCTGAAGAAGAAGAAGATACCTTAACATTTAATAATTATGTTAAAAATATAAAACTAGACAAGGAGTTTACGAACGGCTTTCCCCAAATTTATTTCAAAATTAAATTTGTTGACGGTTTATAATGATGAAATTATGGTGTACAGATTCAAAATATTCTATATTTTGTAAAAAATACAGTTTTTTTAATTATTTTACATCAAACTGAACATGTTGATTGCTTCTAGCTATCTATATATCATAATTACCGATCATTCCTTTAAAAGGAATGCTTGTTTAACTTCTTAACAGTTTTCATTTTTTCCCAAAGTCGTCAACATCTCCTGTAATACCGGTTTAAATTGATAGAACTTTGTGTAAATTTCAAGAAATGTAAATGAAATTAATTCAGATATTGCCGTTATATAAGCAGTCAAATTATAACAACACGTTAATGGGTTTTTTGTTAGCTTACAAGACTGCAGTTTTCAAAAAAAGTTCATCTCAGAATTGGCTTTTGAGAACATTTTATTGTAAGTTGAATAAATGTCAGATGATAAACCGAAGGACATTGAAAACAACTTTCTGCCTTGCTAGTTTTTTAACAAGAGGCCCATGGGCCACAACGCTCACCTGAACAATGATTGCAGATTGCCAGTGGGCCATGAAATTCACAAAATAAACTCCTTTTACCCATAAAAATAGTTGCTCATGCTAAATGATGAAATTGATGAAGTGCTTTTGGTGAAGAAGGTAAAAATGTTTAAAAGTTTACAACAGATGGACAAAAATAGATAACAATAGGTGATCCAAGTGACTAAGGTGACCTAAGAATGGGGTTATTTAATTACCAATTTAAAATCAAAGTACAGAAGTACTAACGGAAAGTTGGCTTTATTGATCATTAATTTACTTTTAAATGTAATTTTGCATGGCAAGTGGTTTCTTAGCTGTATTTGAATAATTACACACTTTTTATTGTAATATGAATTATGAGGCTTTATCTACAAGATTTCTGAGCTATTGTAGACATAAACCCACCAGAAATGATGTCGTGAAAAAAATAAATGCCATCAAATTTTACGATGTACATGTATTAGTAATCGAAATATTTTTGAAAAATTGTATACAAACAATATTTAACTATGGAGTAGGAATACATACGACTAAAAAAGTAAAATATTTGTTCCATTTAAAATCAGGGTATTTTCAATGTAATTATACATTGAACATGCTTCTGATTGCATAAGTACAGATATATCAATTATTTTTAAGTTTTGCCAGTGATCACGATTTGTGCTTCAGTCCAAATACTGTTCCACTTTTGGTTTGGCAGGTTAACTGCATAGAAGTTGATTAAAATTAACTACCAAAACTTTAGAAATACAGAATAAATTTGGCATTGAGACTGATATAGATGTCGATATGATATTTTCTTTATATATAAAACTTCCTCTGCTTATGCACTTATTAGGCCATAGAAGTTTGCCTAAACTGTAAAAGCTGACATAAATAAAAATGCAAATAAGTTGTCACTGTCAGTTTTTAAAAAAAAAAGACAGTTTAGTCAGAATTTTGAATACAGGCACATAGTATCAGGGAGGAATTGCCTTCCTCCCCCTAACTTTCTGTTGCAGGGTTGTCTCCAAAACCCAGGAGGTGGGGAATTCCCCCACCTATAATGCCTCAATTACATGACTATTTTCCCATTTCAAACACAATGTAGCTATCAGCAAGACCCCCAGACCCCCTTCTACTTTTTCATTTCCTCCTTCTACTTCAATTTTTAGAGACAACCTTGTGTTGTATCAAAGATTTCTTTAATTTACAATAAAAAAGTGAATTATCAAGGAGTTAGTCTACTTTTTTTAGATCAATTGAAAAATTGAGGAAGTAAAAATTAGAAAATGAACAAAGACATATAAGTTATAGGTGTACTACGCTACCCTTGAAAAATACAAGATCTTATTGAAAGCCATGAATCATATATACATGTATTTGAAAGAAAAATAAAGCAGTAAATAGTAAATAACCATCAATTTAATAAGGAAAAAACCCACAAAAAATATGCACATTGCATAAAAACAGTTTTTCTAGTCTAAATAAAGACAAACAAAACCAACAACAACAAAAAATTAAAATATATTGCTCTTTGTTGCAACAAATAAGATAAAAAAGCATGCAAAAAAATGTTCATACATTTCAGCAGTGCAGTAGTGTTAAACTTAAAAATCAAAATGGGTCATGTTAATTTCGAGGCTTAAAGAGATCATTTAAAAAAATTAAATAATTCTGCAATTTTTTTTTTATTATATCAGCATGTTTGTGTACTGTATGAATAATATGGTTGATCATTAATTGAATATGCATCTTGCATGTAATATAAAAAGGTATATTTTACATTTGTAGAAATGTAAATAAATAAAAATGAAATAGGAAATGTTACCTGCCATATAAAAAATAAAAGAACAACAGATGTAATGTGTGATAAGGAACAAAAAAAATGAACACTTAATTATGAGTTATGAAACATAAAAATTATTGCCGTACATATAAGGGGAAAAAAAGAAATTTAAAAACAATTTCACATGAATAATACCAAAATGGACAGTTCTAGTAATATTATGAAAACAAATAAAGCAATTTGAGTTACAGATTCTATATTAATAGTTTGATGTCCAACAGTTTTGCTGTCCTGCGTAAATGATAAATTGAGTGAATTTGACAACAAATATGAAGTTGTTGGATAGATAAGGAACAACAAAGTTATGTCATAATTTAACATGAACAATACTAAAATCCAGTTTAAGCAATAGTATGCAAAACAAAGTTCTGTTGTCCCGTTCAAATAACATCTTGAACAAATTTTAGAGCATGTATGAAGATGTTGAACAAATATGGACAACAAAGTAAAGTTAAAAGTAACATGATTAATATCAAAATGCAAAAGTTCTAGCTAAACTGTGCAAAACAAAATGAGCATTTTGATTCACGTGTTTGGAACGAAAAGTTTGATGTCTAACACAGTTTTGTTGTCTTGCGAGAAAGAGATTTTGAAGGAATTTGACAGCAAATATTCTTCAAGTACCTCACTGTCATCTGAATCTAGATTGTTTGTCGTTGCTAATGTTAACAAGACTGAAGAAAAAATAGTGAGTTTGTATTTTTCATATCCAGACGAGAAACACAAGGTTCCGCTGATGGACCTGTGCAGTGACTCTTTGGTCATTTTTAGTTTGCAAGACTGGCATCTGACAAACTTTTGATTACTGAAATCAACTTTTGATTTACAATTGTCGCACAGGTAACTAAGTGTAAGTCCTGCTTGGGTGATTTTGCCTTCCTTTGTGATTACATCAGAGTCTATCGCTGGCGCACAGTTGATGATGTCAGGAATCTGTGAAATGGTCGTCTGTTTTGTAGAGGTAATTGATTTTGCATTTTGGAAGAGTCTTGTGGATAAGTGAAGGATCTTGTAGCTTTTGTCAACTTCCAGTTTGGATACCAAATCTTCCCAAATGGTGAGCTTCATTGCAGCGGTAGAATCAGCAATTGTAATTTCTTGGCGTTTTATGGGCGATTCCCTCACTACTTGTACCGTTTGTTGAGACACTGACAAGACTCTGACCTCTACAGCAACCTAAGGAAACAAACGCAGATGACATAACATTCTAAAGAAAAAAATCTTTCAACATTCTGAGAATGACACAAGTCTAGTATTTTAACTTGGTATAAAAAGTTTGTCTACCAAATATTTTGACTTGTACACAGTGTGTGTGTGTGTTTCGAGGGTTGTCAATTTCAACTCTTATTTTCCTAAACAGGCACTATTTATTTATTTATAGTATGTAACAATTCGTTTTGTTATACTTACATGTTAAATACTGAAATTTGATTGGTTTAGACGCAGTTAATAATCCGTTCTATTACCCTCAGCGTTAGCAACACACTTGGCAACAGGTAACACAATGAATTGTTACATGCGCGTAAATATTGCGCGTACGATTTGCAGTAGAATTCACATCCTTTGTATATAAAACCGGTAAAAATTTCTCTAAAATGAAGACATTCAGTATAAGAAAATAAATAGTGCCTGTTTGGGAGGATAACAGTTGAAATTGACTCCCCTCGAAAACCAGTGTCAAACTCCGCTTCGCATCGCTTGACAACGGTTTTCTCGGGGAGTCAATTTCAACTGTTAACCTCCCAAACAGGCCCTATTTATATACTGTTACTCTTCGCCAAGTGTGTTGCTGGGGGTAACGGAACAGATTATCAACTACATTTAAATTAATTAAATATCAGAATTTAACATTGAAGTATAATAATATATAACATATTATCAAACAAATTCTATTGCATATAATGATTTTTGCTCTACACTAAAAACTTTTAAGATTTTAATATGGATTTGATATATGTCGTTTAATAGAGATCATAATGTTTTGGCAAATAAAAAATAAACCAGTGTGCACATTTTGTTTACTATTATTTCTAAAAATATGTTTTGTTTACAATTAAGGCAGAACATGAATAATGCAAACATTTAGGGGACAAATCCATACAATTCCAATTCGCATGATACATTTGGTTTGTTTTTGTTTCTTTGTATTTGGGCATTTGCCATAATGAAATTATTTTTAACAATTCTAAATATTTTTAATTTTAATAATTTTGCTGGTGTACATGTAAATAGGCAAAAAGTATTTTGTATGAAATATTATTTGATACTGTAGTAGATAAAAAAAATTGGACCATGCAGTTTTAAACATTACAAATTTAAGGTAACATATATGATTTTCAAACATGCTTCTTTCAACTATAATTATGCGTGGATGAAGAAGGGGGTAGGGGGTCCAAACCTATACTACAATGGGTGTTTCACACCACTCTTGAGAAGTAAATTATGAAGAGGCTAATGTTCTTTAAGCAATTTTAAGCAATAATTTATCTAAATCTGTTATAAATATCACATATTATACACATGTATGGGTTTTTCCACTTAAAAAAATTAATTAACTCAAACATGAATCTAAGGTGTACTTGCTTTGCATGCCTGTTAAATAAATTTCATGAATATTCTAAAAAATATCCCTAAGAAATATATTCATCACCTGCATCTATAGTTAAGGTAGGTCGCGGGTTTGCTTTCGTCATCAAATTCTGTACACAATTTAGACAACTCGAATGACTGTTTTGGGCACATTTGTTTATGACATCATAAAGGAGACATCTCAAGGTGTGCCGCTTTACATTTTTAACGTCAAATGCTCTTAGTTATAATAAAGTAATTTGATTTAGGTCTATAGTGTAAATACTAAAGTAGTAATTCATACCAAGTCTTAGTTTTCATATAAGAATCGTAAGTTGGAAATGCAGATTGGAAGCATATATACATCGTGACAAATTTTCAGGGTATGTTTTTTCGTGAGATTTTTTATGGGGTAAACCACCGACCCACCTTTAGAATAAGCATAATTATAACAGCGAAGTTTTATAATTGTCGTGATAACTATGATAAATAAAAGCACTTTTTAAAATTTTTATAAAATACTAGCTAATATGGGGGCGATTATCTTCGTTTTATCCGATAAATACCTTGTTGTGTTCCGGGGTGGCTTGGACTTCTGCAAGGGTTTTGACTTTTTCACCCGTCTTGTCATCGTCGTCTGGAGATTTTTTGTAGTTAAAGTCCAGAGTTCTACACACTTCTATCTTGGTTTTGTAGTTTAACAAAACTTCAGATTTTGAAGAGTCAATCCTGCTCGGTACTAGTTGTACATCCGACAATTTAAGGGGGGTTTGTGCTCGACTAGCATCCGTAAGTACTGAGTGTTTTGAAACATCGAAACAGGCGATTCTGTTAAACTCATTTCTTTTGGTTTGAACGACTGCATTGAAGTACCGAGAATTCGTCCTACTCGTGCGAATGGGAGAAACGTTTTGGACGAAACCCGATACAGTTGTTTTATCCTCTTCTAGCTTCAACTTTTTCGATGCTGACATCTTGAGTTCGTTCGCTGAATTGTGGCGGGAAAAAAAGACGCTATCTACCCGCCAATTACATATATGTTAAGTCGGACTTAAAAATGTCGGATTATATCATGTTATTTTACACCTTTATTAATTAATCCAACCATTGCGTTAAAGGAGTAGAAATTAATAGTTCGATTTTGTAACAATGTAAATTTGTGTAGTCGTAAATACCTTGATCAAATTTTACGAGATCTATCACTGCCAATCTTTTGTTTTGCTCAGAAGTCTTGCCTACCCATTTTACCGTATGCCGAACCCGAAGCTATTAAACTGATTGAAACACGCCTTTCCTTTATTATAATTTTCGTAATAACTCAGATTTGAATCAGAATTAGCACTTAATCTTTGCAATTTATATTTTCCTTCCCATAAGGATAATTTATGCTAAACTACGTTGAATTGAACTAATTAGTTCTTGAGAAGAAGATTTTTAAAAATGCACCCCCCTTTTTCTACAGTTTCAAGGTTTTCTCCGCTTTGAATACAGATCAGACTTTTATTTTTGCAATTTATATTCGCCCTCACATAAGGATGCTTTGTGCCAAATTTGGTTGAAATTGGATAAGCGGTTTTAGAGAAGAAGTTCAAAATGTAAAAAGTTTACAGACGGACAGACAGACAGACAGACAGACGGACAGACAGACGGACAGACGGACAGACGGACGACGGACAAAATGTGATCAGAATAGCTCACTTGAGCTTTCAGCTCAGGTGAGCTAAAAAAGTAAAGGTAGCATGTAATTACATTCCCATACCGCCCTATCATGCTACGGTAAGGTTTGAAAAAAATGTTTATAGTACTTCACATTTTAGACTGAAAGTCATTCGAGTAATAATAAATTTTTTTTCTTGTAGAAGATGTGACTAGCTTTTTGACGTCACGACAAATTTTGGATTAAATTTCTTTGATATAAAGAGGAAGTTTTTCTCATTTTTGATAGGACAACATGTTACATTTTCTTTCTTTATAAACTTCCCCGTATAAAATTGTTCCTTGTAAAAATCGATATTTGAGCAAGTCATTTCAACTAGAATAAAAATGTTAATATAATATAAAAAGAACTTTTTGTTATATTAAAGCTTTCATACAGGAAAAAACACATTCCCCAACATTGTTTTGCCCTTAAAGTATGTTCACAACATGGTACAAAAAGATATCTTGGTTTATATTAAACAATAAATACTAGTGTTATTGGTGTGTTTCTAATCATGTGTAAAATTAAGAGGAGAATGAAATTTCAATAAATAATCATCATCACATGTGCAATTAAAAATCTGAATATAAATTTAATACTTTGTATCATATATAGATCATTAGAACTAAATACCATTAATTAAACGGAGAAAAGAACAACACACTACCATTATAGACCAATAGCCATATATAAATTTTGGCCCCAAAAAAGTATTGCATGTTTAAACTTTCAATAAAGAAAAATACGTCAAATGTTGTCTAGATGAAATGTTTATTTGCCTTAATTTATATTGAAAAACTAAAAAGAGGTATAATTTTCTATCCGGCTATATCTATTAATAATGAAACGTAGAACGAGCGTTATATATATTTGAACATTAAAAGGCTTTCTTTTGCGATTCATGCGGGATATGAAGGTGGAGACATTGCAGAAAAAATAAATAACCTGCGTTAGTGAGGCGAGATTATGTTAATAATTTTGAACGATTTGCCTTTCTCAAGTTTAATGCTAAGTTCAACGGGATATGAACTTGGTTGGTATGTGACCAAATCTTCTGAGAAGCCATTTTGATCTTCATAGGATTTCATGTCCAATTGTTTTTAAGGTGCAGTATATGATAAATTAAACTGAACTTTTATCCGATTCTGTCAGGAGCAAATTAATTTCAAATTTTAAAAAAATCGTATTGAATGAGCGTACCTTAAGAGTAATAAGGCACTCATTTCACATTGTATATTGATATTCATATTTATCAGTTTCGTTGCGCATGATTCCCAAAATAGGAAGAGTCAGTCCACATAAATTGAGACAGCCTTGGAAGCCAATGAGAGTAGGCAATCGCTGCACGTGATGCAAAATAGCATATAAAAAGTGGCTGTTAATCTCTTCTCAGGAAGATTCTTTACAAAAATTGAAGAGGAAAGACGTCTGTTGAAAATACACAAGGTATATGAACGATTTTACATTATCATTTTCATATCTCAAAGAAGACGTTATTTACTTATTAAAATAAGTTTCTTTATGAAAATAAGTTATTTAACAAAAACTTTAATTCTGTATCACGCTTAAATAGTCAATTAGCAAAACAAGTTTTAATTTGCTAGGGATATCAAGTCAAGTCTTAAGGTTGGTTTAAAGAGACAGTACAGCTGAAAACCCGTGTGTTTAACTTGAGATTTACCCATTGTATCATTAGGGGATAAGAAATAACGTTGATTGTGACAGTTGAAGCACATAAAAATCCCTTTCACATACATAATTAATGTAATTATGAGGTATAAGGGACTCTCTAAACGGACCACATCATCACTTTCTGGATAATTTATGAATGGTTTATTGATTTTGGTTCATTTTAAAATGAACAGATATAGATATGTCACAAAACACCTCAAGGGGCCTAACCTACAAAATGAATTTAGGTTGTACATGCACATTGTAGCAACCCTGTGATAAAAACGCGAAATACATCCTTACAGAATAATAATCCTAATTATTTTAAACACTGAGAACAATTGTTACCTTGGAGATGTGGAAAAGACATATTTCAATCAACAATCCCTTCCAGGAGAATCATCGTAAGCCTTTCATTTTATTTGTTTATAGTAACACGTTGCGATGTATATTTTTATGGGATATACATAATTATTAATTTTAATGAAATAATTAGATTGATTTCATGGAGACATTTGCAGTTTTCTGAAAGTTTATACATATATGAGTAGTACAAAAATTCCGAGCCCGATCGGAACAATTTTCAAGTCTTTTTTAATAAGATACGCCGTACTGTCTCTTTAAATTAAACTTTTTTTAATTTCGGCTTTCTAAAGTGTTCATTTCTTTAAAAGATAATTCTTTTACACCAAAGTATAACTTACATATTGAAAAGTTCCAGATATGGTAAATGGGGTTTCGATTGATTGTCACATCGAAATATTTATTAAAAGCATTATCAAATATTTTTTTTTTAATTTTCAGCCGTTACTTGGTGTATTAATGAAGAGGTCTTGGAATTTAATTTGCCACTATCTATTCAATATTTATTGAGTTAACAATTCAGACCACACGTAAATTTGACTATATTGCAACGAATCACGAATGAGTAAATATAGCTATTTCCCTTTTCTTTAACTTGAATAGATGTAACAATATCACTAATTACAGTCATGGTGCTTCACAGTAAAGTGGCGGTCAAAACTATGTCTGAGTCAGTCTATGTGGGACTTTGTCACAAGATAGGGACTCCACAAGAGGTTGCCTTCAGAAGAGAGATTTCCGACGTATGCGATTTGTTCGAGAATCAATTGCAAGTTATAAAAAGTGGCCATGATATCGATTATCTAAGCAATGAGCTTAAAGTAATGGTTAGTGGAAGTCATAGAGAAGGATTTAGATTAAATGGATCAGATATTGATCGAATGCAATGGATTAACTATCGAGTGATTTGGAATTTTGTTCAGTCCCAGTTTTACAACATACAAAGACAGAAAGTGATCCTCTGTGACAGTTCAGAGAGTCCACCAGGATTCACTTTACTTTTGTTACCAACGAAAGAAAGTAATTGTTCTTTATTCCCAGGTTGTGTTAAGATAAATGGAAGAATTTACATATCAAGTTCGAAATTCAGAGAAATGTTACTAGGCCGCGGTTGTACATTACATGGACCATGTAGTACTTCTAGAACAGGAAATGTTGACTATGATTATGCACATTGTTTTGCTAGCGATTTTTGGCCTCCTTCTGCAACCTCGTGGATATATAGATGTCACCAATGGCCCCCAGTCCATGTTGTTAACGAAATTGTCAGTAACGGATGCCACTTTGTAGCAATAGGACACAGACTAGGAAACCATGCAGACGATGAATGGAGAATATCTTTTTCTCAAGCTGAAAATAGACTTGTATACTCAATGAATCACACGCAATTCTTAACTTATGGTTTATTGAAATTGTTCTTAAAGGAAATAATCAACGAAGGGTTGAGAGAGGAAGACAAACTACTGTGCTCTTACCACATGAAGACAGTCGTTTTCTGGGCCATTCAACAAAATGTACTGCCTCATTTGGGGTCACAAAATATTTTAGCATGTTTCTGGGTCTGCTTTAAACTTCTTCTTAAATGTGTGTATGATGGGGTTTGTCCTAATTTTTTTATTCCACTAAACAACATGTTTTTGGGCAAAATCCATGGTGGAGCGAGAACAGATTTATTCAAACAACTATATGTGTTGTATATGAAGGGTATAGCATTATTGCTTAACAGTCCTTCTATCAGGTCTTGTATAATTGATAGCCTATGTAATCCCGGGACAACAGTTTGTACTGCTGAAACCGCATTGATATCTGTCAGTGAATTTAATTCTAACTTGGTTTCTGAAATTGAAAGTCATTCATACGCCCCGAATGAAGCAGGCATCTTGAAATGTGTTATTAACTTAAAAGTTATAGAACAGTTTATTGGATTACCTCTGACTTGGTCTCAATTAGCATGGTTACAAAGAATGGGGTGTAAATATTTTCAGGATACCGCTTTTAACTTATATCACAAATACAAAAATACAGCATCGAACAAAAGTATGTATGTTGTTGACAAAATAGCCTGTCGCCTGCTGAAATTGGCAGCCAAGTTTGGGGTTGCTAATGATGTCTTGTATATAAGTATGTATTATTACAAGACATTCAGATACAGAAAAGCTTTATTTGTTTTACAGATGGTAAAGCTCATCGAGAATATAGTATATTTTGACTTAGAAAACTCTTTATCATCACTGTTCAGAAATACTATGAGAATAGATGTCTTTCTTAAAACCGACATTTCTTACATTGATGAATTAATACTAATACAAGAGTTTGCGAAGAAAACTAGTGAAGGCACACTGGATATACCAGGTTCAGTTATCTTACACATGTTAGAATTTCTGTGCTTTAGAAATGTTGACTCAGTGCGGGCTCGAGAATCCTTAGATTCTCTACAGGTCGTGGTACAAGGTGTATTAGGCGATTCTATTTCATGGGAGATTCTGGGGATCTGTCAACAGATTGCAGGAAACATCCAGGCTGCCCTGTATTCATACCAAATGGCACTCTGTAACAATGATGACAATGATTCTATTATACATACTGTTGCCATACAGAGAATACAGGAATTACAGAACAACCATTACATTCCTTGAGTTTTAACACAAACTTTAGAATAAAAATTGCAATAATGATGTAATTTGTATTTAATATGTTAAATTATATCATATATTAATAAAGAAAGATGTTTATAATGTAAAAGTGTTTTAATCTGGGTTTTTTTTAAACTGAGTTTGCATGAATAAGGCTCATGTCTTATATTCATTTACAATCTTTCAAAAATAATATAAACATGTTACATGTAGTACAGTAATAACAAAGCATTGCCTGTCAAATAAACATGAACATATACACTATGTCTTAAAATCAGAATTGTTGATTTCTCGAAATTAAAGCATTTGGATTTTTCCCTCTTTTCCCCTTATTGCGATTATGCTGTGAACAATAAACAAACAAAAAAACTCTTTATATGATTACAAATTAAGTGTTTTGTGTCTGTGAGATTGGATTAATTAATTTACGGTTTATTTTAAGAAAAAGCACTATTTCTTTTATTGTTTCAGCTCTATTTTCCGATCACGGATTGTTAAAAAAGTATCTATTCGAGATTTAATACTCAATATTCTGATTAGCTCAAACAATCTATAGGTCACAAAATATGAAATATTTAATTAGTTGGCATCACTCCAAGCTGCTTTTTTTTTGGGGGGGGGGGGGGTAATTTTATTTAAGTCGACTCCTCTATCAAACACTCCCACCGGAAGTGTGCTATCATTAGATTAATGAGTCAGCAACATAAACTGGCTAGTTCTTAAGAGAGAGAGAGAGAGAGAGAGAGAGAGAGAGAGAGAGAGAGATTGTTTTAAACTGTTATTGATTGTTTTAAGACATTCAAGTTTATATCTGTTAAAAACGAAAAAAAATCTTCCTGAAATGAATGAAACTGAAATGAGAACAACCTTTTTAATCACAACTGGAATTATCACCTCTTGGACAACAAGCCTTTAATATTATTGTCACACTGGAACCTGAAACCAATATCCAGATCAAACGGCCTTGGATTTCACTGGTCATTAATACAAGCGATTATATTATCTATAAAAATTAATATTTAGTTCATGCTCTTATACGAGGACTGTCCAAAAAGTTCGTGGACATTGGACACATGTAATTTTATTCAAAATAACAGAGCCATTATCAGGAAAGTATAAAAATATTGTAATATAGAGTATAATAATGTATATGTATAAAAATCAGAGCTATATACATTTTTGTAATGGAGTTATCAATGTATATACACTGCCTATACATGCCGAACGGCCCAGTCTGACGTTGAGTTATAACGACGTTTCTATAACGTCGTAGTCCTGGGTCTACCTGAGAGTAATATGCCACATTCACCGTTTGGTCAGAGAGTACAATCTAATATTCAATCAAAATACCACATGTGCCACTTGTGGTTAAGTAAATTCGAACTATTTTGATTTTTTTCGTATTTCCTCAATCGTTTGTCTTGTTTCTATCGGTGTTTTACCACAGTCAACACAATTTTATGATGGCGCACTAGTACTGTTCCGTGCGGTCAGATGAAGTCGCTTTTTCAGGCGTTTTTAAAGACATATTCTTGCGGTAATATCTTTTAAAAGTCCTCTGCTGGTTTGAAAATATTTTCAAACGGCGTATGGTAATGACGTACACCATACAGACTACCTCACAACAGAAGAGTATGAATTTTTAAAATCTTTTATAAAAACTGTAAATATTCATCTCTAAAAACTCAATGACAAAGGTTTTTTTTGGCAATTTTCACGCTGGGCCGTGTGTACTTTCCGCCACACTTTGATACAATAAAATTTTACTTTATTTCTATGGAAAACATTCAAAAGCACTTTAGTTTGATTTGAAATTTTATGACAGAGATTTAATTATACAATATGTATAAATAAACTCAAATGATAAAAACGCAGTTGTCCACGAATTTTTTGGACAACCCTCGAATCTGTAAAATGAAATGAAAGATAAATTAATTTGAATAGTCACAAAAGTGAATATCATAATTTTTATACATTTATATGAAAATTTTGTGAAACGATAAAATTTAATGTCTCTCTTAGCTTAAACTAATTTTGAAGCTTAACATTGCTTTTCTAGTGTTCAGTTTATCATAACGGAAATTCTATAGAAATTGGTTAAAGTACATGGTGAGCCGGTCGACGCCGGGTCAGAAATCTAAATAAAACGCTACTACTGACCACGGTGCGTCAGATCATTAGTATGCACTTGCTCGCATTTACTTATTAGGAGGAGAATGTTGTAGCGCAGTGTCCGTGCGTATAAAATGGGGGTGCGGGAAATATAGCTCTCCATTAGTCATCTGGAAGCTGTCTTTCTGCTTCCTCTTTTATAAAGGTAAGATAAATTATAACGCTGGCGCGCATTCTCAAAAGTAAAGTTAATTAATTCAGAGTGTTCAAATAATATTTTATTTTCAGAGATTGTTGTGATGAATGTTAAAATTGATAAATTTCATTGTAATTGATAGTGATATTTCTTGTTAAAATGTCATATTAAAGTAATAAAAGAGTAGTCATCTGGAAGCTGTCTTTCTGCCTCCTCTTTCATACAGACTGGGACACGTGTTACTCCCCATGTAGAGGAGGAGACGTTCCGGAAACTTTAATAAAATAGTACTGGAGGAGTTATGATAAGTACTTGAACAAACTTGTAATTTATCGTGTTTAGATTATTTCATTTGCTATTTTGTAGCATTGTACAACTTTGTTTGATTTTAAAAATACGTAAAATGTCCCATTTTAGTTCTAAAATGTCCAAAATATAATTCATTTTTCTGATTTGTAAATGGAATTGATTTCATTGAATACTCTTGAAACACATACTCAGTAGAAAATTTGGGCTTGAGGTTTACATTAAGCAGGTTTGTTAAGCATACAATTAATTTTGACTGAATCAAAATTGTCACAATCAATAGATTTATTCATGCTTACTATTTTCCCGTAGGGTACCTCTGATGTTCATATCCTTTTTGGTGCCTCAGATTTTGTCAATTCAGGTATTGGTCAATATTGGACTATACTCGGACAGTTCTTTTTGTTTACTATGATGCTATAAATACCCATCATTTTGGTCAGTGAGCCGGGGTCCATTAGCACGCACTGCAGTAGTAGCACGATGTAAAGCTAAAAGTATTTTTTACGGTAACCATCTCCATTAGGGCTAAGTTCGTTTTTCCTCATACTTTAGTCTTGCTTGTAATATTTAAGACTTTTGGCAACTGTTCTTATACGTGTTCGATAGTATTTTCGTGTTAACGTTTTACATACTTGTTCATTTACCGTAGAGTTATGGTGCGTTTGTGTGACAAGCGCGGTTTGCAAGTTATTTGTGAGTTAATATTTCGTAGTCTTATACGGCATTTTTGGTCATACATTGACTGTTTTGTAATGTTAAGGGGTCTTATACACTTAACTATATGGCATGTTAAGAGGTCTTATACGCTTAACTGTGACAGTGTTTGAAACGTTAAGGGGTCTGATACACTTAACGGTTTTGTAGAGCGAGTATTTTTCGGTGTGATTGTATGGCGTGCAGTTACGGTAATTAGGTAAATAAGTATATTGTGAAAGTGAAACGTTTAATTGAAAATATTGTTATTTATATATAATTAAAAAGGTTCCAGCAGGCTCCAGCAATGTCCCGGTGATGATTCGGCCATAGTCACCAGTGTTCCGGTATTGAACATCTTACCACCCGTGTAACCTCCTTCGAGTATTCACTTACTACGCTGGAAGCCGGTGGACGGACGCCGTCATCTTAGGACGTGGTACCGAAGGAGGACACATTGGAGGAACACTGGAGGGACACTGCTGTCCAATATACCACCATAGGACATTGAAGAATCAGATATTAGAAACATTTTTTGTTAATATTTTTTGTGTGTATGTGAATGTGTATATTTGTAAATTCATTGATTTTATATATATAGATAAAGATTGTAAATACTTATTGGTGTTTTCTTGCTTGACTGGTTAGACACACGACGGCTGTCGTGACAAAAATAATTGAAAAAGAATATGTTTTCGTATCAAGAGCGGACCTCCAATAACTTTCGAATTCATTTTAGATCATGATAATATTTACCATTTGAAGCAAATAATACATATCTTAAACTAATTAACAGATAAATGATAACAAAACGACAAAGTATGTTTTCCATCTCAGCTAGATTTACTTATGCAAATATTTTTCTTGTTCTACAAACAAATCATTTGATCCAGTCGGCATCACTTCAGACAGACGGTGGCGGATCTTGATCTCAGACTAGTACTATTGTACAATTGCTCTGTTTACATCCTAGATCAGAACGGACAGTTTCTCCGCTACATTGACAATTGTAATTTAAGATATCAATACGGTATCTGTGTAGACTCTAGAGACAACCTCTTGGTGGCTGAATATGGAACAGTTATAATGAAGAAGATCCGATATTTTAATTAACGGACTTCTTCTTATAGTAAACAGGCTTCATCTCAGATGTCAAAGATTGTTGTCATGCAGATAATACGGGTTTGTTTTGTTTTATTCTTTAATTTAATAAGATTTTTTTAATGTTTTTTATTACTATGTAAAGTTCAACTAAACCACACCACATTGTTGCCTCTCTGTAACTCCCACGGGCTTTAAGTTAGCTAAGCTTGGAAATGCGTAATACTATCTTGCGTCTTACAGTGCATTTCACAAATAAGGCCTCCTTTTTCTACATAAGTACAAATATTTATAAATTGAAACCCTCATATTTCAGTGGCGTCTGAAGCAAATTCAAAGGGGGGGGGGGGGCTTGACTAATGTAAAAAATGTGTTTGATTATGGTTATGTATAACTTTGCAAAACAAAGTAAGGGGACTTATTACATGGGCTTCGGGTTTTTGCAACTTAATCATTGTATGTCGATATCGATGTCGATATCGTCAAGTTGTGAACGATATCGTCGATATCGACATCATAATTGGTTACGCATTTTTAAAATTTCGATATCGATGTCGATATCGTCATTTTGTTGTCGATATCGTCGATATCGACAACAAAGTTGGTCTTGGACATGTATGTCGGAACCGGGAGAGGGAGGAGTTCCGACGCCTATGTATCTTGATTAGGGACTACTATGGTATCTAGGTAAAAACTAGTGTCACGTTAAACAAACTTGAAACATTCATGTATTTGGTTGCTTCTAAAATAACTTTATAAGGTGGGGTTTCTTTATTCCTATTGATAAAAAGATTTCAATTGCTTGGTTAATTACAGTCATCACGTTTTTGCTTTTCAATATACTTGCTAAAGAGTTGTTTTCTATTCATATTTATTATGATGAACCACCATTACAACCCAAACATGAACATTGGGTCATAATATCGTTATAAACAAATTAAAGGAAATTTTCAGGGAGTGTTAAGCACTTCATTTGAACAAAGTTGAAAGCCCTTCATGCATTCTCTGTGCCAGAAGGCAAGATAACAATTTACAGGCTTTTAAGAAAAACGTCTGTAGTAAGAAACAATAGAGGTGTCGGCCCCCATCCTCCGAGGTATGTCCAATGCACGATGTTTGTTGGCCAATACCGAGTAGACATTGTTAATATCATATTAGTATAATTATTTATTTTTCATTTGCTGCGTACCATATATATCCTGTGTACACTTTCGATATTGCAATGTTGATCAACATCGAGTCGACATTGTTTCCACATCGTGTGTCTTGTTTCCTGTTTACATCGCTGACGTAGTCGACATCGCAATGTTGATCGATATCGTGTAGACATTGTGTCTACATCGTACCTCTAATATCCTGTTTACATCGTCGATATCGCAATGTTGACCAACATTGAGTCGACATCGTGTCGACATCACACTGTGTTCCTTCTTTCCTTTTTTTCTCAATTAGCCTGGTTACAAAGAATGGGCTGTAAATTTTTTCAGAGAACTGCTTTTTACTTATATCACACATACAAAAATACAAAAATACAGCATCGAACATAAGTATGTATATTGCTGACAAAATAGCCTGCCACCTGCTGAAATTGGCAGCCAAGTTTGGGGTTGCTAATGATGTCTTGGAAATAAGTATGTATTATTACAAGACTTTCAGATAATGAAAAGCTTTATTTGTTTTACTCATTAAGCCTATGGTATATTTTGACCCAGAAAACGTTGCCGAGACCACAAGAGGACAATCTCTGTTATCACTGTTCAGAAATACTATAAGAATATCATTCTTTCTTGGAACTGACATTTCTTATATAGATGAGTTAATACCAGAACAAGAGTTTGCGAAGAAAACTGGTATATCCAAACTGATTATATTAAGTTCAGTTATCTTACACATGTTAGAATTTTTGTGTTTTAGACATGTTGACTCAGTGAGTGCTCAAAAATCCCTAGATTCCCTACAGTTTGTGGTCCAACGTGTATTTGGCGGAAACAATTCCTGGAAGACCCTTGGGATCAAGTGATGTTCAATTTGTCATATATTAATAAAAAGATAATGTTTATAATCTAAAGTATTTTATCTATTTTCTTAACCTGAGTTTGCCAGAATAAAGCTCATGTCTTATGATATATTTCATTTCCAAAATAATATGGGTATGTTAGTACAATAATAACAAAGCACTGCCTATCAAAGGTATTATAAATTTGGACATGTACACTGTGTCTGAAAATCGGGATTGCTTATTTCCCGCATTTTAATTTCCCATTATTCTCCCTATTTGCTTTCTAACAAAATTATGAATACCTTACATGCTGCACTTATTTTGCGTAAACGTTTGTGTATCGTGCATTTATTATCATCTGTGTATCAGAATTGTTGGAAACAATAAACAACAAAACTATGTAAACCATGTAATTAAGGATTGATTATTTTGTGATTGAGGTTAATTTATTTTAAGTAAATACAAAATATGTCTTTTGTCACTTTATTTCTATTGTCCGGTACACGGGTTGTTAGACAAGTTTAAGATTTAATACTCAATATCTTAATTAGCCCAAACAAACTATAACTTCGGAGTTAAAGTCTAACTCGAGTGGGTATCGCTTTGCTTATTTTTTTTTTTGAGGGGGGGGGGGGCTGTTACATACACCATGTTTTCTTTTTATTTGAACTATAAGGTATTTATTAACCAAACAGTATCGAGAGTAATTGAACAGTAATATAAGGACAATATTACTAAAGATAATGAACCATTGAGATTTTGACAATTTTTATTTAATTTAACAAATAGGGTAATTATCTAAAAGTGACTCTTAAACAATAATAAACTTAATTTATTAGTTACATTGATCTTCCTTTTATACTATGTTGGAATTAAAATCAAGTGAAATCAGCGATTTTGTCTAGGTGATGAATGGTTCAAGAGCTAAACTAGAAGATGGTTCATTGGTTATGGAAACACAACGAAATATCGCAACCTGCAGGGACAGCGTCTGGAGTCAATCAAAAACAAGTCAGGAAACATGCCAGAAGACATAACAGTTACAAAGAGTGGGGACTTAGTTTACATTAATACCACAGAAAATACTTTAAATATAAGGAAGAATAAAACGACACGACATGTGATTCATCTATTGGGATTAGATCCCAATAAAAGTATGCATCACCTCCTCTGATCACCTTTTGGTTATCATGCTAAATGATGATCGATGAAACTGAAACAAAAGTTGTACGTTACTGTGGATTCACAAAGAAACAGACAATTCAGTGTATTGAAAGAGGCCAGCTTCTCTATTCACCCAGTTCTTTCTTTTAATTACAAGAAAAACATCATTGAAAATAGAAAATAAGAGGTATGTGTAGCTGACATTAGAGCTCGTGCAGTGGCTGTAGTGAATTATGCCGGAAAATTCAGGTTCAGTTATACAGGGTTTTCCTCTACAACTACCAAAATATTTGGAAATGGAACAGGTATAGTGATGAATTTTTAATGATGTATTTTTTTTTTATATTTTATTCACATCATGCCAGTTTAACAGCAAAATTTACAATACAACATATTTACACCTACCAAGTAAAATTTATGATATGACAATCATTTTATAAAGGTTGATATTGTAAAATTCGTAGCTTTATTATTTGTGTATTTCGGAAACGTTTAGGGTTTGAGGTATGCTGCATTACACATTTTCATGCAGAACATTTTTCAACGGATGCAGGTCATTAGAAATATGAAACAATTGTCAAGCTGTTGAAAAATGACCTCGGTTATAAATTTCACGGCTTTTTGTCTCAATTCTCAGTGTAAAAAAGCACCCCCAGATCAATTTTCAGCGTTAAAAATTCACGCCCAGTTCAATTATTTTCAACCCAAGTCAATATTCTTCTATACACTAAAATTGTGCATGCACCTTCTCACTAAAAGGTAGCACAATGGCTTCCTCAACTTTTCACGTCTTCGGAATGTGTTACCTGTAGATTATTTTAACGCTTTAAGGTATTGCACTCATCATTGTTGTTGTATTAAAAATTTCTTGAGAAGTATATCACTGAAATCGGTAGACAGAGGATATTTTAAAAAATACAAAGAAAAAGGGGGCCAGTATTCATCTCTCTGAGTTATGGGGCATTTTATTATACCTTTTTGCACCTAAAATGCAATTTTAACCCGATTGGCTTTTTTAAAAGCTCTCTGAATGGCAAAAAGTTTATGAAATCAATTTTTCCTAAATTCGTATTCACATTTCTTTTACATATAAAAACAAGTTAGTCAGTGATGTTATGTTTTAGAAAGATGGCCCCAAAGGTAAAATTCTTGCAAAATTTGGCTTAAACAATCAGACTTTTTCAGATACATGTCTTTGCACAATTTTATGCAAAAATACCATTATAGTTTCAATATTTAATTTAGAACATTTTACACAGACCCTATAGAAAATTTTCCATTCCTTTCAAATGTTATGAAAATACCTTTGAATAAAAAAAGTAAATTGAACTTCATTAAATATTGCTTGATTTCCGCCATTTTTGTGGAAGAAAAATGACCGCACGAAAAAAAACAAAAAAACTTGTTTGTTTATTGAACCCAAAATTTGTGTTTTCTATGAATGCTGTGTAATAATGAAATGATAATCTTTCTGTGCTGATTAAATAATTAAAATCATACTCATTTTTTAATATTATAATCATAAGCGCAAGGAAATAAAATCGTGACGATTGAGATACCTTAACGCATCTTTGATTTTAGAATGAAATAAAAAAATAAGTAAATTGATAAATAATGAATAAATAACTAAATAAATAGATAGATAAATAAAAATAATAAACAGTAAAATGGAAAAAGGATAGACATTTTAATTCATGTATTTTCAAAATTTAAAGTGTTTTGAATATTATACCTCTTTGTCCCCGTATCTGTATCAAAACCACAAACGTTCACTTGAAATAAAATCTGGTCTTTCAAGTATATAATTTTGGGAGTAGCTGATGTAGCTTAAACAATTTTACATATATATATATATAAACATGAACATCTCATGTATGAATGCAATGAATATAAGATAGTGTCGATAAAAAAACGAAGATTTTTTCTTAGTTATACTAAATGCCCGACACATTTAAAACCATGTGAACTAAATTGTGAACAATGTAATATTGCCATCTGTGTTCCTTCTATATATCATAATGGTTTTTAAATTTTGAACTGTTTTGAAAGAAAGAAAGAAAGAATCCATGCAGAAACATTTACAAGAACTAAGGATTAATATTCTTACCAAATATCAAGAAATCCCATCTAATAATTCAGTTACAAAATCCGATCAGGTAAAAGAATCAAAGAACTTGAAAGAAAAAAGTTATAAAAAAAAAAAAAAAATAAGATAACACAGCATTTCTGTAATCGCTTGGACCATCTATAATTGAGGAATTTAAGTTACTTTACTCAACTAATGTCAACCACGTCTCTGCTTCCAAAATCGGAATGCTGAATTCATTATACAGGTTCCTGAAATCACAATTTCTTAACCAAATTTCTCTCATCCTGATATAAATAAAGAGAATTAACAAACAATTTGGTTCACTATCTGCACCTGTCATTGAAACATAAACGAGAAATTTGATATTATAGAACATTTCTAAGTTTCATCTTTTATTTCTAAAAAGGATAGGTAATGCAACCCAAACTGTTACTTTATTAACTACTTTGTTTCCGCTACGCTAGTAACATCAATTTCTTTTAGTAATCAACTATATTCTTTAAAATTTGAATGCGCTTCTCATTAGGAAACAAGTAGATCTTATGTCTTTCAATATTTCATACATTTAGCAAACTAATGACGACTTTAAATATAGCTCAGCTTGAGGTGCTCTAGTAATCAAATACAAGTAGGGGCCAAATCGCAAGACTGTGTGCTTGCTTGATCTAGACATACTGCATGTACATGTAACTCTTTTTGTATCTTTTAACACTGTTGTTTTTCTCCAGTATATTCTTTTTTATAATTCTCTTTATTATAAAAGAAGACTGTATTTGTTAAAAAAAATATCTACTTTCAGTTTAATAGCTATTAATCGGAATACGATGTGAGTTGTTATTGAAATATCTTTTAACTATTCAACTATTCACTTAATTTTCTAAGAACATAAAATTCAATTCATTGTTGTTTTTTTCGCCATGGGTTTTTTTTTTTTTTAGATATAAATGAGTAAGTAATGAATTAATGAAGTTCTGTTCAGGTTACCATGTAAGATCTCGACTTTATTGGAATAAAGGTCTTGGTCCCAGAATAAAATTTAGGGTTTTTTTTGTTCTTGATATTTTGAACATTTATTATTTAAAATTCACTCAAATCTTTGAAATATAGATAGAAAGGAAGAAATCTGATTTTGATGTCCTTTACAAAAATTTAGATAATTGAGAATTAAAATTTGTACCAGAATTTTCCCTTGTAAGGGACACTGCAATAAAAAATAAATGTCTCTGTCTAATACACCGATGTTCTTTAATCAAACCTAGGCTTCTTATCAGAATGTGTTTTGAAAGTCGGAAAAAATTATCATAAAGGAATTTATTATCATTGTGCTTTAAAAGTACAAAAATAATCTATCTGTAGAGATAATTTTTAAAAGACATCAGAGGACCTTTAAACCATTCTGTTGATTAACGGCTTTGATTTCACTGATCATTAATACAAGCGATTATTTTCTCATTGAATATTCAGTTAACGCAATCACTCATGTAAGGTGAGTCAACAATTTACGTTAATTATTTCCAAGGGTATATATTTGATGAATTTTTGATTTACATCTTCGTAAAACGAGAACAATTACACCTCTCCATTTCCTCTAATTTTGACGCTGAATCATTCTTGTGTAGAATTTAGTGTTTGAGCTAGCTTTATTGGTCTGATCTGTACGTGTACGTTATCAGAACGATGAAGAGGAAAATTCTTTTAAACACGATACCTTACATAACAATTTCTAAAAGATCACCAACAAAGCCAACATTTCCGAGAATTACTGATATTTAAAATGCGTAAACAATGGTGGGGGACTGAATGAATTTCGGCCCCTGCTTCCCACTTTTTACTTCCCCCGATAATGATTTCATTAATTTACATATCAGAAAAAAAGATTTCACGTTGTGGACTCTCTGGTTTTTTATATACATGTACATGTATGTGTATATTTACGTGTTTCCTTCGGCATGAAAAATTGTAGTAGAATGTCAAATCAACCGGCTCGCGATTCACCATTCATAATTAACAACTGCAACGTTAATTCTATATGCATGTTCGTATACCCATATACACCGTTTTAGCGCCAGACACTTTAATAAGGTAGGTGATCCCAGATATGCAACAAGGGAGAAATTGGTATTGACAAGTTCGATGGTATGTTTTTTTTTAAATCAGATGTATATTATTGATATGAAATTTTCTATTATTATTACTTTAATGTTGAGCAGAAAAAAATCTGAGTGTCTTAGCATTATTCCAAAATCAAACTTATAACACTTATTTCACTTATGAACCATGTCGTCGAGAACATGTGCATTAAATATTGCATTAGGAATCAGGGTATTTCGGTATTTCGGCTAACAATTTAATCAATTTCTAGCCTCTCGTGATTAGTTTTACTAATACAAAACATTCCAATAAAATGAAAGATAACCTATTGTATATTGAATATCTATCGTTATAGTGCTTCCAATTGTTCTCAAATAAAAAAAAATCAACTGACCTCTTTCCATGTTAGTTGCCTTAGAAATCACCATGATTGGGATTTTTCAAAGTTGAAATTATACAGTATTAAGTACATGTAATTAAACTATAATATGGAGAGTGATAAAACAGTGATGAAAAATAGTATTCCTCTAGATAATCAAACATTATGATTTTGAACAACAAAGATTTGTACTCAATTTATTTATTCCAATTATATATAATTTTCATGATTCATCACATTTTTATTTAATATAACAAAAAAGTAACTATAAGAGAATCTTAATTACGCAGTAATAGACTTTTATTACTTTGATTGTCCTTTTTTATTCTGTTGGAATCCAAATCAAGTAAGGTCGGCTATTTTGTCGGGGATTACTTTTAAATATTTCTATATTTCTGCCATTGCATGAAATTGTATCTATAGACACAAAATTTGCAAAGGGGATAATAAAAAAGAGAGAAACTTAAGTTTGTGTTTATAATTTTGGCAAAATAATGATTGGTTAACAAAGGAAAAAGATTCGAATGAGGGCAAAATACCTCCATGTTAAAAGAAAAACTATTAAAAACTGAGACGATAATGAGAAAACTGGGACAGTTATTTTGAGAGCTCTAATTTAGAGCTCTATTAAGTATAAAACTGTGATATCATTCGTTTAGATCTTGATATCTTTCAAAGAAATCCTTTTTTGAATTGTACTTATAATGGAATTTATCGATACCTACCTACAACTAAACAGCCTGCACTTTTAAGGAAAATAAAATTTACACGTCAGAATAATTAAAATATGACAGTTCAAACAGGTCAATAAAATATGAACAGAGGAAAATTCTTTAAAGACTCATATTCTGGTTGGGTTTTTTATGGAAATAGGGCCGTTTTGACCAGAGCTTAGACTTTGGGCAGTCCGTGACAAATTGTAATTTGACGAATGTGGGGTCTACTTGTTAACTGTCCGGTCATTGGCTAATAAATATGAATACATTAACCGCTTTAAAAGTATAATTTTTGGACTTGTTCCTTTTAAAGGTTCCATAAAAATGGGCACAGGATTCAGCGCCCAGGACATCATTAGGTGCCAGCTCTGTGATACACCTGCGCCGAAACTATACTGCGACCTCTGTCACATTTACTTATGTGCTGTATATGCTGGGAAACATCTTTTGGATGAATCCAAAGAACATAAGATAATGTCAATCAAGAACAGAAGTTCTAATCCTACTTGTCCGAAATGTCTGACACATACCTCAAAACTATGTAACCTCCACTGTGAAAAATGTGAAATTCCTATTTGTGACCTTTGTGTTTCATCCAAAACACATTGTACATATGATGTAGTTGAACTTTTTAAGTTTTTCAAAAGCAAGAAAGAAGTTATACAAAAAGATCTTCAAGAGCTAGAAAAATCCAGTTATCCCTTGTATAAAGAAGTAGAATCTAAAATCCCAATTCAAAAATCTTATTTGATTAAGAATTCACAAAAATTGACAGCTACTCTTAATAAACGTGGGGAAGACATGCACAGAGAAATAGACAACATTATCTATAAAATGAAATCTGAAATTTTTGAAATGGAAGAAAAGTACCTAAATATCCTTAAAAAGCAAGAAGATGAAATTACACATTATGATAACATTTCAGAAATCACTCAGAAAATTGACAAACTGCGGAAATTACTGGACTCCAATGATGTATGCCTTGTGTCTAATTATAAATCCAGGCATTTTGAATTCATACAACTGCCTCCTTTGCTAAACATATCTTTACCAACAATTTCTTCTGCTAAAATGAACACCGATATGCTGCTCGAACAAATTGGTTATCTGACAGCCCCCTACGTGAGAATTCAGGACTGTGTCTACACCACGGATTTTGGGCTCTCAAGCAAAGAATTACTTCGTGCACCCCCAATCATTGAATCTGTATACACAGGATATAAATATCTAACCACTATCACCTGTATGAGTGATAAGCTGATATGGGCCATTGGTTATGGAAACACAATGAAACTCCACAACCTGTATGGGCAGCGTCTAGAGTCAATCAAAACCAAGTCAGGAAACATGCCAGAAGACATAACAGTTACAAAGAGTGGGAACTTAGTTTACACTGATCCCTGGCATAGATCATTAAATATAGTGAAGAATAAAACGATACGAAATGTGATCAAGCTAAGAGATTGGATCCCTCTAACAGTATGCAGCACCTCCTCTGATGACCTTTTGGTAATCATGGTAAATGATGATGATAATGAAACAAAAGTCGTTCGTTACTGTGTATTCACAAAGAAACAGACAATTCAGTACAATGAAAAAGGCCAGCCTCTCTATTCATCCAATTGTTGTTTTATTGACAAGAAAAACATTATTGAAAATAAAAACCAAGATATATGCGTAGCTGACAATCGAGTTCGTGCAGTGGTTGTAGTGAATAATGCTGGAAAATTCAGGTTTACTTACACAGGGTTTTCCTATACTACCAACAAATTATTTGATCCAGTCGGCATCACCTCAGACAGCCAGGGGAGGATCTTGATATCAGACTGGTACAATTGCATCGTTCACATCCTAGATCAGAACGGACTTGTCTTGAATCCCCCCCCAACAAATATAATTATCCATCGCCCCCCCCCCCCCCCGAAAAAGTTATGGATCTGCGCAGGCTGTTGAAAATGAATTCTAAAAAGTTCATCGTCTGCCTCAGATGTCCTCTTATACAGCTATATTTGTCTTAAAACGATAGAGAGCTCCACAATTATAAAATGGCGAAGGCGAAAGCGCGAAGATGCGAAGGCGAGAGTGCGAAGTTGCGATGGCGAAGATGCAATAGCAGTATCGCTTCTTCGCCTTCGCGACTTCGCACTTCGCCTTCGCATTTTCACACTTTCGCTCCTTCGCCGTCGCACCTTCGCACACTGTTGAGTCACCTTATGTCCGCCGTCATGTAATGTCCGCCGTCACGATATGTCCGCCACTTTTTTGAAAAAATCGTCACGTTATGTCCGCCATCACGAAATGTCCGGCACTTTTTTTTAACATCGTCACATTATGTCTGCCACCTTATAAATTTCATTATTTTTACTTTTAATCGCCATTTAAAGTTCGATGTTACGAAATATTTGTCTATCTTAAACAAAACTACTCATTATGTCCGCCGTCACTGAACATATTTGCCAATAATTTTAATCAATAAGAGCGTCACATTATGTCCTCACTGATGAAGGTACACTTAAAAAAATCATATTTTAAAAAATTAATTTGTCGGCTTTGTAATGTGTTTATTTTTACTTTAAGATTAAAAGAAAAGGGTGAAAATCAATACTACTTCTTATACAAAATGTTATTCCCCACTTAGCATCTAGGATCGAGTCTTTCAGGTAATCCATATCCCTCTCAAATTAATTTTAAAATGATCACGTGAATGAATCATCCAATAGAGAACGTGTTGATTATTGCACTGGCCGCAGGTAGACACACGCATACACTTTGACCCCTGCTGCGAATGCGGGACGGTTCGCCCCTAAAGACGTTTCGCGCTGAAACGTTTCGCCCCGAGATGTTTCGCGCCTATTAATTATGTGGTAACAGTAAATTGATATCAGCATGGAGAGCCTCCAAATGAGTAATAACACCTTAGGGTAATTAGAAATTTGATGAGACACTTAATTATGATTGCTTGATCTAGATGTTTTGCGGCTTTTAATTATGTGGTAACAGTAAATTGATATTAACATGGAGAGCCTCCAAGTAAGTTTTAACACCTTTGGCTAATTAAATTATCACAGGGCGAAAAACAATCTTTAAGCAAGTCCTTAAAGGTGGCGTAAAGGTGGCTTAAAGGTTGTACAATCTTTAAGCCACCTTTAAGTCACCTTTAAGCTGAGCTTATAGGTCCTTAATGTCCAAACTTCTTTAAGTCACCTTTAAGCCATCTTTAAGTGCCATTAACGCTCCCTTTAAGTTGTCTTTAAACCATCTTTAAGTTCCCTTTAAGTCAACTTTGATCAAACTGAACAATAAAAACATATATTAAATGCAAAAGCTCTTTTATAGGGAGGGGAGGGGATGATCCGAGTGATGATATAATTTCCAAGGAAGGGGGGGGGGGTGTTCCAGGCGGTTTTAATTGTTGCTCCATTAAACACATATCGCTATCATCAACAATGCTCCGATGGACACAGATTGCCTTTATAAAATTCTTTTTATTTTATTTTTTGTTTCAAAATTATTCAAAATTATTGTAGGGTTGAGCGCAGTCTCTGTATCTAAATTTGTGCATGAAATCATTTTTAAGTATGTTTGTTTCCTATTATAAATTAATCGGTGAAATATCTCTCTCTCTCTCTCTCTCTCTCTCTCTCTCTCTCTCTCTCTCTCTTAGATCATCCGGTTATTAAACAAAATAAAGATAATAAACCAAAACTGCATGATTTAATTAATTAATCGGTTGAAGGTATGTATTTTTTTTTCTTTTAATTATTTCTAGGTCTAATTCTAGATCTGCTAGATACATGTGAAAGATGAAAAGACTCTCAACTGCCTTTGTCAATCGGGCAGATCGGGCAGGATATTACTGCTTTGATTGTCTAGACATAGTTTTGTTCGTTTGTGTATATCTAATTAGAGTCTATTGTTTGTCCAACTTAAGAAAACCCCTGGAACTAACACAGAATATACAAGATATACACAACAGTTGTGTCGTGTGCCCAGGTGCACGTTTGTGTATATCTAATTAGAGTCTATTGTTTGTCCAACTTAAGAAAACCCCTGGAACTAACACAGAATATACAAGATATACACAACAGTTGTGTCGTGTGCCCAGGTGCACGTTTGTGTATATCTAATTAGAGTCTATTGTTTGTCCAACTTAAGAAAACCCCTGGAACTAACACAGAATATACAAGATATACACAACAGGTGTGTCGTGTGCCCAGGTGCAAGTGACGTTGAAATCTTAGTACACATGTACATGTATACGATAAGTCTAGTGAATAAAAGTTTATTTACGTTTGTAATTCATTTTCAAAGTATTATTTCCTAGCTCTGGGTTTTAAAAATGTTACGTCTACAAATTAAAGATACATGTAGAGGCTGATTAATCCCTGTACCGGTGATCATAAATAGGGGTTAACTGTTTAAATATATGTATAAGAGTAAAGATGTCACATACCCGGCCTGGTACATCATACAATTGTATGTACACGTATATGTATACATCATTTGCAATTGCCACATGCAGTAAATACGTCACCCGTAATTGGTAATATTGTTTGTTATAGAATTGATAGTCTAAAAATCATGTATGAAATTAAATGTTTAAACATACTGGAACGGCGCCGTGATCATGAAAACCGGGAAAATTGCGTAAAACTAATACCTTAATAGTTTCAATGCATTTTATTTTAATAAAAGAAATGATTTCATCTTCTTCCTTGCATTTCATTTAGCTATGAAGTAGATGAACGTTTATCTACTCGGTTTAAATTTATTTACTAAGTAAGCCTAACGGTTTCCATTAAGGTATAATATATTTTTTTTTTCACTGAAGACCAAGTTCCGTATTTCATTCTAATTATATGCATGCAAGTAATTTATAAATTAGATATGATTGATTGTTAGAATTTGAATGGATGTCAAAATCTTATCAAGTAAAAAATACACATTGAATACATTGATTCAATATCCACTGATATAGAGGATATAAAAATCTCCTTAGATATGTAAGTTGCCGTGGCGCAGAGGCAGTGAGGTGATGCTGGTAAGCCAAGGGTCCCGGGTTCAATCCTCAGATTGGGCGTTTTTATTTTTTTTTTTTCCTTTTATTTTCTAGAACAAAAACCGTTTTTAATACCTTTTCTATCATTATCATATAGTTAATATATTTTGTTGGTAAATTAAGCACAATATTGAATTAAAAGATTTTTTAATGGCTTAAAGTGGCTTAAAGGTGGCTTAAAGGTGGCTTAAAGGTAACTTAAAGGTGGCTTAAAGAAGTTTGGACATTAAGGACCTATAAGTTGTCCTTAAAGGTGGCTTAAAGGTTGCTTAAAGATAGTCTTTAAGCTGCCTTTAACCCTTTAACCCCCAGAACTTTTCACAATTTACCAAAATAAAGTTTTATAATAACAAATTGAATTTAACTTAATACTGGTTATTTTTTTACTCAAATAACTATTTATGGAATGAAAGACATTTTTTGGCAGATTTTAAATTTGATTTAAAAAAGTCAAATATGCGGTTGCCATGGCAACGTTTTGGACTTAAATCATAAAATAATATTTTTTCATAGATTTTTATAGAATAGTGGACTATTTTGATACCATATTGAACGATAAAGTAATAAACAGAATATTCTACAGAAAAATACATTGTAAAGTATTATTAAACAGCTGGAGTTCTAATCAAAACAATTTGAAACAACTTTTTCTGATCATAATAAAAGTAACAACAAACAATTGTAATAAAGTTTCAAAATGTGTCTTTAGTGACCCAAAAAAAGGCAGTAACAGTCTACATTGTGGTATTTAATGTTACCGACGATATATTGCTTTTCTAATTATACATCCTTGAAAACGCAGAAACAATAGTTACCATAGCAACAAGACCACAAGGTATCTCAATGAAATTATTTCATAATGAATACAAAAAATTCAAAAGGAAAGAAACCAAGAAGCTTTATCAATTTTTCAAGAAAATCAACGAATAAAGAATTCAGCTTTGGTATACAATAGAAATATTAAATACATTAAATTTAAAATGGTTGTCATGGCAACAGTTTCCAACACACAGTGATGAATAGTTTATTTCTTTTCAATAACATATTTAGAAGGTTTTAAAAATACATGGTACACAGGTACACGACAAAAATACATTTGAAAAAATGCAAACCATTTGAGTGGATTAGATAGGTGCTTGAAGCCACCAAATAAAGTAGACGCATATTATTTGAACAAAACATGCAATTATAAACAGACATTACATGATTTATACACCTATTCCATAAGCAAGTGATGATAAGTGTGATAGGCCTGAAAACAAACTCCTCTACACAGATGTACATTACAAATGCTACAACCAAAAAATGTGTCACTTCTTCTGCCGTTCTTCTTGCACTGTTGCATCTTCCACGCGGTCTTGTCAACTTTGTGTTGATGTGCCGGTTGATGTGAGCAACACTAATACCTGCAACTCCCCTTCCACATGAAGGTGCCCGCTTTCTGCTAGAGAAATCACCAATAAGTTTCTCCGCGATTGACAAGTTGCAGTCAACCATAGAGAAATGTTTTGTTGGTTTTCTTGTTCCTGGGGTTTCAATCCAAAGAAGAAATGTGTTGATCAGAGAAATTTCAAAAATATAGTTGACCATGATACTTCCAAAACTTTTTGGATGGACGGCCAACTGGACACTTGAATCTGTATTGCTGTGTCCTGTCTACTCCAAAGTAGTGTTGTTGGCAGTGCTCAACTGCAGGCGGGCGCTGAATGATGATAACACCACCACCCCGAACTCTTCTTTGAGCTGGGCCATCTCCGAGAGGGTCAGATGTTGTAGATGCAATGTGAACCTGAGATTAAATTTATATGAAAAATTAAATAAAACTGTCTTTTGAAATCATTTGAAAACATGTTTACTCTCGCAAATATTCATTGTTTTTTTTTCACGTAAAACAGATCAGCACGGAACCTAGACTTTTACAAATACAACATCTATTTTACCACCTAAAAACTACGCACAGGTTAGCATCATTCCATACGGTGGCAACAAGATTATTATGTTGCATCTGTTCAGCATCTCCTCTCTCAGGAAGGTGTGGGTTCTTCAGCTGTGAGGGAAACCCTTTCCTGTTTGCCATTAAAGTCCCACAACCATATACACCGTAGGATTCAAGAGTTTGGAGAAGAGGAATAGAAGTGAAATATCTGAAGGAAAAGAAAACCAACAATATAATGAACTTAAAGTGGTATGGGACATCTTTCAATATTATTGTGGAATAAATTCCTTATAACTGAAATACTTTCACCGGTTTAATTTTTTCAAATTTTACAATATTTAACCAAAAATATAGCTTTTAAAAATATTCTGAGACTGAGGTAAAAATTGTAAAATCCCAAGCAGGATTCGACCTCATGACTTTCAGATTCATAGCAATCCCTCTAACCCACTGCGCTACGCTATTATAGTTGACAATATTGGGAAAGAAACTACTTATATAATTACACTTGGTTTTATTGTTTATTTCGAGAAACAATACGTCACAACATGGAAGTGTCCCATACCACCTTTATTTCAAAATTTTAACAAGTGAAAAGCTGTCAAGGTGACAGCAATTCGGGTTTTCATTTATGTGAACTGTATCCATAATCCATGTCAACATGTATCCAGTGAAATGGAATACCCTATATGCAATATTTTGCCAAAAAATGATCAAGTTCAAAAGCTGGTATTTTTTTCATATATTATCAGAAATCAAAATCCTAGCAAAATGCACACCTCTAATATATACAATTGATCTGCAAAAGAACAACTTCCTATCTTGAAAACTGTAGGAGGAGTTATCCGTACAATAAGGGTAGCCTTTTGGCACCCGCCCGCCCGCCCGCCATTTTCACCATTTTAATAACCGGATTTTTCCGTTGATAAACCCGGTTAATAAAATAAGATCAAGAAAGTCATATGACTGTTGGACTGATTCTGATTTTTTATAAAGTTGTTAAAAATATGACTGCATGCAAGAGAGACGTATTTATATTCCTTATATAAATCAATCATTTCAAAATGAAACATCAAATTTAATTTAATAATCAGAGACAATATATTTTACCCATTCCCAATTCAGTCTCGAGCAACTATGACAAGATAGAATGTAAACAATAATCCGCTAAAAATGGAGTAGTATGAACACGGTCAAGATTGTAATTCAAAACTTTTGCCATTGGTTTACATAATTGTCAATATAGCAGAGACATACTAGTAGAGATATAGTAGTAGTATACTAAAGTTTTCTATTTCATGAGACAAGAACATAAATGTGTCACATTTACTGCAAATAAATGAAGTAGCATTCCAGCATTCCATGCATCATTAGAAAAAGTTACCCCCTCCCCCTTTCCCAAAAATAAAAATTAAATAAAACACACAACTGATAAAACCAATCTTGTGTCCCAGCAAATTTATGGTGCATAAACTCTGAAATTCTTATAACCTTTGTTCATAAAAAGTCATTTCACTTGCATATAAACAGACAGACATTCTGACAATAATTAATTTACCTATCGAAGAACACATGATGACCTTTCCACTTCAATGGCTTGCATAAATGTTTGACGACTCGTTCCCCTAGTGATGGGCCACACATTGAATCATGTTTACCAAGATACACTCTGTATTCATTGGTGTAGCCACTTGGTTCACATCTCATCCATATCTACATGAAAATAAAGTTTCCATGTCATAACATTTATGATATTTAACGTTTCAATATTTTTCAATTTCACATAAAAAGTGTCAGTAAACTTTCTGTTTTTTTAAAATAAAACTCTTAAAATTATTTTTTAAAAATAATGATATTCGGTTTCATTACTGTATATATTGTCAGTAAACTTTGTTTTTTTTTTTAAATAAAACTTTTAAAATATTTTTTTTAAAAATAATGATCACTTAGGGAATCCAAGGTTTTGAAAAAAAGATATGAAGATTACAAAAGTTATAAATATTGAAATACCTTTAGACCGCGCTTTATTGGTTTTTCCTGGCGTGTACTGCTGTGCATAATGATGTCCCTTGTACCTGTAAGAATATGAGAATTGAATCATAATATATGCAAATCTATACATACTGGATAAAGTAATGTAGTAGGAAAGGAAGAATGAACATATAAATATAATGAAAATATATGGCTTGACTGGAAATCAACTCAGGCCAGGACCCAAGCAGCTCTCACTAGCATAATGCTAACAAGTTGCATTTAGAAAGCGGATAGAAAAAGAGCAAGGATGAAATGCCATGACATAATTGTACCTTATCATTCCTTCATCTATACTCTGACACTTCCCTGGTTTGTAAAACTTCTGGAAATTTCCTCTTGTCATGTCGATAAGTGGTCTGATTTTATGAAGTCTGAAATGTAATAGAACATGTATTCTAAAATGTATTTGGGGAGGGGGGGGGGTGGTGGAGGATTTCAACTGCAAGCCCTCACTCCCTTTGAAAAATTCAAAGTTATATAGTTCACATAGTAAAGTACCGTAACTAAAAATAGATCTTTGAACCCACCCACCCTTTCCCTGGCAAACAGAATTTCTGCATCTGTGTATACATGTTATATAATTGTTCACTCAGTTAGTAATTTTGTATTCTAGTTTTGATATTTCGGTTTCAGTCAAAACTCTAAACCATGGTCCAAAACTTGACATGCCAAGACTCTACTAATACTGAACCACTGATTGTGACTTAGGACATGTTATTTACATCTGGTTGTTCATGTTACTTTCTAAGTAAAATGGTATGTGAATAGAAGTAAGCTATGAAAATCAAAACCAAATACAGTTTATATTACTTTCAAACAACTTCAAGATAAAATGATCCAGTTTACATTTCATCAGGGTTTTGTTTTTTTACTTTTCTCCCTGTGCAATGCACGTGTCGGTTGCAATCACTCATACTGGGGGACCAAGTTTTATTACCAAAGGAACTGAATGATATAAAAATTGTTTCCAATATTCGTTCAATGTGAATATTTTAGCACATGCTTTTCTGCTTGCTAATTTTTTTTTTTTACCAATGTGTCTTTACAATCTTTACAAAAAATTCATAATAGCAAACGAAAATATATCAAGTTCCCTCACAAAAAAAAAATTAGTTTTGTATAAACCAAAGCAAAACCACGCATGTTCTTGTCATGCATTTCTTGAAGCCTTCATTTCCTGGGAGAATGAAAACCAAAAATATTAATTCTGAGGGGGTATATTATTTAAATTTTCTATTTCTGTGTGGCAGGTTGTTTTTGTGGTTTTTGTTATTCTATTTTTTTTTCAATATAATTTTGTGTCTTTTATATCGTACAAGCGGCTTAGCTCAGGCACGTAGCACTGTTTTTGAAAGTGGGAAGGGGGGGGCAGACTCATCCAAAAAATCTTGACAAGCCAAAAAAAAAAGGAATTTATGACTTTCCCAAAATCTTCAAAATCCTAATCCGGGGGGGGGGGGGGGGGGGGTATATAACTTCAATTTTAATCCTATTTCCTTATTTTCATATTAATTTTTTTACATGTTCCCAAAAATGTGGGGGGGGGGGGGCAACTCCATGATAATTCCATTTTATTTGTAAATTTTAAAAAATTAGTTGCTGCGAAAAAAAGTGCCCCCCCCCCCCCCCCTTTCGATGCTACGTGCCTGTAGCTTAGTGAATTTCTTGCAATATATGCAATGCAAATCATATATTTTACTTACCAACAAATGGGTTTTCCGACCAGTACATATCGATGCGAGGTAACTGATTTATTCCCATGATGATATTCAGTCCAAAGAAAGCTTTCATTTCTGGGCTAGTTGTGGGGTACCAAATCAAATCGCGGGAACCTTTGCGAGTCATTTCCTGTTCTGCATATCTGTTCGTCTCCTGAGCCGCAGGTTCAAAGAAATCTTCGTTTATCATAAGATAAAAATACTTCAACAAGTCATCGTCAGGCAGTAAAGTATGATCTGGGCCTACTTGTTCAGTAAATGGTGCTATGTCCACTGGGTGGAGATCGTAAGACCAGAAGTCATCATCATTTGCTTCTGTTTGTTGGCTGTCAGGCTCCATTGATGACTCTGTCTGCTGTGTATCATCATCACTGTCTGTGTCCGATGAAAATTCATGTTCACTAAATAGCTGGAGATCTGAACCCTCAGACAAGGTATCGCTATCGTCATCCGATGAACTGTTCTCCATTTCAACTGCCGAACTCGGAAATCCCGCGCTTGTACAATGTTTACATTGTAGCGTAGTAACGGAAAAGGGAGATAAATTCAGCTTGTTGTGATCTCGGCAAAAGACTTCGTATTTTATAAAATGTTGACAAAATATATATGATTATAAGAAGCAGTTACTATCTTGGTCCATTTTAGTTTTATATACAAATATAAATACGTAATGCAATCGATACTAGCCTATACTCCGTGGATGAAAACTAAAAAATATATGTACAACAACGTAATACTATTAAACCCTGTTTATAATTTTGTTCTTCTAAAAAAATTACATGAAACATGTACAAATTATATTAAGGATGTATAAAAAGTGGTGTATTACTTGTTTACTTAATAATTACGGGGATTTTTTTTATTTAAATCGGTGCTTTCAAGCTGTAGAAGCCGCCCTTGTCCGACAATGCGCATTCAAAATGAAGAGCTAAAAATCATTTTAAATCTTAACTATGATTTATTTTTTAAGTTATTAATCATTTTTCTTTAATTACTCCTGTTTTCCTGAGGATTTGTATTTTCTTTTGATACCTAGTTCTTTATCATACGATATAAAATAAGCGAGTAATTAAACTTTTTATAGATGTATTATCAAAGTGCGTCCAAATGCGTCAATGGGGGTTAAAGATGCGAAGGAGAGAGTGCGAAGTTGCGATGGCGAAGAAGCAATAGCAGTATCGCTTCTTCGCCTTCGCGACTTCGCACTTTCGCCTTCGCATTTTCACACTTTCGCTCCTTCGCCGTCGCTCCTTCGCACTCAACACACTGTTGAGTCACGTTATGTCCGCCGTCATGTTATGTCCGCCGTCACGATATGTCCGCCACTTTTTTGAAAAAATAGTCACGTTATGTCCGCCATCACGAAATGTCCGCCACTTTTTTGAAAAAATCATCACGTTATGTCCGCCATCACGAAATGTCCGGCACTTTTTTTTAACATCGTCACATTATGTCTGCCACCTTATAAATTTCATTATTTTTACTTTTAATCGCCATTTAAAGTTCGATGTTACGAAATATTCGTCTATCTTAAACAAAACTACTCATTATGTCCGCCGTCACTGAACATATTTGCCAATAATTTTAATCAATAAGAGCGTTACATTATGTCTGCACTGATGAAGGTACACTTAAAAAAATCATATTTTAAAAAATTAATTTGTCGGCTTTGTAATGTGTTTATTTTTACTTTAAGATTAAAAGAAAAAGGTGATAATCAATACTACTTCTTATACAAAATGTTATTCCCAATTTAGCATCTAGGATCGAGTCTTTCAGGTAATCCATATCCCTCTCAAATTAATTTTAAAATAATCACGTGAATGAATCATCCAATAGAGAACGTGTTGATTATTGCACTGGCCGCAGGTAGACACACGCATACACTTTGACCCCTGCTGCGAATGCGGGACGGTTCGCCCCTAAGGACGTTTCGCGCTGAAACGTTTCGCCCCGAGATGTTTCGCGCCTATTAATTATGTGGTAACAGTAAATTGATATCAGCATGGAGAGCCTCCAAATGAGTAATAACACCTTAGGGTAATTAGAAATTTGATGAGACACTTAATTATGATTGCTTGATCTAGATGTTTTGCGGCTTTAAATTATGCGGTAACAGTAAATTGATATTAACATGGAGAGCCTCCATATAAGTTTTAACACCTCTGGCTAATTAAATTATATATATATATATATATATATATATATATATATATATATATATATATATATATATATATATATATATATATATATATACATGTATAATATTTTAACATTAGATTATATATATAGTTATAAATTTTTATATGAAGAATTACGATGAATTTCATATCAATATTTACTCATTATAATTTCTCAAATTATAATATTTTGTATAAATTAAATAATATTCCTTTAAAATGATTTAGAGATAACACTTGGATAAAACAACAAAACTAAGCAAAATAAATATTTTTTTTATTTTCATTTTTTTCAACTGCAAACATGAATACATAACACATATTTAAAAAATATCGTATACAAACATGAATAAATAAGTTTTTTTTTTTTTTTTTTTTTTTAACATGTTACAATATTCAAATGTATTTGTAGTAACAAATATATAATAATTAATATATTAGTGACAATAATAATAATAATAATAATAATAATAATACATGTAATAAGAGCAATAGTAGTAGTAATAACAGCTATTATATCTGACTAAGTACCATGTATATATATATATATATATATATATATATATATATATATATATATATATATATATATATATATATATATATATATATATATATATATATATATAAAGTTACAATAATATTTTAAACAAATCACTGTTAATTTTTTTACAAAGATAATATTATTATTGATTGATCTGAATAAAGAGAAGTGTACAGAAATATTGAAGTTGATGGGTTGTAATAAGAAAAGCATTTTGTAGGGAGGTAGATCCATCGTCACCACAGTCTCTTTTTACCTCCCTATTTATGTGAAAAACCATGGGCCAGGTCACCCATGGAAACATAAAATTATCTACAATTTATCCAAGAGCGTTTTGAAGAATGAATAATATCTAGTATTTCCGATACAATGTACAATTTCTAAGTATTTCTGAATGCATAATTTCAAATTACATACGATTCCTTCTGATGTTTCTACAATATTTTCTAGTCTACAAAACATCTTATATTTGTAAATTTTTAATGCAACAAAAGATAGAAGTAAATTATACATGACCAATAACTATGTGTTTCCATTTAACATCAAAACCAAAAATATTGCTCACTAACTTCCATGTATGTTGTACATTCACACACTCAAAAATAAGGTGGTGTGAATTTTCAATTTTTTCTGTACATATTTTACATATAATCAATTTTTATTTATCTTACTCACAAAATAATTATTTGAAAGTAAATTATTTAACAATTTATAATTAAATTCCGAAATCTTTTTGTCTTGTAACAAAACGATTTTATTCATATAGATATTTTCCCAATCGCTTTTGAGAATATCAAATTCTTTATTGTATTTTGATTGCATGGTTGGTTTTTGAAATTTCTTCTTTATGAAATGATTATAGAAATCTTTAGTTGAGTATTGATTGTACGAAGGGGTATGTAATTGTACTTGATTCATATACTGGCAAACTCTAAGATCCAATTTGTTTTCATAATTCTTGAATATTGTTTTAATTATCTTATATTCGCACAACCAGTTATTTTTGTTTATCAATATGTCTGCTATTTCCTCGGGCGATTTTAAAGTTCCCGCCTCAGAGTATAAGTCTTTAACAAACAAAATATTACTTTTAAGCCAAGTTTTGAAAAATATTGTTTTCCCTTTGTATAAAAACATCAGGTTTGACCATATCGGTTGCTTCAAAAATGTTTCAGGGCTTGGTTTGTTTTGTAAGTCTTTGCATGTGTTAAAACATGCAAAAGCTTGTTTATAGAATAGCGGCATAGTTTTTAATATTTCATAATTTTCAATTTTATTTTCAGTTGTATTAATTAAATAGTTTATGTCTATATTGATTGGAGTGCAATAACTATTTACATAACTTTTAATACAATGTTTTGTTTCTTTTAATCTTGGGACCCATGCGGCTTTTAATGCATTAATCTTTGATTCGACTTCAGTAATACCTAGTCCGCCTTCTTTTACGTGACCAATTAACGTATTTCTTTTGATCCTATCAGTTTTATTCCAAATGAAATTATATATCAACTTATTAATACTTTTGATATAGTCTTCATCGGGAATTTCCAAAATACTTGCAACATATATGAGTTTTGATAATGCTAAAGAGTTTATTACGGTGCATTTCCCAAATAATGTTAATTTTCTTCTTTTCCAAGATTCGAATAAAGTGTCTATATCATGATAAATTTTCATCCAATTTTTATTATAACATTCCATTTTATCATGACCTACATGAATACCTAAACATTTTACTGCTTTGTTCGTGACTGATATACCATCGATTTCTGTAAACATGTTTTTAAAAGGACCAAGCACAATACACTCAGTTTTACTTATGTTAACCTTAGACCCCGCATGAATACAGAACTTGTTTATTATTTCTAAAGCATGCTTAAGTGATTCAATATTCTGTAGAGTTAATGTCATGTCGTCGGCATGTTGTATATTTTTTACTTCTTTTTCCATGAATAAATAAGTTATCTCAACACAAACACAAAGTAGGATCTCAAACACAATGAATCACATGAATCCCTCGAACATCAAACAAAATAAGGAAACAATATATATGTCGATATAATTTATATAAATTAAATAAAGTACTTTATATAAAATAATTAAATAAAATAGTGTAAAAGTAGTGTAAAATTTATATCACTTCTAAAGAATTGAAATTATTGATATCAATCTTACAACAAATATAATAAACTAGATCTCGTTACGAGTAACGAGTAGGTCTTCCGTCAGATTTTGTTTTATGCGATACAATGAAATGTCGATACTCTCTGCCAAATCTGAGATCCTGGTGAAACTAGGGTTTTTTCTTAAGACCGGAAACGGACGAACGGAAGTGATTAATGAAAATAAAAGCTAGTTTTTCTTTATACATTTGCCTAGTGTACATCACTGTTTATCATCCTAGATGAAACACCAAAGACAATCAGTTAAACTTGTTAAAAACATGAATTGTATGAACTCTTCTCGTGAGTACCGGAAGTGACGGTTGACAAAAGAAACTCGTTAAACAATTCTTCAATCAATTGTCTATTTTCATAAATATTCGTGTCTCAATCACTTACAGTGACTAAAATCTCGCGGGTATCAAATTTGTAAAAAGGATTTGTACCTAAGATATTTGATATAACTCACCAGAAGTAGATTATGTTTGCTTATTTAACATATATATGATTTCAAAAATATGTTTGCTTATTTAACATATATAAGATCGTGTAATGATATACCGGTTTCATTCCATGTAAAAAAAAAAATTAAGGAAAAAATATTTTAAGTGCTTCCGGTGACGACCGGAAGTGACGACGATTCAAACAAAATAATGTTAACATGGATACATACTTAGGGCTATCATCCCACAAATTTTGGTTGTTCAAGTCATCACTGTTTTTGAGATCTCGTGGAGTCATTCTTTTTTGTTTGTCTCTTCACAGGAAACGGACAAACGGAAATGCTCAGCGAAAATAAAAACTTAGTATTTCTTGAACATTAGACACTAGTACTTTATTGTTTATTAATTGAACTAAAATTGTCAAAGAAAAACAGTTAAACTTTCAAACAGCTTGATTTGTTTTAACCCTTCCGGTGGGGACCAGAAGCGACGGTTGACAAAATGAAAGCGATTACACGCATTTTCTATCGAATGTCTATTATCTATATAAGTTTCGTGTATTGATCACTTTACTTTCTGAGATTTCGTGGGTTAAACATTGATTTAAAAAACGCTTTCTGAGATATTTGAGATATCTCACCGGAAGTAGAATTTTTTGTTTTTATTTTACATTGGATACATGACATATGTAAGGATTATTACTTATATTTCAATTCTATATGAAACAAATTTAATGCAAAATTAAAAAAAAAATTGAAGTGCTTCCGGTGACGACCGGAAGTTATCATATGATGAATGACCATCTTTAAGTTCTCCTTAAAGATAGCTTAAAGGTGCTTAAAGGTAGCTTAAAGACGATCTTTAAGCCACCTTTCAGCTATATATGTGTTGCTTAAAGGTGGCTTATAGAAATCGTAAAGATGGCTTAAAGGCAGTTTAAAGACTATCTTTAAGCCACCTTTAAGCCACCTTTAAGGACAACTTAGAGGTCTTTAATGTCCAAACTTCTTTAAGCCACCTTTAAGCTACCTTTCAGCTACTTTTAAGCCACCGTTAAGCCATTAAAAAAATTTAATTCAATATTGTGCTTAATTTACCAACAAAATGTATTAACTTTATGAAAGAAAAGGTATTAAAACGGCTTTGTTCTAGAAAATAAAATGAAAAAAAAATACGCCCAAGACGAGAATTGAACCCGGGACCCTCTGTTTACTAGCAACATCACACTTCCTCTGCGCCACGGTAACTTACATATTCCTATGTGTTTTTATATCCTATGATTATATCAGTGGATATTGAATCAATGTATTGAATGTGTTTAGACAAACCATTGACAAACCATTCAGTTTGTTACAATCAATTATATCTAATTTATAAATTACATGCATGCATGTATTTAGAATGAAATACGGTACTTGGTCTTCAGTGAACAAAAATATATTATACCTAAATGGAAACCGTTAGGCTCACTAGTAGGCTTTCTTAGTTAATAAATTTAAACCGAGTATATATACGTTCATCTAGTTTATAGCTATAAAAATGTAAGAAAGAAAATGAAATCATTTCTTTTATTAAATGCATTGAAACTATTAGGGTATTTTTTCAATTTCCCGCAATTTCCCGGTTTTCATGATCTCGGCGCCGTTCCAGTATGTTTAAAATAAATATTTCATTGTATACATGATTTTTAAACTATCATTCTATAACAAAAAATATTATAAATTACTGGTGACGTATTTACTGCATGTTGCAATTGCAAATGATGTATACATATACTTGTACATACAATTGTATGATGTACCAGGCCGGGTATGTGACATATATACCCTTACACATATATTTAAATAATTAACCCCTATTTATGATCACCGGTACATTAATTAATTAGACTCAAGATTTTACTCTTACATACATGTATCGTTAAGTTGTAGACGTAACATTTTTGAAACCCAGAGCTAGGAAATAATACTTTGAAAATGAATTACAAATGTAAATTAACTTTTATTCACTAGATTTATCGTATACTCGTACATACTAAGATTCTACGCCTTTAGAAACCCTGACGTGCACCTGGGCACACGACACACCTGTTGTGTATATCTTGTATATTTTGTGTTAGTTCCAGGGGTTTTCTTAAGTTTGACAATCAATAGACTTTAATTAGATATACACAAACGTGCACCTGGGCACACGACACAACTGTTGTGTATATCTTGTATATTCTGTGTTAGTTCCAGGGGTTTTCTTAAGTTGTACAAACAATAGACTTTAATTAGATATACACAAACGAACAAAACTATGTCTAGACAAACAAAGCAGTAATATCCTGCCCGATATAACAAAGGCAGTTGAGAGTCTTTTCATCTTTAACATGTATCTAGCAGATCTAGAGTTAGACCTAGAAATAATGAAAATTGAAAAAAAAATACAAACCTTAAACCAATTATCAAATTAAATCATGCATTTAAGGTTCATTATCTTTATTTTACTTAATAACCGGATGAACTGAGAGAGAGAGAGAGAGAGAGAGAGAGAGAGAGAGATTTATTTCACCGATTAATTTATAATAGGAAACAAACATACTTTAATTAGTTTCGTGCACAGATTAAAATACAGAGACTGCGCTCACCCCTACAATAATTTTGAAACCCCCCAACAATTATAAAACAATTTAGAACGGCAATCTGTGTCCATCGGAGCGGTGTTGATGATAGCGATCTGTGTTTAATGGAGCGACAATTAAAACCGCCTGGACCACCCCCACCCCCCCCCCCCTCCTTGGAAATTATATTATCACTCGGATGACTCCCTCCCATCCCTATAAAAGAGATTTTGCATTTAATATATGTTTTTATTGTTCAGCTTGATCAAACTTGACTTAAAGGGAACTTAAAGATGGATTAAAGACAACTTAAAGGGAGCGTAAATGCCATTTAAAGATGCTTAAAGGTGGCTTAAAGATGGCTGAAAGGTAACTTAAAGAAGTTTGGACATTAAGGACCTATAAGCTCACTTAAAGGTGACTTAAAGGTGGCTTAAAGATTGTATATCCTTTAAGCCACCTTTACGCCACCTTTAAGCCACCTTTAAGGACTTGCTTAAAGATTGTTTTTCGCCCTGTGTATGACGAACAAAACAAAATAGTTGAAAGACATCTACAACTATAGGTCTATAATCCTACAAAGTCTGAATGCTCGAGTCCTTATCATTTTTGAGATCTCAATGTCACAAGCTTTTTGTCGCGGGACAGGAAACGGAAGACAGGAAATGAACTTTGAAAAATTAAAAATTGGATACTTGAGATATGATTTATTTCTATCACTCCTAAAAATTTCAAGAAAATCAATCGAGCCATCTTTGAGAAATCGTGTGTGCAAAGAAGGGGAACACAATTCGTACCCAATTTTCGAGCCATAGTGAGCTCTTAAGAACAAAAACAATAGACACAACTTCAGACTATGGTCTACCTATCCTGAAAATTTCATATTCATATCTCTGATAGTATACGAGATGAAGCGTGCACAAAATGGGTCGAAAAAGTGACAAAATCACCAATAAATCGGTACCGGAAATGACGACGGCAAAAATATTAAACGAAAAATAAATTCAGATCACTTCCTATCATCTGTGAAAAAATTGTGTAAATCGGTTGGATAGTTTCCGAGAAATTGCGTGCACAAAATTTGTGGAAAAAAAATAAGAAGAAGAAGAAACTGTACGTAAACTATAAGGTCTTCCGTTGCAAACGGAAGACCTTAATTATGTAAATATAGAACCACACTGTCATTTCTGCTAATGCTGAAATTTCTGCAGGGCTGACACAGAAAAGGGAATTTTCCTTCTGCTTTCTGAGATCCCGGAAAAGTTGTCTTGAAATGCCTAAATTTGAAATAATAAAAATAATGTTATGGATATATGAACAATCTAATAATTCTAGTGTGATTATTTGCTTAATTCTCGTGTGATTATTTGCTTAAATCATGAGACAGCATAAAAACTATAAAAATTAAACCACTTACCAGAATTGCATGTTCTGTGTTGCCATTTCGAACACCCATCACACTCTAATGATTCCTGGAGATGACGTACTGTCTTAAAACAAACTACACACTGGTCTATAAATGAAAAATAAAATATATATGAGTGTCATAAGTAAAAGCTGCGCTCGCTGTTATATACATATCTAGGTGTACATTGAATTGTAGAGAAATGATAATATGATTACGTTATCTTAAATATTATATTCTGAATCAAATCTTGGTTTAAGTAAGTAAAGTAAGGAAATCATTTATTATAGTGACATGTGTTTCAATTGAATTAATACACATTGAAATCATATACTTAGAACAAATGAATCAATCTAACTATCGTTATACAGTGTCTGTTGTTTAATTACAATGGTAAATTGTTATCTACACAAAAGCAGTGTGCAGCACAGGGAAACAAATATTTAGAAAGAATTGGGCACATTAGTCTTGGCCGATTTATATCACAGTGTTATGAAAGAATCTGCTGTTTAAGATATCATATATAAGAGAATGTGTGATGTCTTTCAACATATAATGACATAAGCAATGCAACAAAATGTATATGGTATATAAACATGTAAAACATGGTAAATGAATTAAAGATTGAAACAAGGAAGTATAATAATTTAACGAACAATTTTAATACGTTTACAAGTTTACAAGTTTAATAATTTAGCTAATAATAAATTTATATTACTTACCAGACATTCTCAGATAAATCTTTCAACTTCAACACTGAATTGATGATGATGAAAATGAAAAATGGTTCTTGCATATGCAGCCGCTAGTTCTCATAATTAACACCCGTCTCATAATTAATTTCTCCTCTTTAGCTTTACATGGAGAGCCTCCAAATTAGTTAAAACATCTTAATTAGAAAACCGATTCAGACACTTAATAATGATTGATAAACACTGAGAATGATTTTTCGAAAAAGTGGCGGACATTTCGTAATGGCGGACATAACGTGACGACTTTTTCAAAAAAGTGGCGGACATTTCGTGATGGCGGACATAACGTGACATTTTTTTTTTCAAAAAAGTGGCGGACATATCGTGACGGCGGACATAACGTGACTCAACACTCACTCTTTTCTCTTAAACTCTCTCCCTTCTACCCTTCGCTTTTTTCTCACACTCTCCTCCGTATTATACAAATTTTTCCATCTACCACACCATCCCCTTTGACACTCTCCACTCTTACACTTTCACTCTTTTCCCTCATGCTTTCTCCCTTCGTACACTCTTCCACTATCACATTCTCCCCTCACTCCCACAAACTTTCCCCTCTAACACACTCTATTTCACACAATGTCCCCTCTTATATCCCTCCACACACAAACACACAAACACACACACACCCTTCCTTCTCACACCCTCTCCCCTTCCTTACAGCTTCCTTCTCATATTTTCTCTACCCTCTTACGCATTTTTCTTCCACTCTCTCCCATTTTGTCGAGTCTCAATATATCGTCAACGTTAACGTTATTTCGTGACCGATATAAATGAAAACAATAGATTTGCAGTTATTAATATACGACATAACATGCGTGGATCTCAAAATTTCCCATTGTTTATGCATGTTAGAGAATTTGTGTAAGTAGGATTTAAGACCCACTGTTTTAAATGACTTTAATGATCATCTTATATCATTTGTATGTCAATTAAACCCTTCATGAAGCTTTGCAGTCCCGATGTTGAATGATATGTTACATTAATACACTTTCTAGGCCATTTCAGGTTAAAATATTGCAGAGATATGCTACTAGTATATGCATATTAGAATATTTAACTGGCCCTCAAGTCTATACAAAAATTGACCAATCTTTTATTTCACACTGTAATATAAAAAAAAAAAATGGACCAAAACCAAGGAGATGTTGAACCGACGGACTTTGATAAAAACAATTAAGAGATTGCCTGAATTGTTCTTTAATTATATGTAATTGTGTTAATATCGCAGTATCACGTGCAGCTTTTTGTGATTTTGTTTGTCTACCAACGTTGATGATCAGGTACTGAAAAGGCAGAGGACAGAAGTTTGTTTCACCACTACTGCTACTCCCCCCCCCCTCTCAAATCAACTCTATTGATCAGGTTTTATTGATACTTTGATGAATAATCAAATGATGATCCAGTGTAAGTACAGTGCCACACAACAGTGCTAGTAACTTAAAATTTCGAAAAACATCCAAAAAGTAATAGTAACTTTTCTTAATGGTACTATTTGAAATCTCTTTTCAATCTAGGGGTCAAAATATGAAATAGAAAAGGATGAGAACATGGAATACCTAGAAGGTCACTTTTGCGTTTCTAGGGGTAGCACTGGCTTGGTAAAATAATTATTTTTGTAAACAATTTGACAAAGTGGAACTAGGACAATAGGATGTTTTCACTCATAATGAGACTACACAATGTATATAATCAGTCATTTGAGATTTTCCTATCTCTTGTAAATATTTCGTTTGTAAAACATCCGTATTCCTTATGCAGCATGAATATATGTCAGGGTTTTTTTTTTTGCTAGAACTTTTCTTTCCATTTCAATATCTGTTTCAAAATTTCAATAGTAAAGAATGAAGCAAGTACAAACGGAAATATTGGGGGGTTTTGGGGTTTTTTTTTTTTAGATACAAAATAAAATAGTATTGATACGATATGGTACAACGAGATATTTTTGTCTCTAGTGACTATGTTTGGTTTCCTTCAGTTTCTAGTGATTAGTTTGGTGTTTGTACAGCTTTATATTTAGAGTTTTAAAAAAAAAGTTTTAGAATTTATCAAATCTGATTGTGTTAAGATATGAATCGCATATATTTGAAAAATGAAAACTATAACTAAAAAAATGAATAAATAATTAAAGCGGTATTTTACTGTTTTAAAAGAAGTTACTTCCGTTTCTGATATCTTGCGTATAAACCTTGATGTAAACCGATGAAACTTAAAGAATAAATTGTGTGGCACGCTTGGAGTGAATAAATTATTTTCGAATTTTTATTATTAGCGCTTGCACTTCATGCAATTTTGCAAATCAATTATTTCTTGGCACAACTTTTGCAGAGTACTGATACCAAGTAGAGATACGCTTTTTACAACAATGATCCTCATGGTATCACATCCATTTATCATATACCTAGTAGTGTATCAACCCTAATACAGCTGTTTCGGACTAGGTGAGACAGCAACCGGAAGCTGATATTTCTCCCAGTCGTCAATGACTTGCATTGCCCTCAAGTTTACCATTACCTGTATTTTTATTAAGACAAGTCTGTAAAATAAAACCACAACAAAAACAATAAATAACGTAAAAAATCATGTAAAACGTCGGAATACTTGTAATTTATGCTGAAAATGAAAAAAAAATAACTCAATTAAAGCGGCAAACACTAATATGTTTTTTAGCAGGCTTAGGCTCTGACTGATACTAGGGTCGAAATCAAGATAACAGTGTGATGTTCTATATATCCAACATGATACCATTATTATTCTGGTTTTATACCATTGAACCAAAGTGATATCCAGTGCACCTCAAATATACATGTTCTACAGTCAATCCCTAAAGTTAACGTGTAATTTAATAGCTAGCCACAAACAACATTAATTAGGTTTTAATTTGAATTATTTACAATGGTTTTTTTTGTTTATAAGAATTGTCATACTGTGCTACAACTACATTATACGTATTTGAGTCTCAATTAACGTCAAAATAAATGATCGTGAGTAATGAAATTATTTATGATCTACATGACTGTGTGCATGTATATATATGTCCTCGATGTTTATATGCATCGCAATAAGAGGAAACGTTATGTTACAACGAAGAGTTTGATTATTTTGGATAAAATATATTTAGCCGTACAAAGACCCCGCTATTACCAGGAAGCTTTGAAACAAAAAGGAAACCAAAAAGGCACTTTGAGATAAAAAAAAAAAATACGCCGTTGTACCACATGGTGCCAATTCGTATTACGAAATATCATTAAGCTCAAATTGTCCTTTAAAAAACGGAGACAGGCAATCCCCATATATCCCATCTCAATTATTACATACATACAAGAAAATGCAAAAAAAAAAAGAAATGCCCAAAATTGTTATATTTCAACCTCTTCTTAAATCATGTTTAAACTTTAAAACAGTAATTTTGATTCAGGACACATGATATTGAAGATATTATAATAGTTAAACACACACTAAAATGTGTATTATTTATATTTTTTCTGTAATTGCTAGCTACCTTTATACCCACATGAAGCACAAAAGAAGGCATTATTATTTAGATGATTACGATTTGGTGTATCTTTAAAACAGGTTAGTCAGCTTTTTATAACTAGTATATTATCTCGTTGTACATGTATATAGCAAGATAGTTTTCTCGTTAACAAATTATTAATATTATTGAATCGAGTTGGTTTTCTCAATTTAACTAGATATACTTATTACATTATTAAAATTTAAAAAAATAGATAGTTATTTAATGAGATGCAAATCAAATAAAATACATTGCATTGTTTTTACGAGTAATTATTAACAACCTCGTTTAAATAATTTACCTCGCTAGTTTCCTCCACATAATGTGGAGTTCTGTTCCATTTTCTACAAAAAACTCGATATCTTCATTGCTAGATTTACATCGATATGATTTTTTAAACGATAGTATATTTTACAGTTAGATAAATATATATATATATAGATATAGATATAGATATAGATATATATATAGATAGATAGATAGATAGATAGATAGATAGATAGATAGATAGATAGATAGATAGATAGATAGATAGATAGATAGATATAGATATAGATATAGATATATATATATATATATATAAGATAAGATAAGATAAGATAAGATAAGATAAGATATTCTTTATTTCCTCCAAATTATTGGAGAGTATTTTGATGTTTAAAATGAAACTAACTAACAAAAAACAGTAAGAGAAAAATAAATATAAATGCAAACATATTTACATCAGTTCAGGAGAAAACAGTATTATTTTAGATTTTTTCTACAATCAATAACAAAATGATCACACAATAAAAATACGAATTTCGATACACAAATTATTTTTCCACTTTTCAAATGTAATTTGGGCAAAACTGGTATTTGCAATGCACCCTAACAGAGCCAAATATTGGATTTCGGTATCTTGCAAATCAAAAGAAACATATTCAAATACATGTAGAATATCTAATAAATCTTCCAAAAGTTTGTCTCTCTCATTCATAAATAATGAACAATTGAGCATAACTGTATTCCACCTGTATTTCAAGCGACTGTGTAGTGCGCGGCCAGCGCGCTAGGTTCCGTTCGTTATCGGAAGCAAGATTGTTGTCTTGCCTATATAGCCGAGTGGGGAGCGCAGTGGCCGCTCACTGCTAGGAGAATGAGTTCCAGAGGTCGTGAGTTCAAGCCTCGGTCGGGGCGCAAGGTGGAGCTCCAATAAAAGTGAATTTCTCTGTGCTTTATATATATATATATCTATATCATTCACTATGGGCAGGTACATGTCAATTTGAGAGTTATTGCAATGTTTGTGCTTATTATATATATATATATATATATATATATATATATATATAACTAATACAAGATATACACAACAGGTGTGTCGTGTGCCCAGGTGCAAGTCAGTGTTTCTAAAGGCGTTGAATCTTAGTGTGTACGTGTATACGATAATTCTAGTAAATAAAAGTTTATTTACATTTGTAATTCATTTTCAAAGAATTATTTCCCAACTCTGTGTTTTAAAATGTTACGTCTACAAATTAAAGATACATGTATGTAAGAGTAAAATCTAGAGGCTAATTAATTCCTGTACCTGTGATCATAAATAGGGGTTAATTGTTTAAATATATGTATAAGAGTAAATATGTCACATACCCGGCCTGGTACATCAATCAATTGTTGGTACAAGTATATGTATACATCATTTGCAATTGCCACATGCAGTAAATACGTCACCCGTTATTGGTAATATTGTTTGCTATAGAATTGATAGTCTAAAAATCATGTATACAAGTAAATGTTTAAACATACTGGAACGGCGCCGTGATCATAAAAACCGGGAAAATTGCGTAGAACTAATACCCTAATAGTTTCAATGCATTTAATAAAAGAAATGATTCCTAAGTCATCTCTACCGAGTTTTAAGTTAAGGATAAGCTAAGAATTTTGTAGTGAAGTGTTAGAATGTATCAAGTTAAAAAATTATACTAAAGCACTGACTAAGACCTAATTAACTTTAAAAAACTGCCACTGAAATAATGCATAATAGATTACTTTTTAACATAGCCCCACGTTATACGTTGCTTCCTTATACACTTCAATAAGTGGATAAAACAACTTTTACTCTAATGCTCTTTTAAATAATAATTTGTTTTCTTCATGTGTCTAAGATTGCATTTACAAGAATAATCAATCTTTGTTAGACTACCCAGTGCACAAGTTTACGAACTTGATTTTCATTCCACGGTATTTTTTTTATTTTTAATGAGCATTGTCCGGTGGTAAAGTGGAACATTCTTTGCTAAACTTTCCATGTTCTATTCAGAGAATATGTAATATACAACAACTTCACAGATGAAAGGGTGAAGTTAATTTACCTTTCTTTATCATGATCAGTTGTTAACCGTAACTCTATAAATAACATGTACTGACAAGTATGTATAATATTTTCAGACCAATGGCTATGTCTGAGTCAGTGTATGTGGCGATTTGTCGCAAGATAGGAACCCAACAACAGGTGGAAATCAGGAGAGAAATATACGACATTGATGAGTGGTTTAGAAATCAAGTAGAAAATCGAGCTAGAAATTGGGTACAAGTAATGAGTGGAAGTCAAAAAGAAGGATTCAGAATAGAGGGATCGGACGTAGACTATATGGACTGGCTTACTTATGTACGTGTGATCTGGGACTTTCATCAATATAAATTTTACAACATACGCCGACAGTTGCTTTTTGTCTGTAGCAGTTCCGCGAGTCCACCAGGATTCACTTTACTTTTGTTATTTCCTGTAGGGTATCTCTAAGAAATAGAAGCACCGTTTGTAAAGATAAATGAAAATATCTATCTATCAAGTTATCGATCCAGACAGATGAGAAGTGAAAATAATTTTTTGACAATGCATGGGCCATGTTCAAGTGGTAAAATTCTGACTTCTGAAGATATTGATATTGCATTTTGTTTAGCCAGTGATTTTTGGCCGCCTTCTGCTATTTCATGGATAGATAGATGTCACACATGGCCTTCAATTTCTGTTGTCAACGACATTGTCAGAAATGGATGTCATTTTGTACCCATAGGACACAAACTGGGGAACCATGCAGACAATGAGTGGAGGATATCTTTCTCTCAGGCTGAAACCATACTTGTAAACTCGAAGGAAATAATTAACGAAGGCTTAAAAGATGAAGATACACTGCTGTGCTCATATCATATGAAAACAGCAGTTTTCTGGACAATCCAACAAAATGCGTTATCATATTGGTGTCCACAAAATCTTCTGGCTGGTTTCTGGATCTGTTTTAAACTCGTTCTTAAATGGGTGTATAATGGGGTCTGTCCTAATTTTTTTACTCCACAAAACAACATGTTTCTGGGCAAAATATATGGTAAAACACAACTCGAAGTTTTTATACATGAGCACTGTCTGATATCCAAGGATAAGCTTGATGCAAGTATATTTTATGAGATAGGAGGTAGATCGTCATTTGGAAATCAAAGAAATCTACAAAAGTATTTACACCTTGTTGAGCAAATGATATGTTTACCCCTAACACGGCGTAAAGCTTCCTATTTACAGAAAACTACAGGATGTGTCTTTCAGTGCATTGCGTTTACAATACCACACAATTGCACAGATTCAAACAAACGTGAGTACGTTGTTGACAAAATGATTCACAACATGCTTAGATTAGCAGCTAAGTTTGGGTGCGTTACTGATCTGTTGTTCATTTCCATGTATTATTATAAGACATGCAGGTACTGGAAAGCGTTATCTGTAATAGAGGCTGTATGGGGGATAGGCTTGTCTAGGAATATGCCTCTTTCTGTCACCATTCAAGAAGATATTCATTTTATTGACGAACTGATACCAGAACAACTGGCTTCTAGACAAAACTGGTTGTCAGTTTTTATGATTCCAACTTCCGTTTTAATTTACATGCTAGAGTTTTTGTGCTCTAGACATGTAGACACAATGAGAGCACAAGCAGCTCTAAATGATCTCCAGGCTGAAGTGAACCTCGCTCTTTATTATTACAGTTTTGATTTCGGGGAGATCTCTTGGGAAATCCTTGGGATCCGTCAACAAATCGCAGGGTACCACCAGGCTGCCTTGTACTCGTACCAACAATCACTAAGACAATTTTCAATGGCTTCCATAGAAACTGCCACGAGACAGAGAATTCGTGATTTACAAATATAAACTTTTGAATCATGGCTGTGGTATTTTTCCTTCGGCGATTGGTTTACATTATTTTTTAATACTAGCACAGTTGTAGAGCAAAATGTTATAGGTATTTTCCAATTCTGGAAAGTTATGCATGTTCAATAACTTCCAAAGTATCCACGATAGCATCTACTTGAACTGCTTAACAAAGCTCAGGAAAATGTTCAAAAGTGCATGACATCATACAATTCGTGTCAAACAATGTTTGTTAAATCTGGACATCCATATTCTAAAAATAAAAATATGAGCATATTATACCAATGTTTACATCATTTAACAAAGGTGGGTTTTTGTACGAGTATATGTTGTTATTCTCCATCCTATAATGAATGCCAATATTAAATACATTTTACTACAGTTATTGCCGAAATCAAAGAAATTCCGCAGACATTATTCTTTGGTACTCCTTCATTTTATGATGATACGAGGGGCGTTCAATAAATAAACTAAACCTGAACTTTATTTATTTTACAACGATTGAAAAACAAGTTCTTCAACTTATATTAATATTTCTTGTCGGATGTTAGAACGAGGGGGTCTTTGATTTGGGAGAAAGCCGGAGTACCCGGAGATAACCAGCGTGTCCAAACGGGCGACCACCATACTCTTTCACCTATCTATACACAGATAGGCCTACTTTCAACGTATTCATTCAAGCTTTGAATGTATTCGTATAATTTTTTGTATAATATATTTATCAAATATATTGATAAATGTTTGTCAGAGCTCAAAGCATTCCTTGAAGCATATCTTCTTCCTGACAAGTGCTTTTTAAATTAAGCAAAAAGAAACGTCACAGGAAGACAAGTCGGGAAAATAGAGAAACGTTAATTTTTTCTTTTTCCAAAACTGGTTTCACAATCTGGGATTTACGTGCTTGGGCGTTTTCGTGAAGAAGTTGAATTTTGCGAATTCAAGACTTTGGTTTCTTCCTTTCGTAGTGTTTCTTAACTTTCTTCAGCACATACGTTTTGTATACATGTCCGGGGATTGATCGGCCTTTTGGAATAGCAACTTGAATTACAGGACCTTCAATATCAAAGAAAATTGCGTATAATACTTTCTTTGTACTTTGGCACCGTTTGCTATAACATGGCGTTTTGCCTTTTTGCATCCGCTGAAGCCATACGAGGTGCTCCAGTACGTTGCTTTTCCATAAGGGCTGTTTGGCCATTTTAAAATTTGCTGACCCACCTGTTAACTTGCCTCAATGACATACACTTGTTTCGAATCACTTAGCAAAGTTTTTTTGAAACTTTTGTTGAGTCTTTACCTATTCTGACACATGCTTTTATGTAACCTCTATTTTCAGCCTCATTGGATGATGACTTACCAGTCAATTTTTCATACAGTGTCTCGAATATGAGTTATGTATCAAATTCTCAAAGGAATTTTCGATAATGAAACGTTGTCAGAAAAACGGCCCTCAATAGAATATGAACCAAATCATGCGTGACATTCAAAGTCAATTGAACCCTGTATTTCATGGAATCAGATTAGTGACAATATTTATTGAACATCCCTCGTACTTTATTATAATGGTAGGGGTGGAGTTAAAAATTATACGTTATGTGACTATAGAAAACACATTCTAGCTTATACTTTTTCTGTTTCAATAATACATCTGAGTTTTAGGTTATGCATGTAAAGAACCACGGGAATTGTAGTTACATAGTCAAAAGACACACAGCCTGGGCGAAAGTAAATTGTATATAATACCAACTCAGGAGTCAAGGGACAGATATTCTGGATGCGTGAAATTGTTAGGATAAGGGGTATTCATTTACTTGATATATTATAACTTGGTCAACTATAATTCTTTTTATTCAATTTCTGTTAACTTACTCCTAAAGTAAAGAAAAAGACAAGCAGACAAGAACATATTTATTTCCTTATACAAAATAGAGGGATATTGTCACTATGTGGTACCACAGTATATTTTAGTCTCTAGTAACTATGTTTGGTTTCATTCAGTTTCCTTTTAATACTAGTAGTTTTTTATTGTTTCGTAATAAGAGGTCTTTGATATAATCAAAACCTATCGATCTTTTGTTGTTAGATTACGTTTGTTTTACATAAATCGAATTTACATACTGCATCTTAAATCTATAACTAAATAAAAACTGGGGCGTATTTTGTTATCATATGTTTTCCTCATTCAGATTCATAACATTACAGTGGATTTAGATAAGACGTTAGAAATATAAAAGTGTTGGTTCTTGGTAGGATTAAAAAAGATCGCTTGAAGACATAAGTTAAAGCTACATGGTCCTATTGTTTAACTAATACAGTATGAAATAATTTTCCATATAAGCCATTCATCTTAAAAAGTTATAAACTTCCGCCTATTTACATCAGCATAATTGGTGTCCTTTCAAAGTAAGAAATATTCAAAGTATTCTTTCTGGGTAAACAAAAGAAAAAACAGAAACAAAATGCATCATGAATATGCGTTGTTTGTCCCCCGGATGATTGGGTTTATTCAACCCTTTGTAAACAAATCATACTTCAGAAATAATAGTGACAAGAATAAATTGTTATAATCAGAATATCTGTATATAAAAGGCTAGCTAGTGTTTCTAAAATTTGTAAAATGAATGAGCGTTATTGATTGTGGTAGATTGATATTTAGATTGGTATATGAGCGTCATATGTTTAAATGTTTTATCATGAGTGTTTATCTATGCATTTATTTGAATGGTATTGGAACACATTCAAATGATATGTGGCACTTAAGTTAATGTTATTTTCAAAGTACCAATACATGTTCATGTATATTGAATAAAATACCTAAATTTGGCCGAAATTTTCACTCTCGAATTTGTGATTGAAAAGAGGGTTGATGTAGGATTAATAGTCACCATGTGGTAAAGTGTTTGACTCCCTAACATTCTTAAGTCAATATTTGTTATACGCCTTCATATATCATGTATTCTAATTGGTTTACATCGATAATTTTTCACTGAAATTTGAAACCAAAGATGCACATACATTTTTTTTTTTGGAAATCTGCTATTTTAGCATATTTTCCAAAATGAATTTTTTTGATTTCAGGTTTAAAAATATGGTATCAAGACTTCTTTGCTGAAAATCCAGATTTTCGAATTTTCCATAGACGTACATATAAACTAAAAAGTTTCAAAACCTTCAGTTAAAACCTATAATCACTGAAACTTTTAATACCCTACTTAAACTCGGTAGGAAATCCCTGTATTCATACAAATGTGCAGGCGGTATATAGTGAGGAGAAGCCTGGTACCAACAAAACATGATTCTGAAAAAGACAATCGATGAGAAAAAATTTCTGTGAAAAGCATCATTAGTAAACTTACTTATTTTAAAGTTGAAAAGAGAAGCCTAACTCACTTGATTTAAATGACATCAAAATAAATATTCATCCAATAGCTTCATTGCTAGATTAGTAAAAGACACATATGCTGATAAATCCTATGTGGTACAAAAGATTTGATAAACATAAAGCAAGCAAATAAGGATTGAATTTAAAAAAAAATAGTAAAATATAATTGATTTACATATCTGTTTATATAAAAATAACTTAAGATTGCAATGCGCCATAGATTGCTTGTCTATTGAAGGCATCACAAACGGAGATTAATTATAAAGATATAAATTTGAAGAAATAAATCATATAAAGAGTTATATCAGAATATTCAAGATAAAAATAACATTCAAGAAATTGTCAATATTTAAATTTAAATTATAGGAAAGCATAACGAAGAATCATCTATCTAAAGAATAGTTCAAGAATATAAAAACAATATTATCAGTTTATCTAATTTACTCACATTTCTTCACGATTAATACTTACCTGTTTTACGAGAAAGGCAAATTCAGTTGTTATTATTATCATAAAGTTAAGGATACTTATTTGAAATTGCAAATAGACAAGAAATGAGTTTCTTAAAACCTTATTTTAAATAAAGGGTAAGTATATTACATGTAACCTATTGCAAACTATTACTCAAGTGGATTCTTTGTACTGTAGAAAAAATGTAAGCATAAACTGGTAAGCATATACTACCAGTACATGCATTTCTTCAGCACAATGTCTGTTAAGAGACTGTCTGAGTCAGTGTTTGTTGTGTCGCAAGATATGAACTCCAAAGCAAATCTCCTCCAGGAGGGATATGTTTGACATAAGCCAGTTGTAAGAAAATTAGGTAAGAAATGGAAGTGGGTATAACCAAATGACATCACGAAATGGAGGAGAGGGATTCTGATTAGATGGGTCAGGCCATAACGTTAAGATGTGTTCACCTATCTTCCGAGTGAATTTGGGACTCATCTAAGCTTTACAACACGGCAAGCTATTTATTTACTTATTCTCTGTGACAGTTTTATGTTAACAGATCCTGAAAAGAAGCAGCATCTCCAAGCATTCAAAACAGAGAAGCGATGTCTTTATTACTAAATTTGGCAATGCATGAATCATATTGCTTTGAATATTTTGCTAATGTTGTTAAGTATGAATAATACTTTATCATTGTACAGCTCTGTTTCGCTTCCACTAGAAAAAAGAGTATTTCAAAATTCGTTCTAATTACGGAATAAGAAATCATTCTTTGAGTATTTTGAGGTGATATTTTTGGTCGGGGCGTGATCAAATCCAATAAAGCCCAAAGGGCTTTCTGATAGATTTAATCACGCCCGGACTGAAAGTATCACCTCATAATATTCAAATAATGATTCTCATTACTTAAATTTATGTAATTTTCAGCAATTGTACGATTAAATATTTAAATAATCAATTAAACGTCATTTAAATTTATTAGACTGTAAAGTACAAAATCGATACGGTGTTATATCACAGCCAAAGACACTTAAAAATGATATAAGTAAAGATTCAAGCTAATTAAAAATGTGTTTTATTTTTATTTTAAAAGACCCTCATAAATGTTATGGGTTTTCTCTACAAGTAACGTCACAATGTGGTACAATGTGGTACAATGTGGTACAGCAATACATTTTCGTTCTTATTTACTTCATTCGTGTTTTTGTTTTTCCTTTTTTGTTTCTTTTTTCTTCCTGGTACTAGTGCGGTCTTTGTACATTTTTATATTTAGTTTAAAAGTATTCAAACTAATTCCCTTTTGATATTGTAAACATCAAACTCATAAAATAAATGAATGCAATAGCTAAAAGCACGTTTTTTATTCAGCTTTCTATAATAGAGGTATATATCATGACAAAGCTACTAAAAACTTAACTATATTTGCGTACTCTTATTAAAATTATTTAAATGTTTTGTGTGTGAAATGCTTTTATATGATGCAATCGTATCGCGACGTTTAAATTTAGTTATTTTTCAGAGATGCTTAAAATACATACATCATCACAGTTTATGTAACCAGAGTTTATACCAGTTAAGAAAAATCTATCCTAACATCTTATCATGTTAAGGAACAGTTTCCTTTTTTTAATACTTAAAAGTTCTCAATTTTTTTCCAAAGTCGTCAACATCTTTTGCAATACCTGTTTAAACCGGTAGAACTTTTGTTCAAATTTCAAGAAATGTTATTAACATTAATTCAGATATTGCCTTTATATAAGCAGTCAAATTATGACAACACGCTTTAAAAAAAGAGTACATTGTAAAATTGGCTATCGAGAAAATTTAATTGTAAGTTTAACAAATGTCAGATGATAAACTGAAGGACATTAAAAATAATATTCTGCCTTGTTATTTTTTAAAAATTAAGGTCGCATGTAATTACATTCCTATACTGCCCTATCATGCTACAATAAGGTTAAAAAAAAAAGTCTGTAGTACTTCACATTTTAGACTAAAAGCCATTCAGATTAAAGTACATGGCTATCATAGTTTTCCTCTTCTTAAGTTGGATTTTTAAAATTAGTATAGTGATTTTTGCATTCCCAAGGACATTAGACTTCAAATGTTGTTTGTTTTATATGGCCTTTCCCATCCTTCATTATTTTTCTTAACTCAAACTCATGTCATCAAGTATATAAACATACATAAGGACATTGTGACCCATGTGGTGTCATTTCATTTATTGCTTACATTTTTATTTAATGTAGACTTCAGAGAACCTTTAACAAAAAGTCTGGAAGGTGGACTGTGTATCCCGTCAAGGAAAAGAAGACATACCATTACATAGAAATGATGATGGAGTGGATTTTAGAAAAGAGGCTAGAGGACAAAGAGGGTTTTCACAAAAAACAGGATCTTGAAGAGGGGGATCCCCGAAGATTGGCAGGAAATATTGCACTCGTGCCACCACCACCTACTGCTGAACTAGCTGCCGAAAAGAAATCCCGCTTTGACCAAAGTTCATAGACTTGCAGCTGAAGTTGTATGACTTGTATCGCTTTTGTACAGTTTAATGAATGAATCATAACAAATAATGAAAATAATGATGAAAGTATTATTTAGACTTGTTTTATTCTAATTTTTAATTAAGATAGTAGACAAATGAATGCAATTTGAACAAATGCAGAACAGATGCAAGAAAATGGATAATGACAATAATATGCCTCAGCAGATGTAAACAAATGGAAAAGTGATACATGAAATTACCAAGATATACTTATGTAGGACAAATATTTTTTAAGAACACTGGTTGCAGAACTAAACACATTGAATCATAAATATAATATATGCATACATGCCATGTCAATGCAACATAGTTTATTAAAAAAGGAACAGTATGAAAACTAAACAAAATAGAACATGAAGTTTCATAGTATGCACAAACATCCTACAGGCTGGATGGTCAATGTATAACTCATAGCGTTTACTTTAAAAATTGAAATGCCCTTTTTTGCTTTCAACGCTTGTTAAAAATGCCAAAGTTTCTATTATTAAAAATTAAGACTTATTTTTCTACATCTTTCTGAAGAGCTCTTATTCTAAAGAAGTTAATAAAGACGAAAAAAAAACCAAGCCATGACCATCAAGCCCTGTAAAGATTCAAGAATAGTAGTAAACACAGGGGCCAAGCATGTTTTGACATTAATTTCAATGTAACCATAAATAAAGATGAAATTAATGTCAAAATGGGCTTGGCCCCTGTGGTAGTAAAAGGACCAATTCTGATTTATACACAGAAGTAATTTCAAGGGACATGATAAAATTCACAAATTAAGGACTACAGTATATACACAAGTTTGGTTTATCCTAACCGTGATGGGACAGACCCATGATACTGTCCGAATTGGTCCGGAAATTTGTCCCTAATTGCCCATACACAACAACTTGGAATGACTCTTCTTACTCCAATTCCTAATCGCCCATGGTGCCACAATATAAATTGTCGATAGGCCGCGTGTCTTTTCCCTTTGTTATAATCATCATCTACAGGAAGGGCTAATACATCCTGTCTATATAGCTGTGCCATCTGCAGGACTAGTTCATCAAGAACCAAGAGGCGAAAGTCCTGGAAAAAAAACTAGACAATTATACAGATGTAAAGAAAGAGGAGGGAGGTGAAAAATGAAATCTGTTATGTCTTATGGAATTTAACTCATAGAAAAAATTACCGGCAAGTCAGATTGACAACTGTTGGGGGGCGTCCACAACAGACCCTCTCTACTGCTGTGGGCATTTCTCTGCATTTCATGCAGGAACACCAGTTCGGAGAAGTTGCTCCAGGCTGTGGGTGATATCCACCATGTGGAACTCTTTCAATCAGCTCCATAAACAGACTGGGATGCTTCTTTCCTGCTTTAAGGAGGAGATCTTTCCTCTCTTCATCTGTCATTCCTTCAATCCGAGTCTAAAAAAAGGGATTGATAAATATCAAACCAAATTTTCCCAATTCATCATGGTTATTGGTGCAAAGGAGTACAGTATAACATTGTTTCTAAAAAAAAAAACTAAACTGCATTGTGTGTGTTACCTCTAAAATACGTTCTCTTTCAGAGAGAGCATCAGCTGCTTCATCCCCTCTGTGCCTTCTTCTTTCTTGTGTGTCTGCTCTTCTGCCTCTGCCTCTTGCTCCACTCCCTCTTGCTCCACTCCCTCTTGGCCTTCCTCTCCCCCTTCCTCTCCCCCTCCCTCTTCTGACTGGGCTTGAGGTTGAACTGGTATCGCTTTCCAACCTTTCAGCAATCTGGCGTAAACCTGGTTGTCTGACAGGACTTGAACTTCCACTACTTATCTATAGACATCAAAGTTATATATCATTTTCAGTTTCAACATACATTACGTATTGTGAAAAAGCGTATCAATCCAGATAGATATAAATATTGAATGTATTTAAAATATCTACTCCGCAGTTTCAATACTATTTCGATATTAAAAAAGCAATTTTAAATCTAAATTCTGAAAATAATGACCGATAAAAACTTTCAGTACATGTATCCCTCAGGGGGCCCCATAGTTTAACTCTGTTTACACTGTCGATGACGCTAAAATCGTGTTTCGCCTTTATTACACATAACCAACAATTCATATCGTTCTACATGTATCAATCACGGACTTATAATGGTTCAAGTGACATCTGATATAAGAATTATCTAATTTGTGACATGATAAAGGTGATTCTATATTGTAAACAAACTTTACACTTACCTCTTCTTCCATCGTGTTTTTCAATGCTGGGTTTTCCCGCGCTCATGCGCAGTGGCGTAAAAAATGGCGGATAACATTAATATTCATCAGACGTGTAGCACAGTTTAGAGACAAATAACTGAAGAAAGAACATGTTTTGTGGGCCCAGAGTTGGTGAAACGTCTAATTATATCAAGCATGATGTAAATATTTACTCAAACTCATGTCAAAAATTTTAATCCAAATACGCCACATATACCTTTAAAGGTATATGTGGCGTATTTTTGATGAATAACATTAGGGAGATCTGATTATTTGCTTCATTACTTTGTTCAAAGATAGGACTTTCACGTTAATTATGTTGTCTAAGTCAATCGCATAACAAAGATACGATAAATAAAAGAAGTGTATTTTATTTTTTACCGGCACGCAAAAAAATACAAACGATTTGAATAAACCCCGCCTTTAAATGGGTCACGTGACATCCTTCTCGGTCTGTCAACATAATGGCGACAACGAGAAAGCGGGGCAGACCGATAAGTTTGACGGATTCAGCAAGAAAAGAGAGAAAAAGACAGGCTGACAAAGACAGAAACAAAGGAAAGATCTTTATCGGAGACAACATTGAAAGGTGGAATCGATTGAAATCCGAATTAAACCTAAACTACCACCATGAAGTTACAGGGGTCCTGCTGGACAGGTTCGTGTTCATGATATGCCTATTCCATTTATGTGTTTTCTTTCTAAGAACAAATAGATTTCCGTACAGAGAAATTTTTTGAGATAGGAAAAATATCAAATATCAAATACATTGCATACCTCTGAAGCATTGTAACATCAATATTTGTAAGCGTTTTAAAACGATATTTTCTTTTGATGAGATGATGGGGCCCCCAAAGGGGCCGTGCAGTTTTATAAACAAGTCTTGTACTTGTATATCTTGTATGGTATCGTTCTCGTATGATATTACCTATAATATATAGGAAAATTGTTGTTGTTTTTTTTTTTTTGGATATGTTGAGATTGATGTTCATTATGAAGTATTAGATTTTGATTACATTGTAGATATGAAGCTGGACAATCAACTATGACAGTTGCTTCATCAACCCCTCTGGTGAAAAGTTCCCAATTGCTTAAAATTCCACATGGAATCTCAGATATATCATCTGGGGAATCTGGGAAACAAGCAACAGATAGGTAAGTTGACCAAAAAGTATGGTATATGTATTTTTTTAAAATTATTTATAGGCTATCTATTACCAATACCTATACCTGCGATATGACAGTTTTCATTAATTGATCGACAGGGCAATACTGTAAATGTATTTTGTTTATAAAATACAAAATGTGTTTATGTACTTTGCAGGATACAACAAATCAATAATGAATGTACACAATAAAAATGCATTTGTTGCCAATATAGTAATATGATATATACTGGCTATCAATATACAATGTATTAGGTACCAGCTTCAGGTTGAGAAGATTGTATGCATGAAATATAAGTACTTGTGTACCCAGTAGTAGTATTAATATTTTCTTTTTTAGTGCTTTGTCAGGGGTCGAAGAATTGGAGATGGGACCGTCAACAAGGTACTGTGGTGATTTATGGACTCCATTCAATTTGATACCCTGTGCATGTGATAACAGTGGTTTAGTGATGATATGATTATATGATTTTATAATGCAGCAAAAAGGCAAAGGGAAAATTTTCCTCATCTTTCTTGGATCCATTACAGTAAGTATAGTATGTCTATATTATGAAGCAAGGTATCAATGATTGTTTATAGCAATGTATACTCTATACATATTTTGCTAATTGTTATGTTTGTGAGCTTCAAAGCTTATTCCTATTATTCAGATTAAGCATTGACATAACAGAGGAATCCGGTGATGAGGATAGTGATGGATCTGAATACCAGCCGAGTTTCAACATGTCTTTGGGGTAAATGCAATGTTTTACCCTGAATGAATATTTTTCTACATGAAATTTAAATAGAAATTGATTTCTATTTTGTACATTCATAGTGTAGACGATACATTGTAACATTTATGTTGTACTGCCTTTTGTAATCAAATTATACCATTCTAGGCCAATGGAGATCACAGATATTGAAGACTGCCCAGGCATGGGATGTGTATTACCGGAAGATAACACAGAAGATGACGAGGAAGAAGAAGAAGAGACAGATTTTGGAGGGGGATCATCAGTTCTGCAAGTGTTGAATGCTGATGAGATACCAGAATAATTGACTGAAAATACCACAGCCCTTGTGTACCTAAATCAGCTGAGAGTTTTGGCAAACATGAAGGTTACAAAGTGCTGTCAAGTGAAAGGTTGTGGAGAAGACCTAGATATTAGTGTTCATCATGTTGGATCAGCTGTTTATTTGAAATGGGTAATATTATTGTGATATCCAATGGCATTTTTGTAGAAATATTTAATATTTTGTTATATAAGGTTCAAATTAATGATTCCTTATTCTTACAATGGTATATTAAAAACATATTTCTTTTTCAGATTTGTTGCAACTCTCATGAAGCTGAGAAATGGTGTTCTCAGCCAGTTCTGAACAGAGGTCTTCATGCTGGGGACTTGATGCTTTCAGCATCTATTCTCTTTTCAGGGAACAACTTTAGCAAAATTGAACTTTTTGCTAGGTTTTTAAAGTTAGCTTTTCCGGGCCAATCCACCTTTACAAGACTACAAAAGAGATACCTTGTGCCAGCCGTGGATGAACTGTGGACAGCCAAGCAGACAACAATAGTAGAAGAGCTGACACACCAAGATCTTGTTATCCTTGGTAAGATATATCTGTGTCTGTTTGTGGGGGGGGGGGTTGTATCAACATTATAAGATATGCATTTATTGAGATATGTTCTCCTGAGATACTATAATATTTTAATATACAGTACCAATTAGACCCAACCTAACACCAGAGTAAACCCTAATTAAACCTGGGGTTTACTTTCGGGATTTACTTTTTGAAAATTTGTGTCCAGTTGGTGTTTACTTTGGGTTCACTCAGGTTTTACTCGCGAGTTACTCTGGGTCTGCTCTTGTAAACCCGGAGTAAACCCCGAAAGTAAATTCAGCGTTTAATCTGGGTTTACTTTCTGTTAGGTTGGGTCCGATCAGTACTGTAATTAAACAGAGCATGTTTATTGTGTAGAAGCATAAGGAAATGTAAACGTTTTTATTTCGAGCATGTGTGAATTGCAGGTGATGGCAGAATGGACAGTCCTGGGCATTGTACTCAGTATTGTACCTACACTGTTATGGACAACAAGACGAAAAAAATTATCTCTGTGAAGACATTGGATAAAAGGGAGACAGAGAAGAAAAGTGTGAACCTTGAAAAGGCTGGGTTTTTGAGATGTCTTCAGGAAATCCAGGATAAGGGATTAACAGTGTCGGAGGTTGTCACAGATGCACATCTGCAGATAGGTGCTTTGATGAGTAAGTATAATAGGGGAATACCTGAAAGATTTTATTTAGAATGTTACTTTTGAAAACTTTGTACATGTATATGTAATACAAGAAAACAATTTGCTATGATTTTTCGTTTGCAGAGAAGGATTATCCCGATATGAAGCACAGCCATGATATCTGGGACGCTGCTAAAAATCTGGGGAAAAAGTTACTTGCTGTAAGTGATATAAATTCACCATGTGGTAGACGAACACGAGTGGTATTTGCCCTACAGCGAGAGGGGACTGAGTACATGTGCTCATGATCCACTGTCAGATTCAGTTCGCGACAAAGTTTGGATGAAAAAAGGAAGCCCTGCCCATGATGCATTAAGGAAAATCATTCTTGACAAACGATTCCTGAACAACATTCATTATTATCTCAACTTCAGGTAAATGATATATATATTATTTTTCAACTTTGGAGTTTGATATGGTGGAAGAAATAATATGTGGGTTTTTTTGTCAATATAATAACTTGTATAAAATCAAATTTTCAGAAGCACAGCTGAGCTAGAGAGCTATCACAACCATCTTCTTATGTACTCGTCGAAACGATTTGCATACAGCCCACCTGTATATAGGGCCAGATGTCTCTTAGCTGCCCTAGATTACAACCACAATGTAGACAGGCAACCCATCCGGAATAGAGATGGAACTTTGAGGTATATTCAGATTAAAGTACATGGCTATCATAGTTTTCCTCTTCTTAAGTTGGATTTTTAAAATTAGTATAGTGATTTTTGCATTCCCAAGGACATTAGACTTCAAATGTTGTTTGTTTTATATGGCCTTTCCCATCCTTCATTATTTTTCTTAACTGGGTCATATAATTCAAACTCATGTCATCAAGTATATAAACATACATAAGGACATTGTGACCCATGTGGTGTCATTTCATTTATTGCTTACATTTTTATTTAATGTAGACTTCAGAGAACCTTTAACAAAAAGTCTGGAAGGTGGACTGTGTATCCCGTCAAGGAAAAGAAGACATACCATTACATAGAAATGATGATGGAGTGGATTTTAGAAAAGAGGCTAGAGGACAAAGAGGGTTTTCACAAAAAACAGGATCTTGAAGAGGGGGATCCCCGAAGATTGGCAGGAAATATTGCACTCGTGCCACCACCACCTACTGCTGAACTAGCTGCCGAAAAGAAATCCCGCTTTGACCAAAGTTCATAGACTTGCAGCTGAAGTTGTATGACTTGTATTGCTTTTGTACAGTTTAATGAATGAATCATAACAAATAATGAAAATAATGATGAAAGTATTATTTAGACTTGTTTTATTCTAATTTTTAATTAAGATAGTAGACAAATGAATGCAATTTGAACAAATGCAGAACAGATGCAAGAAAATGGATAATGACAATAATATGCCTCAGCAGATGTAAACAAATGGAAAAGTGATACATGAAATTACCAAGATATACTTATGTAGGACAAATATTTTTTAAGAACACTGGTTGCAGAACTAAACACATTGAATCATAAATATAATATATGCATACATGCCATGTCAATGCAACATAGTTTATTAAAAAAGGAACAGTATGAAAACTAAACAAAATAGAACATGAAGTTTCATAGTATGCACAAACATCCTACAGGCTGGATGGTCAATGTATAACTCATAGCGTTTACTTTAAAAATTGAAATGCCCTTTTTTGCTTTCAACGCTTGTTAAAAATGCCAAAGTTTCTATTATTAAAAATTAAGACTTATTTTTCTACATCTTTTTGAAGAGCTCTTATTCTAAAGAAGTTAATAAAGACGAAAAAAAACCAAGCCATGACCATCAAGCCCTGTAAAGATTCAAGAATAGTAGTAAACACAGGGGCCAAGCATGTTTTGACATTAATTTCAATGTAACCATAAATAAAGATGAAATTAATGTCAAAATGGGCTTGGCCCCTGTGGTAGTAAAAGGACCAATTCTGATTTATACACAGAAGTAATTTCAAGGGACATGATAAAATTCACAAATTAAGGACTACAGTATATACACAAGTTTGGTTTATCCTAACCGTGATGGGACAAACCCATGATACTGTCCGAATTGGTCCGGAAATTTGTCCCTAATTGCCCATACACAACAACTTGGAATGACTCTTCTTACTCCAATTCCTAATCGCCCATGGTGCCACAATATAAATTGTCGATAGGCCGCGTGTCTTTTCCCTTTGTTATAATCATCATCTACAGGAAGGGCTAATACATCCTGTCTATATAGCTGTGCCATCTGCAGGACTAGTTCATCAAGAACCAAGAGGCGAAAGTCCTGGAAAAAAAACTAGACAATTATACAGATGTAAAGAAAGAGGAGGGAGGTGAAAAATGAAATCTGTTATGTCTTATGGAATTTAACTCATAGAAAAAATTACCGGCAAGTCAGATTGACAACTGTTGGGGGGGCGTCCACAACAGACCCTCTCTACTGCTGTGGGCATTTCTCTGCATTTCATGCAGGAACACCAGTTCGGAGAAGTTGCTCCAGGCTGTGGGTGATATCCACCATGTGGAACTCTTTCAATCAGCTCCATAAACAGACTGGGATGCTTCTTTCCTGCTTTAAGGAGGAGATCTTTCCTCTCTTCATCTGTCATTCCTTCAATCCGAGTCTAAAAAAAGGGATTGATAAATATCAAACCAAATTTTCCCAATTCATCATGGTTATTGGTGCAAAGGAGTACAGTATAACATTGTTTCTAAAAAAAAAAACTAAACTGCATTGTGTGTGTTACCTCTAAAATACGTTCTCTTTCAGAGAGAGCATCAGCTGCTTCATCCCCTCTGTGCCTTCTTCTTTCTTGTGTGTCTGCTCTTCTGCCTCTGCCTCTTGCTCCACTCCCTCTTGCTCCACTCCCTCTTGGCCTTCCTCTCCCCCTTCCTCTCCCCCTCCCTCTTCTGACTGGGCTTGAGGTTGAACTGGTATCGCTTTCCAACCTTTCAGCAATCTGGCGTAAACCTGGTCGTCTGACAGGACTTGAACTTCCACTACTTATCTATAGACATCAAAGTTATATATCATTTTCAGTTTCAACATACATTACGTATTGTGAAAAAGCGTATCAATCCAGATAGATATAAATATTGAATGTATTTAAAATATCTACTCCGCAGTTTCAATACTATTTCGATATTAAAAAAGCAATTTTAAATCTAAATTCTGAAAATAATGACCGATAAAAACTTTCAGTACATGTATCCCTCAGGGGGCCCCATAGTTTAACTCTGTTTACACTGTCGATGACGCTAAAATCGTGTTTCGCCTTTATTACACATAACCAACAATTCATATCGTTCTACATGTATCAATCACGGACTTATAATGGTTCAAGTGACATCTGATATAAGAATTATCTAATTTGTGACATGATAAAGGTGATTCTATATTGTAAACAAACTTTACACTTACCTCTTCTTCCATCGTGTTTTTCAATGCTGGGTTTTCCCGCGCTCATGCGCAGTGGCGTAAAAAATGGCGGATAACATTAATATTCATCAGACGTGTAGCAAAGTTTAGAGACAAATAACTGAAGAAAGAACATGTTTTGTGGGCCCAGAGTTGGTGAAACGTCTAATTATATCAAGCATGATGTAAATATTTACTCAAACTCATGTCAAAAATTTTAATCCAAATACGCCACATATACCTTTAATAAAAAAGAACTTTTTGTTATATTAAAGTTTTTATACAGGAAAAAAACACATTCCCTAACTCTGTTTTGCCCCTTAAATATTGTCACAGCATGGTACAGAAAGATATTTTGGTTTATATTAATCAATAAATACTTGTGTTAAGAGTGAGTTCCTAATCATATGTAAAATTAAGAGGTGAATGAAATTTCAATAAATAATAATCATCAAATGTGCATTTAAAAATCTGTGTATTAATTAATACTTTGTATCATATATAGATCATTAGAACTAAATACCATTACTTAAATGGAGAAAAGAACAACACACTACTATTTAAGAACCACTAGCCATTTATATAAATTTTGGCCCCAACAAATTATTGCATGTTTAAACTTTTAATAAAGAAAAATACTTCAAATGTTGTCTAGATGAAATGTTTATTTGCCTTAATTTATATTGAAAAACTACAAAGAGGTATAATTTTCTATTCGGCTATATCTATTAATAACGAATCGTAGAACGAGCGTTATATATATTTGAACATTAAAATGCTTTCTTTTGTGATTCATGCAGAAAAAATACATAACCCGCGTTAACGAGACAAGGTTATGTTTATAATTTTGAACGATTTACCTTTCTCAAACTTAACGCTAAGTTCAACGGGGTATGAACTTGGTTGGTACTTGACCAATTCTTCTGAGAAGCTTTCTTATCTTCATAGGATTAATATTTACTGTCCAATTGTTTTTAAGGTGCAGTACGTGATGTCATTTTTTATCCGATTTTTTTTTCATTTGATTCGCTTTCGACTGAAATCATATCGAAAGTCATTAGTCAAGAGCTAAATCTGAAAGTCCATTGTAGATTCGATTTTGTCTCATTTTTAATCTTTTCTCCGGATAAAATTCGTTTTAAATCAGCGTACCTTAAGAGTAATAAGGAACTCCTTTTACATTGTATATGAATATTCATGTTTATCAGTTTCATTGCGCATGATTCCCAAACTAGGAAGAGTCAGTCTACAGAAATTGAGACAGCCTTGGAAGCCAATGAGAGTAGGCAATTGCTGCACGTGATGCGAAATAGCATATAAATAGTGGCTGTTAATCCCATCTCAGCAAGATTCATAACAAAAATTGAAGAGAAAAGACGTCTTTTGAAATCACACAAGGTATATGAACGATTTTACATTATCATTTTCATATCTCAAAGAAGACGTTATTTTACTTAATAAAATATGTTAACTTTAATTCTGTATCACGCTTAAATAGTCAATTAGCAAACAAGTTTTAATTTGCTAGGGATACCAAGTCAGATCTTAAAGTTTAAAGAGACAGTACAGCTGAAAAACCCATTGTATCATTAGGGAATAAGAAATAACGTTGAGGGTCGTACAAACCGGATTTATCTTATATCGTTTATTTCTACCACGTGATTTTTGATTGACAATTAAAATTTACACGTGCTGAAAACTACAAGATCTTCACCCGTCTACGGTCATCATGGAATACGAGGTATAAGGGACTCTCTAAACGGAACACATCATCACTTTCTAGATAATCTATGAATGGTTTATTAATTTCGGTTCATTTTAAAATAAACAGACTTAGATATATCAAATAACCCCTCAAGGGGCCTCACCTACAAAATGAATTTAGGTTGTACATGTAGATTGTAGCAACTCCTGTGATAAAAACGCAAAATACATCCTTACAAAATAATATTTCTGATTGTTTTAAAAATTGAGAACAATTGTTACCTTGGAGAACTGGAAAAGACATATTTCTATCAACAAACCTGTCCAGGAGAATCTTCGTAAGCCCTGTATTTGATTTGTTTATAGCAGATACGCATGCGTAGTAGTAAAGAAGGAGGAACCTGTAACAGGTAGGATGTATATTTTTATGGGATATACATAATTATTAATTTTAATGAAATAATTAGATTTATTTCATGGAGAAAGTAATTTTCTGAAAGTTTGTTCTTCTATAAGTAGTACAAAAATACCGAAACCGATCGGAAAATTTTTCAAGTTGGTTTTTTAATAACATGCGCCGTACGGTGTCTTTAAACTAAAATTTATTAGATTTCGGATTTTTAAAGAGTTCATTTCTTTAAAAGATAATTCTTTTACACAATGTATAACTTACATATTAAAAACTCCAGATATGGGAAATGGTGTTTTGATTGCTTGTCACATCGAAATATTTATTAAAATTTAAAAGCATAATCAAATATTTTTTTTTAATTTTCAGCCTTTACTTGGTGTATTGATGAAGAAATCTTGGATTATAATTTGGCAGTATTTATTCAATATCTGCTCAGTTAACAATTCAGACCACACGTAAAATTGACTAAATTGCAACGAACAACGGATGAATGCATATAGCTATTTCCTTTTTCTTTTACTTGAATCTTGAATAGGTGTAACAATATTAATAATTACAGTCATGGTGCTTTACAGTAAAATGGCAGTCAAAAACATATCCGAGTCAGTGTATGTGGGACTTTGTCACAAGGTAGGGACTCCACAAGAGGTTGCCTTCAGAAGAGAGATTTCCGACGTATGCGAATTCTCCAGGAATCAAGTTCTAAAACGAATAGGTGATTACGGTTATCCTAGCGGCCTTGGTGTGAAGAAATTCATAATTACTGGAAGTCGTAGAGAAGGATTCAGATTAAATGGATCAGATATTGATTTTATGCTCTGTTATAACTCTCAAGTGATTTGGAATTTTGATCAATCCCAGTTTTACAACATACAAAGACAGGGGTTAATCCTCTGTGACAGTTCAGAGAGTCCACCCGGATTCACTTTACTTTGGTTACCAATTGCAACGGAAGAAAGTAATTGTTCTTTATTTCCAACTTGTGTTAAGATAAATGGGAGACTTTACATATCAAGTTCCAAACTCAGAGAAATGTTCCTAAGCCGCGGTTGTACAATACATGGACCATGTAGTACTTTTAGAGAAGGAAATGTTGACTTTGATTTTGCAGATTGTTTTCCTAGTGATTTTTGGCCTCCTTCTGCAACCTCGTGGATATATAGATGTCACCAATGGCCCCCAGTCCATGTTGTCAACGAAATTGTTAGTAGCGGATGCCACTTTGTAGCAATAGGACACAGACTAAGCAACCATGCAGACGATGAATGGAGAATATCTTTTTCTCAAGCTGAAAACAGACTTGTATACTCAATGAATCACACACAATTCTTAACTTATGGTTTATTGAAATTGTTCTTAAAGGAAATAATCAACGAAGGGTTGAGAGAGGAAGACAAACTACTTACCACATGAAGACAGTCGTTCTTACCACATGAAGACAGTCGTTTTCTGGGCCATTCAACAAAATGTACTATCTCACTGGGGGTCACAAAATATTTTAGCATGTTTCTGGGTCTGCTTTAAACTTCTTCTTAAATGTGTGTATGATGGGGTTTGTCCTAATTTTTTTATTCCATCAAACAACATGTTTTTGGGCAAAATCCATGGTGGAGCGAGAACAGATTTATTCAAACAACTATATGTTTTGTATAAGAAGGGTATAGCATTATTGCTTCACAGTCCTTCTATCAGGTCTTACATAATTGATATCCTATGTAATCCCAGGACAACGGTTTGTACTGATGAAACCGCATTGATATCTTGCAGTAAATTTAATTCTTACTTGGTTCGTGAAATTGAAGCTCATTTATGGCCCCAGCAGATTAAAGCAGGCCTATTTGGATGTGTTGATTACTTACAAGTTGTAGAACAGTTTATTGGATTACCTCTGACTTGGTCTCAATTAGCATGGTTACAAAGAATTGGGTGTAAAGTGTTTCAGAGAACTGCTTTTAACTTATATCACACATACAAAAATACAGCATCGAACAGAAAAATGTATATTGCTGACAAAATAGCCTGTCACCTGCTGAAACTGGCAGCCAAGTTTGGGGTTGCTAATGATGTATTGTATATAAGTATGTATTATTACAAGATATTCAGATACAGAAAAGCATTATTTCTTTTACAGATGGCAAAGCTCATCAAGAATATGGTATATTTTGACTTAGAAAAATATGCTGAGACCACAAGGGGACACTCTCTATTATCACTGTTCAGAAATACTAGGAGAATATGTGTCTGTCTTAAAACCGACATTTCTTACATTGATGAATTAATACTAGAACAAGAGTTTGCAAAGAAAACTACAAAATTAATACTGCATATACCAGGTTCAGTTATCTTACACATGTTAGAATTTCTGTGTTTTAGACATGTTGACTCAGTGAGGGCTCAAGAATCCCTAGATTCTCTACAGGTCGTGGTACAAGGTTTATTAGGCGATGCTTTTTCATGGGAGATTCTGGGGATCTGTCAACAGATTGCAGGAAACACCCAGGCTGCCCTGTACTCATACCAAATGGCACTATGTAAGAGTGAAGACAATGATTCTTTTTTACAAAATGTTGCCATACAGAGAATGCAGGATTTACAGAACAACCATTAAATTCCTTGAGTTATAAACAAAAACTTTGAAATAAAAATTGCAAATATGTAATATTTTCTATGTGACGTTTAATTATATTATATATTAATAAAAAAAAGATACGTTTATAATGTAAAGTGTTTTAATCTGTTTTCTTAAACTGAGTTGGCCAGAATTAGGCTCATGTCTTATATTTGTTTACAACCTGTCAAAAATAATATAAACATGTTACATGTAGTAAAATAATAACAAAGCATTGCCTATCAAATAAACATTAACATGTACACTGTGTCTTAAAATTAGAATTGTTCATTTCTCAAAACTAAAGCATTTGGGTTTTCCTCCTTTTCCCCCTATTGGGAGTTTGTTGTGAACAATAAACAAAAAAAAAACTCTTTATATCTTTAATAAGTATTTTAATAAGTATATTATAAGTGTCTGTGAGATTGGATAAATTAATTTACGGTTTATTCTAAGAAAAGAAACACTATTTCTTTTGTTATTTCACTTCTATTTTCCGATACACGGTTTGTTAGAAAAGAGTATATATTTGAGATTTAATACTCAATATTCTAATTAGCTCAAACATACTATTGGCCACAAAATATGAAATCGCACCCGTTTAATTAGTTGGCATCACTCCGAGCTTCTCTTTTAATGGGGGGGGGGTTGATTTTTTTTTAATATACTACTCCTAATGAATCAGCAACATAAAGTAGTTCTGAGAGAGAGAGAGAGAGAGAGAGAGAGAGAGAGAGAGAGAAGGCTTTTGTAAACTGTTCATTGGCCGTTTTAAACGTATTCAAGTTCATATTTATTAAAGCTTAAAATCTTCCTTGAATAAATGAAACTGAAATGTTACAGCCTTTATAATCACCACAGGAGTTATTACCATGCACTTGGACAATAAACCTTTAATGATATTGACACACGGAACCTTGAAACCAATTTCCTGGTCAAAAAGTCTTGATTTCACTGGTCATTAATTTAAGCGACTATATTCTCTTAGAAAATTTCGTTCACGCTCTTATATATCTGTAATATGAATTGAAAAAAAAATTGATAATTTTTATGTATGAAATTTTCGTAAAACGATAACATTTAATGTCTCCCTTAGCTTAAACTGATTTGAAGCTTAACATTGCTTGTCTATTGTTCAGTATTTGAACTACCTTAAGTTTGTAATTTATCGTGTTTAGATTATTTCCTTTACTTTTTGTGGCAAAATTGTCCGATTTGAGTTGTAAAATGTCTAAAAATATGGTTTATTTTTCTGATTTGTAAATGAAAATGATTTCATTGAATACTCTTGAAACACATACTCAGTAGAAAATTTGGGGCTTGAGGTTTACATTTAGCAGCTTAGTAAAGTATACAATTAATTTTGACTGAATCAAAAGAATCGAAAAAAATATATTGTTTTCATATCAAGAGTTGACCTCCAATAACTTTCAAATTCATTTTAGATCATGATAATATTTACCACTTGAAACAAATAATGCATATCTTAAAAAAAAAATAAAAAGATAAACGATAACAAAACGACACTGTCTGTTCTCCATCTCAGATTCACTTAAATACGAGAATCTCAGATTCACTTAAATACGAGACTTTTTCAGAACGGACAGTTTCGTCAATCTGACTTACGATATCCATACGACATATATTTGTAGGCTCTAGAGACAACACTCTTAGTGGCTGAATATGGAACAGCGAACAGGTATAGTGAAGAAGATCCTATATTATAAGTGAACGGACTTCTACTTATAAAAATAAACAGACTTCATCTCAGATTTCAAAGATGCCAAAAAAACTTATATATCATGCATCTGTTTTTGGGGTTGTTTTTTATTTTTACATTTTAAATAAATATTTTCAATGTTGATTTATTACTATGTAAAGTTCAACTCAACTCCACCACAGTCAGTTGTTTCCCCTCTGTAACTCCCAGGGGCTATACTTGAGGTAAACTTGGAATTTCTTAAAAATACTATCTTGCTTCTTACAATGTAATTAGTGCATTTCACAAATAATATCCTCCTTTTTTTACATAACTACATATACCTATAAATTGGAATCCTCGTCTCTTGATTAGGGACCACATTTGTATAGGAAAAAATAAAAATAAAAACTGGTGTCACGTAAGACAAACTTGAAACATCCATTTATTTGGTTGTTTCCAAAATAACTTTACAAGGTGGGGAATCTTTGTTCTTGATAAAAGTATATATAAAATGCTTATTGTTGTGGTTTTTTTTTTTCATTTACTGGTGTAATGATCTGTGAGCCAATATTACGGTTCCTTTCTGATTCCAGGAAGCCATGGTTTGAACAAAATTCAATTTACCATAAAGACGGATTCCGAAGCCTGTGTGATTATTTCTAAATTTCTAATATAACAAGCTATTTGGTTTCCGATGAGATGCATGGTTTTATAAAAAAAAAATACCAGCACTATTTTGTTCGTTATTTTTCCGTGGAAGTGGGTTTGATGAATTATTTACTTGAAGGTATTTACCCAAGGATGCTTTGTGCCAGGTTTTGTTGAAAATTTGCCAAGTTGTTCTGGAAAAGAACTGAAGTCGATAATTATATAACACACCCCACCCACCCACACAGAGTATCTTTATGATCCAAAGAGGTATATGTAACGTTAATTTCCAAAATTACAGTTCTCACGGTTTGTTTGTTTCTTTGTTTGTTTTTTTGTTTTTTTTTTTCAGAACAATACTTCACTCATAGATACTTGCTCTGTGTCAAATTTGATTGATATATATTGATTCAAGGCAAAATAAAAGATGTACACGCTTACAAAAAATAATTTTAAATATGGTTTAAGAAAAAGATTTGTTGTGAGAAACAATTATAGGGATGCCAGCTCTCACCCCTCCCTAATGCTACATGCCTGGGGATGCATCGACAAACAGTGTTCAGCTCCATTATTACAATATCTGAAAACATTGTGGTGATGTTTGGAAGGCTCCACAACAATGAAAACAAGAAAAAAGTTGTCAATGTGACAACAAACCGGATATTCTTTTGTGTGAACCGTATCCATAATCCATTTGTCAACCCTGAATTGATAAACACAACCCATCCAGAGAAATTGAATACCCTACAAGCAATATTCTGTGTGAAAATAACTATATGTTCAACAGGTGGCAATTTTTTCATATATTATCAAAAATCAAAAACCAAGTCATATTCATATCTCTAATACTAATGCATATTTCTGATATATGTACAATTAATCTGCGAAACAACAACTTTCTATCTTGAAAACTGTAGGAGGATAATCCGTACAATAAGGGTACCTTATATGCAATATATCCAAGAAAATGCTCTGCTTTGAATTTGTATTTCGTTTTATGGATTTTTAAGATGGTTAACAGTTTGCTATTTTCATTTTTTATTTGAGTATCAAAACTATCACCTAACATCTAAATGAATTTTGGCATGTTCATCTACCGATTGTGTCGGCGTTGATTCAAATATTATTTTGACAGAGATACTAACGAATGACAACATTGTTAGTAAATTCGGGATGATATAAGATGATGACGAGACAGAAACCGAAAAAATAGTGAAGATATCGGTGTGTCGGCAGATACTTCAAAAACTCTAGAATTTCTGCAAAAGATGCGTTAGTTATGATTTAGCATACCTTCTTTATGCAGAAAACAGACACCGAAAATTCCACATTTGGTATATTACAAAAAAACTTATTATAATTGAACTTATCAAAGAATTAATAGATAAAAATAATAAAAACCTGTCAATCACAAAGTTTTTTTTCTCGTGAAGTAAACATAACTTGTGTTTACAAACATAACTGTTTCATGGCCATTTACATGAAGATGTTGGTAGCGTGTTACTTTTAAACAAGTTTGAATGAATTATATTCATATCAGTATAACTTGCTTAAAACGTTATTCGTTGTGAAAAGTGAAATTAAAAAAAAAAAACTAGCGTCACCTTGGGAAATACCAACCTCGAATATAACAAGTATCGTTTATGATAAATAAGAAAATGGTGTCCTGCGCATCTCTTTATACCATGAGGCCACTATACCATCATTTGATATTGATCATGAATGATTGTTAATCATTATTTGTAATGAATGTCATGTGCCATTTAAGGAGGGCACTGTTACAAGAAATTTGAATTTATAGTACAAATTGTTTACAATTACTGTTATACTGTATAACAACATTAAAATCTAAATTTTCTTAAACTGTAAATTTTATTTCTAAAAAAATCTTTGACATATCTTCAAATAAAAATATACTATTCAGATCCACGCATTTAACCGATTTCAATTCTCTTAAGTTGGCATATGCATGCACTAAATGAAATCAAATTAAAAATTTGAATAAGAGAATATATACATTTAATTACATTAAAAACAAAAGATTTTAAATCGAAATCAGATTAAAAAAAACACGTAAAATATTATATTTGGCGTGTAAGATATTTGGCGGAAATTAGATTTTGAAGTTGGTGCGGATTTGAATTAGCGTATTCCTGAATGTGACTATTCTTATACATATATGCATGGCATTTAGCGATGAACTTGATTAAGCGGAAGCCGCATTTCGCCAAAAGAGCTTAATAGAGTACAAAGCCAAATGTAATACATTTACAGCAATGTTAAGGAATTACACGCCCTCGTAATATTTAATATTAAATGTTTCTGTGTCTCAGATGTTAAATAGGAGCATTACTACTCGGGATTAAGTAATTAATGATTTTTGTACGATGTAATAGACAACATACTTTTCGACACTGTAACTACAGTTTTATATTGGTCGGATGAGGCAGTTAACATACAAAGTTGAATAATACTCTATCATAGTACAGCTCTGTTAAGCTTCCACTAAAAAAATGTATTTCAAAATTTGTTCTAATTACGGAATAGGGAATCATTCTTTGATTATTATGAGGTGATAATTTTGGTCGGGGCATGATCAAATCCAAAAAAGCCCGAATTTTATGATTAATTTGATTACGCCTTTACAGAAATTATCATCTCTTAATATATTTTAAGAATGATTCCATATTACTTTTATTTATGTAATTTTCAGCTATTTAACGATTAAATATTTAAATTTGAATAAACAAATCCCGCATGCGCCCTAATTATACGGCATTTTAATTAATTGGACTGTATAGAACAAAATCAATGTTAATATTAGTTATATCACAGGCAAAGACACTAAAAAATGTAAATATTATGATTTAAGTATTGAATGCCAGGCATTTTCTTTAATCCGCAACAAATTAATTGAAGAAAGATATTCAACAAATGTTAATACTTATAAATGTGGGAACCTTATGAATACCAATAACATTGATTCATTAAAAAAAATTGTCCATATTTGTTAAAAAAAATTTAAGCTTGATTTTTTTAAATCTATACTCTTCCTAACTTGATCTTGCATTTGTACATTTGTAAATATTTTTGTTTTTTTTGTACCTCATGTACCATTGATATGGTTTGAGAGATATAAACATTCATTCATAAAAAAGTAAAGAATCAATTTAATAAAAATATTTTATTTCTTGTGTTAAAAGACCCCCACAAATGTCATGGTTTTTTCCCAACAAGTAACGTCGCAATGTGGTACAACGAGATATTTTCGTTCTTTTTTTTTTTTTACTTCATTCGTGTTTTTCTTTTTCCTTTTTGTTTCTTTTTTTCTTCCTGGTACTAGTGCGGTGTTTGTACATTTTTATATTTAGTTCCAAAGTTATCAAGCTAATTTCCTTTTGATATTGTAACATCAAATTTATAAAATAGATGAATGCAATGGCTAAAAGCTGGTTTTTATTAAGCTTACTGTTATAGAGATATATATTATGACAAAGCTATCAAAACCTTAACTATATTTGCGCATTCTTATTAAAATTCTTTGAATGTCTTGTTCGTTAAATGCATTTATATGATGCAATTGCATTGCGACGTTTAAATTTAGTTGATTCATAAGATAGTTTTTTTTTCTTAGATGTTTGCAATATATACATCATCACAGTAATTGTAACCAGAGTTTAAACTCTACGCTAGAATTTTGTTCCTTTTTTTAACTTCTTAACAGTTTTCAGTTTTTTACCAAAGTCGTCAACATCTCCTGTAATACCTGTTTAAATTGTTTAGATTTTAAGAAATTTAGTTAAAATTAATTCAAATATTGCCTTTAGATAAGCAGTCAAACAATAACAACAAGTTAATGGTTTTTTCAGCTTACAAGACTGCAGTTTTCAAAAAAAATGTTTCTCTCAGAATTCGATTGTGAGTTTTACAAATGTCAGATGATAAAGCGAAGGACATTAAAATAACATTCTGTATATTTTTTTAAAAATAAAGTAGCATGTGTATGTATATGCCCCATCATGCTACAATAAATTAAATAAAACAACTGTACTATCTCACATTTTAAACTTAAAGTCATTCTGGTATTTGTTTTTTCCTTGTAAAGGATAGGGCTATAATTAATTAAACAGCTTGCTGACATCATGAATAATTTTTGATTAAATCTCTTTTATTTAAAATGAAATTGTAATCACTTATTATAGGACTATATGTTTCATATTGATTCTTTATGAACTTCCCTGTATCAGAGTGTTCCTTGCATAAATCGATATGTGAGCTAACCATTACAAATAGAATAGAAATATAAAAAGAATGTTTTGTTACATTTAAGTTTTTATAAAGGAAAAAGAAACATTCGCCTACATTGTTTTGCCCTTTAGGTATTGTCACAAAATGGTACAAAAAGATATTTTCGTTTATATTGAATATTAAATACGTGTGTTAATAGTGAGTTCTTAATTAATATGTATTAAATTAAAGGGGCATGGTCACGATTTTGGTCAAATCTTATTTTCTGTTTTTATTATCTAAAATGCTTTGGCAATATATTTCTAAAGGTCAAATGAAATTTGATAGTCTGTCGTTGAGTTTTTAGCAAGATACAGGGCTCACAATTTTTTAAAATGTAAGCAAGGCTCGTGTCCTGTGTTTGTTAACGTAGGTTCAATATACATGTACAAGTAAAAAAAAATCTTTTTAAGCCGATTAGTCTACTTTCTTATTCACATTAAGCATAAATAAACAGTTCCTAATGTTTAACACACATATTTTAAGTCTGTGACTGGAATTTTCACTTCTACATTCAAAATGTAAACAAAAGCTGTGTTTACATAGTAAAGAATTGTGAGCTCTGTAACTCGCTTATAATTCAATGAATGACACTCAAATTTTGGTTCCTGATTTAAAATGCCTTACCGTAATTAGGATTTGTAAACATAAAAATCGGGAAAATAATTTTGGCCAAAATCGTGACCATGCTCCTTTAAGAGGTCAATAAAATTTCGATAAATAATCATCATCACATTTGCATTTAAAAATCTGAAAATCAATTTAATACTTTGTATCATAAATTACCATTAATTAAATGGAGAAAAGTACAACATGATTATTTAAGAACCGTTAACCATTTATAAATTTTGGCCCACAAAACCAATGCATGTTTAAACTTTCAATAAAGAAAAATACGTCAAATGTTTATTTGCCTTAATTTTGTCACATGAAATGATTTAATGAAAAACTCAATTTCCAACATAACATTTAAAATTTACAACATGGAACGAGCGTTATATAAATTTGAACATTAAAATGCTTTCTTCTGTGATTCATGCGGGATATGAAGGTAGGGACATTGCAGAAAAAAAATGTAATTTTTTATGCAATGATCGCTACCTTCATATCCCGCATGAATAACCAAAAAAAAAAAAGCATTTTATTGTTAATATTTACAAAATTAATAAATTGATTTTAAAAAGTTAAATTGACTTAATCCTTATAATGAACATCAGTACATTAGCTTAAAGAAATAGTCAAATTGCCTCCTATGTGAAATTGAGTCAGACATGTTCATGATTATTTCGTGCAGTCCGTGTTTTTTGTTAGGTCACTGTAGGTTTCGACCAATCGGTGAACGGGAAGAGTCAGTCAACATAAATTGAGACAGCCTTGGAAACCAATGAGAGTAGACAATAGCTGCACGTGATGCGAAATAGCATATAAATAGTGGCTGTAATCTCATATCAGCAAGATTCATACAAAAAATTGAAGAGGAAAGAAGTCTGTTGAAATCGCACAAGGTATAGGACTATTTTACACTATCATTTTCAAATCTCAAAGAAGACGTTATTTACTTATTAGAATATATTAGAATTGATTAACAATAAAATTTTAATACTGTATAACGCTTAATTACATGTAGTCAATTAGCAAAACAAGTCTGCTAGGGATATCAAGTCAGATCTTAACGTTTAAAGAGACAGTACAGCTGAAAACACGTGTGTTTAACTTGAGATTTACCCATTCTATCATTAGGGAATAAGAAATAACGTTGATTGTGACAGTTGAAGTACATCAAAATCCTTTTCACATTCCTAATTAATGTAATTATGAGTTTCCGAAGATTTAAGAGTCGTACAAACCGGATTAATCTTATATCGCTTATTTGTTCCACGTGATTTTGATTGACAGTAATTTACACGCGCTGAATACTACAAGATCTTCGCCCTACTACAGCCCTCATGGAATACGAGGAAAAAGTGACTCTCTGAACGCAGTGGCGTCGGAAACAAATTGAAAGGGGGGGGGGGGGGGGGGGTGGCTAGACATAATCATCAGAAATCTTGACAAGCAAAAAAAGGCTAATTCCCAAAATCATGAAATTCTTAACCTGTGTGTGTGGAGGGGGGGGGGGAGGGGGGGGGGAGTAGCGTAGTATACATGTAACTGCAATTTTCTATATCATTCATAATATTAATATAATATTAATTTTCCTTATTTCAAGTTCATTTCAATTCCTTACATTTTACTCGTAATGTGGGGGCGGGGCGGCACCTTCCTGATACTTCAATTTTTTACATATAGATCTAAGAACTATTATGTTTGCTGCGAGAAAAAGGGGGTCAGGCCTAACCATGGAAAATAAGTGGGGGTGGGCTAAGCCCGCCATACCCTCTTAACCCCCCTCCACCCGTTCCAACGCCAATGAAACGGAACACATCAGCACTTTCTCGATAATTCATAAATGGTTTACCAATTTCAGTTAATTTTAGATATGAAAAGACATAGATGTGTCAAATTTATAACCCCTCAAGGGCCTCACTTAAAAATGAATTTCGGCTCTACATGTAGCAACTTCTGTGATAAAAACGCAAAATACATCTTTACAAAATAATAATTCTGGTTATTTAAAAAAAAATTGAACAATTTTTACCTGGAAGAAGTGGAAAAGACATTTCTATCTACAAATCTGTCTATAATAGGAGAATCTTCGTAAGCCCTGCATGTGATTTGTTTATAGTAGATACGCATGCGTAGTAGTAAAGAAGGCGGAACCCTGTAACACGCTGCGATATAGGTATTTATGGGTTATAAATGATTATTAATTTTAATGAAATGATTAGATTGATTTCATGGAAAAATTTGTAATTTTCTGAAAGTTTATACATATATGACTAGTACAAAAATTCCGAGCCCGATCGGAAAAAATTTCAAGTCGGTTAAAAAAATTTAATAGATGAGCCGTACTGTCCCTTTAAACTATTCTTTTTCGGCTTTCTAAAGAGTTCATTTCTTTAAAAGATAATTAGTTTACACCAAAGTATAAATTACACATTAAAAAGTTCCAGATATGGAAAAAGGGGTTTTGATTGAAAGTCACATCTAAATATTTATTAAAAGCATAATCAATTATTTTTTTTTAATTTTCAGCTTTTACTCGGTGTATTAATGAAGAAGTCTTGAAATTTAATGTGCCAGTATTTATTAAATATTTATTTAGTTAACAATTCAGACTACACGTAAATTTGACGATATTGCAATGAATCACGAGTGGATGAGTGGATATAGTTATTTCCCTTTTCTTTTACTTGACAATAACACTTATTACATCCATCTGCTTTACAGATAAATGGCGGACAAAAACATTTCTGAGTCAGTCTATGTGGGACTCTGTCACAAGGTAGGGACTCCACAAGAGGTTGCCTTCAGAAGAGAGATTTCCTACGTATCCGATTTGTTCCTGAATCAAGTTCAAAAAAGATTCGGTGATGACGATTATCTTAGCGGTAATGGTGTGAACAAAATCGTAGTTACTGGAAGTCATAGAGAAGGATTCAGATTAAATGGATCAGATATTGATTTTATGCTCTGTTATAACTCTCAAGTGATTTGGAATTTTACTCAGTCCCAGTTTTACAACATACAAAGACAGGGGTTGATCCTCTCTGACAGTTCAGAGAGTCCACCAGGATTCACTTTACTTTGGTTGCCAATTGCAACGGAAGAAATTAATTGTTCTTTATTTCCAACTTGTGTTAAGATAAATGGGAGACTTTACATATCAAGTTCCAAACACAGAGAAATGACCCTATCGCGCGGTTGTACAATACATGGACCATGTAGTTCTGTTAAATATGAAGATGTAGAATTCGATTTTGCCAAATGTTTTGCTAGTGATTTTTGGCCTCCTTCTGCAATCCCGTGGATATATAGATGTCAACAATGGCCCCCAGTCCATGTTGTCAACGAAATTGTCAGTAACGGATGCCACTTTGTAGCAATAGGACACAGACTAGGAAACCATGCAAACGCTGAATGGAGAATATCGTTTTCTCAAGCTGAAAACAGACTTGTGTACTCAATGAATCACACACAATTCTTAACTTATGGTTTATTGAAATTGTTCTTAAAGGAAATAATCAACAAGGGGTTGAGAGAGGAAGACAAACTACTGTGTTCTTACCACATGAAGACAGTCGTTTTTTGGGCCATTCAACAAAATGTACTGTCTCATTGGGGGTCACAAAATATTTTAGCATGTTTCTGGGTCTGCTTTAAACTTCTTCTTAAATGTGTGTATGATGGGGTTTGTCCTAATTTTTTTATTCCATTAAACAACATGTTTTTGGGCAAAATCCATGGTGGAGCGAGAACAGATTTATTCAAACAACTTTATGAGTTGTATAAGAAGGGCATAGCATTATTGCTTCACAGCCCTTCTATCAGGTCTTATATAGTTGATATCCTATGTAATCCCGGGACAACGGTTTGTGCTGCTGAAACTGCATTGATGTCTGGCAATGAATTTAATTCCAACTTGCTTCTTGAAATTGAAGATCATTTATGGTCCCATCTGGAAGCAGGCCTATTAAGATGTATTAACGACTTACAAGTTGTAGAACAGTTCATTGGATTACCTCTGACTTGGTTTCAATTAGCATGGTTACAAAAAATGGGGTGTAAATATTTTCAGGATACTGCTTTTAACTTATATCACACATACAAAAATACAGCATCGAACAGAAGTCTGTATATTGCTGACAAAATAGCCTGTCACCTGCTGAAACTGGCAGCCAAGTTTGGGGTTGGTAATGATGTCTTGTATTTAAGTATGTATTATTACAAAACATTCAGATACAGAAAAGCTTTATTTGTTTTACAGATGGCAAATCTCATCAATGATATAGTATATTTTGACTTAAAAAACGATGCCGAGACCACAAGGGGACACTCTTTATCATCACTGTTCAGAAATACTCTGATAATATCTGTCTATCTTCAAACTGACATTTCTTACATTGATGAATTAATACTAGAACAAGAGTTTGCAAAGAAAACAGGAGAAGGCACGCTGATTATACCAGGTTCAGTTATCTTACACATGTTAGAATTTCTGTGTTTTAGACATGTTGACTCATTGAGGGCTCGAGAATCCCTAGATTCTCTACAGGTCGTGGTACAAGGTGTATTAGGCGATGCTATTTCATGGGAGATTCTGGGGATCTGTCAACAGATTGCAGGAAACATCCAGGCTGCCCTGTACTCATACCAAATGGCACTGTGTAAGAGTAAAGACAATGATTCTGTTTTACATACTGTTGCCATACAGAGAATACAGGAATTACAGAGCAACCATTTCATTCCTTGAGTTATAACCACAAACTTTGAAATAAAAATTGCAATAATTATGTAATATTTTTTATGTGATGTTTAATTATATTATATATTAATAAAAAAGAGATAATTTTTATAATGTGAAGTGTTTAAATCTGTTTTCCTAAACTAAGTTTGCGTGAATAAGGCTCATGTCTTATATTCATTTACAACCTTTCAAAAATAATATAAACATGTTACATGTAGTATATACAGTAATAACAAAGCATTGCCTATCAAATAAACATGAACATGTACACTGTGTCTGAAAATCAGAATTGTTGATTTCTCAAAACTAAAGCATTTGGATTTATCCCCCTTCCCCCCCCCCCCTATTGCGAGTATGTTGTGCACAATAAACACAAAAAAAACCCAACTCTCTCTATGATTACAGATTAAGTATTTTGTGTGTGTGAGATTGGTTTAATTAATTTAAGACGTTCTATTTCTTTTGTAATTTCACCTCCATTTTCCGATACACATATTGTTTATTCGAGCTTTAATACTCAATATTTTGATTAGCTCAAACATACTATAGGTCACAAAATATGAAATCGCACCTAGTTTGCATCACTTTGCGCTGCTTTTTTTTTGGGGGGGGGATTTTTTTTTCGATTAATCGACTCCTCTATCAATCACCGAAAGTGGTGTTAACCTGTGCACTCATTAGAATACAATCGCAACTTATCAGGCCTTTCCGACAGGCTCGGAAAAACACCTCGAATGTATTACCTAGGCCTCCATGATAACCCCCCTTTTTGTAAAACTTGATATAAACACAACACATTTTACGATTTGTTGAGATGTAAGCTAAACTTCATTAAAATAAATGATATACCCTAAAATATAACACAGAAGCGACTTAAAAGACTGTCTAGCCGTACTTATTTTAATGGGAAGCGCCTCCATTTTGTATAAAATTTTAGCATCCGGTAATGTTAATACATTCGAGGTGTTTTTCCGAGCCTGTCGGAAAGGCCCGAGAAGTTGCGAATGATAAGATTAATAAGTCAGCAACATAAAATAGTTCTTTCAAGAGAGAGAGAGAGAGAGAGAGAGAAAGAGAGAGAGAGAGAGAGAGAGAGAGAGAGAGAGAGAGAGAGAGAGAGAGAGAAAGAGAGAGAGAGAGAGAGAGAGAGAGAGAGAGAGAGGGGTGGGTGGGGAGAGAGAGAGGGCTTGAGAGAGAGAGAGAGGGGGGAGAGAGAATAGCGTGGGTGGTGAGACAGAGAGAGGGGGAGAGAGAGAGGGGGATAGAGAGAGAGAGAGAAGGGTGGGGGAGACAAAGAGAGAGAGAGGGGAGAGAGAGAGAGAGAGAGAGAGAGAGAGAGAGAGAGAGAGAATGGTGGGTGGGGAAAGAGAGAGAGGGGGCTTGAGACAGAGAGAGAGAGGGGGAGAGAGAAAAGGGTGGGTGGTGAGTCAGAGAGAGGGGACTGGGGATAGAGAGGGGGAGAGATAGAGAAGGGTGGGGGGAGACAAAGAGAGAGAGGGGGCTGGGGAGAAGAGAGAGGGGGCTGGAGAGAGAGAGAGGGGGGCTGGAGAGAGAGAGAGAGAGAGAGAGAGAGAGAGAGAGAGAGAGAGAGAGAGAGAGAGAGAAGGTTGTTGTAAATTTTCTTTCGCCATTTTAAACGTACATTTATTCATGTTGATATCTATTTTAAAACTTAAAATATTCCTTGAATATATGAAATTGAAATGTTACATACTTTATAATCACAACAGGAATATTATCAAAACCGATTTGGTTTGACTTTTCCTATAGCGTCACGATCATTTCTGTCAGCTACGTCATGCATAAATTATACACGCCGCCGTTGTGAAAACTTTATGATTGGTTGAGTTAGGCGGAGTTATCAGTACATGCTTATGCAATGCCAGAGCTGAAGGATTTCTCAGAACAGTTCATTTCCCCCCAATATTATTCATTCAAAATCGACTATCCCCTATGTTTAAATTCTGTGCAAAACTTTCTCTCTCTCTCTCTCTCTCTCTGTCTCTGTAAACGGGCGTTAAACCATAGCCTCAACTCAAGCTACGGTCCAGAGTACGGCGTTATAAAAATATAATATTTAGAAGTTGCATGTGCTAAGCGTTCAATTCATGTAAATACCGTAAATGTGTAATATGCACATGTATTACCTACTAACTTGCCAGTCGAAGTGATAGATATGAATTCCTCGATTTCTACACGACTACACCTTTCGATCGGCAATCGACAGTCAATAAAAGAATTGAACGATGGTGTGAAAGAACGAGACGGAAGTGGAGAGTGCAAGGGGGTTTGTACATGTGCGTCTTCATTAGACAAGTGTCCGATTTGTTTCTCTTCTGTTGCCCTATCACTTTCGGTGTAATATATATATACTAAAATATCCACAAACCATTTACTGCAGATTTCTTTATTTTACCTGTCTCTGAACCGCCGATCACCAGCTCCATACATGAACAATGGTTTGTTTACATACATAAAAAATACATTTCTTGATCCGCCTTCCGAGTACGGAAGAATGTTGTTTAATAGGAGAAAGTTTGGGGCAAGTAAAATACAATTATTAACAGTAGTAAACTAAATGAAGAATTATTTTTTTTTTAAAAAAATAGCGTTATTTTTATATGCGGCAAATTGCCGTAAAGTTTTTTTGTACATGTAAGTATTGTATGCACTGTAGCTTTATATTTTCTAACCCAAAATTTATACATAGAGCTACAGCTATATATGTTATGTACCGTATGTATTGTTTTATCACAAGTGTACACTTTCGAAAAATAGCCCAATTTCGACAGTCACGAGTACCCATGTGAATTTTTCATTCTCAGATATGTTGTTGTTCTGTCCGTGCATAATTTAGTCTTAGTTAACCAGCAGCCAATCAGCGGTAAGCTGAATCCACCAATAAAAAAATTGTGGTTAAGGTGCGGGTATTGTTTCTGTATGACGTAGCTGAAAGAGTTGAACGCGACGCGATCGGTAAAGTCAAACCAAATCGGTTTTAGTAATAATCACCACTTTGACAACAAACCTTTAAATAATATTAGTGTCACACTGGAACCTGAAATCAATATCCAGATCAAACGGCCTTGGATTTCACTGGTCATTAATAATACAAGGTTAATATTCTCTATGAAAATTTAGTTTATGCATGCTCTTTTACATGTATCTGTAAAATGAGTTTAAACTCATTTTGAAGCACAAACTTGCTTTTTTGTTTTCAGTATTTGGGCTAGCTTTGTAAATTATCGTGCTTAGATTATTTCCTTTGCTTTTTGTGGTATTGTACCACTTCGTTTGATGCTAAAAACACGTAAAATGTCCCATTTTAGTTCTGAAAAATCCAAAATATAATTCATTTTGCTGATTTGTAAATAGAATTGATTTCATTGAATACTCTTGAAAAACAATTTGGGGCTTGAGGTTAACATTAAGCAGGTTAGTAAAGCATACAAATAATTTTGACTGAATCAAAAAAATTGAAAAAATATATTGTTTTCATAACTTTCAAATTCATTTTAGATCATGATAATATTTACCACATGAAACAAATAATGCATATCTAAAAAAAAAACAAAAAACAGGAGATGTTTGTGAAACACTTATGCCCCCTCCCTTGGAAACATCCACAAAGAAAATGAACGTAAACTTAAATAACTGGAATTTTTCTAAGTCCAAGGGCCATAACTCTGTCGAAAATTGCTATATCATACCCAAAATCAAAATTGATCTAGATATTATCATGATAAACCTGTATACCAAATTTCATTTCAATATGTTCATCCTCTCAAGAAAATGAGCGGAAAGTGCAAAAAACTAGAATTTTTCAATGTCCAAGGGCCATAACTCTGTCGAAAATTGCTCGATCATACCCAATATTGAACTTGACCTAGATAAACCTGTATACCAAATTTCATTTCAATATGTTTATCTTCAGCGAAGAAAATGAGCGGAAGCTGCAAATAACTAAAATTGTTCTACGTCCAAGGGCCATAACTCTGTCGAAAATTGCTCGATCGTACCCAATATCGAACTTGACCTAGATATTATTATGATAAACCTGTATACCAAATTTCATTTCAATATGATCATCCTCTGAAGAAAATGAACGGAAACTGTTGGTGGACCGACCGACCGACAGACCGACCGACAGACAGCAGCAAAGCAATATGCCCTCCCTTCTTCGAAAGGGGGGGGGGGGCATAAAATTAAACAGATAAACGATAGCAAAACGACAATGTCTGTTTTCCATTTCAGATTTACTTTAATATGCAATATTTTCTAGTACTACCAACAAATTAGTTGATCCAGTCGGCATCACGTCAGACAGCCAGGGTCGGATTTTGATCTCAGACTGGTACAATATTGCATCGTATACACATCCTAGATCAGGACGGACAGTTTCGTCGCTACATTGACAACTGTGACACGATATCCATGCGGAATATGTGTAGACTCTAGAGACAACCTCTTGGTGGCTGAATATGGAACAGGTATAATGAAGAAGATCCGATATTATAAGTGAACGGACTTCTACTTATAAATAAACGGACTTCATCTCAGATATCAAAGATGTCAAAACATTGTTATCAGGCATCTGTTTTTGTTCTTTCATTTTTTAATTGATGTTTTCAATTGGGATTTATTACTATGTAAAGTTTAACTCAACTCCACCAGAGTTGTTTCCTCTCTGTAACTCCCAGGGGCTATACTTGAGGTAAACTTGAAATTTCTTTAAAATACTATCTTGCTTCTTACAATGTAATTAGTGCATTTCACAAATAAAAGTCTCCTTTTTCTACATAACTACATATACTCGTACTTATAACTTGGAACCCTTGTCTCTTGATTAGGGACCATTCTTGTATAGTAAAAAGTAAAGAAAAAAACTGCTGTCACGTAAAATAAACTTGCAACATTAATGTATTTGGTTACCAAAATAACTTTACAAAATGTGGTATCTGTGTTCTCAATAAAAGTATTTCAAATGCTTGTAGTTGTAGTTTTTTTTTTTTTTCATTTACTGGTGTGATGAACTGTGAACCAACAGAACGGTTTTTTCTGATTCCAGGAGGCCATGGTTTGAACAATATACTAGTATTCAATTGACCATCAAGACGGGTATCCGGATTCTCCACCACTATATCGTACTAGGATTTTGCTTAATACAATATTTCCGTTAATTTGATCCTCGGGATCTTATTCGTCCTTGACCAGACACCTGGCGTTGTCTGTGCCACGTTAATTAACCCAGAATTCTCTCCTCCTCAACCTGGGGAGTAGCCCTTTCCCTGTATAAAAAGAGGAGGCAAAAGACAGCTTCCAGTTGACTACTCCTTTTATTCAAGTTTACTAATAAAACATTCCAATCAAATTCCACAATATAATATAATGTATAATTAATAACAATAAACATTGATTACAAAAACTCTGAAAATAAGATATTATATTTACTTGAACCTTCTGAATCATTTTTGTTAACTTTTATTAAAACCGCGCAAGTATCTTACTATGATCTTACCTGTATAAAAAGAGGAGGCAAAAGACAGCTTCCAGTTGACTACTGGAGAGCCGCTTTCCCCGCACCTCCCTTTTATACGCACGGACACTACCTCCGATCTCCGGACCTTATAAGTAAATGCGATTAAGTGCATACTAATGATCTGACGCACCGTGGTCAGTAGAAGCGTTTTATTTAGATTTCTGACCCGGCATCGACAGGCTCATCACTGGACTTAATAACACATTTCTCCATGAACCTAAATAAACATACGTTATCTATTTACCGCATGTCCTTTAACCAATTTCTGTATAATTTCCGTTATGATATTTCGATGAGATGCATTGTTTTACAAAAAGCAGCACTATTTTTCATTTTTAACTATTTTTCCGTGGAAGTAAGTCTGGTCAATTATTTACTTGAAGGTTTTTACTCAAGGATGATTTGTGCCAGGTTTTGTTGAAAATTTGTCAAGTTGTTCTGCAAAACTGAGAACTATACAGTCAATAATTATATAACTTCCCCCACCCTCCATCCACCCACCCACCCACCCACAGTATCTTTATTATCCAAAGAGGTACCGTTAATTTCCAAACTCAGAGTTTTATAGAAAAGCTTGATTCTTCATTAGTTTTACAAAAAATTACAGTCATCACGTTTTTTTCAAAACTATACTTCACTCATAGATACTTGCTCTGTGTCAAGTTTGATTGATTTTAATTCAAAGCAAAATAAAAATTGTACATGCTCCCAAAAAATCATTTTTATATGTTCTAAGAAAAAGATTTATTGTAAGAAACTTTGATCCGTGCGTGCACGGGTTGACATTGCATATGGTATCTATTGTATCTATTTACGAAATAGATACATCGACACACCGTATTGTTGACATTTATATAATCAAGCTTCAAGGAAGGAGTCTTTTCTGGTTTTCGACTTGTCAAACGTAAATTTGATTAATTGTTCATTAAATCAAGATGAAAGGAAATTAAAATAGTATATTTTTCTTCCTTTTTTACTATCATACAACTTGGCATAGAAAAATGTAGTCAATGTTAAGAATGGAACAAGGACTATATTTTGGCGTAATATTGGCGTAGGAAAATATACATGTTGCGCAATTCAGAATTGCTGCAGATTATATATATATAATGAGTATGTTTTAGCATTTTAAAAACAATTGCAATAATGTTGGATTTTTTTTACTAATGTGAACTAATAATATGATACTTGGGTTTCAGAATATGTTTTTAAAATATGATTTGCCTATCAAATAACATTTTTATAAGCTTTTTAAAGCGCCCGTTCTATACATTGATTTTTGTGAAAAAATCACTAAAATCAGTTTTCTCTCTTATGAAATGGTCAATATATTAGCTTTTCTGTCAATTTATATCTTTACATGTATATAAAGTCTTCATAATACATAAAAATTAGAAATATTTTATTATTGGAAGCATAAAAAAATAATCAAAATTTCTTCAAAATTTAAGAAATTTAGAGGAAATGCGGGCTAAGCAATATCAATTTTAGTATAAATATTTATTCCAATTTAGTAGTATAAGCTGATAGACACTCTCATAGTCTATGATTTCATTGAAGATTTGAACTTCAAATCTTAAACAAATATCTACAGAACTATAAAGAGCTTCACTTATTTTTATCATTCTTTATGTTGAGGAAAAAGGTAGTGACCTTGACCTGACCTTTATCCGAAAACAAAAAGGTCAAATTTAATTAAACTGATAGAATCATTAAGTAATATGATCCGTTTGACTGTGTCAAAATTTCATGCATTTCTTATTATAAGAAGTATGTTTGATAATGAAAAGACACATTCCTTAAGCCTACAATAATGCTATCAATTTTACAACACTCTGCTAAGTTAGAATAATCTAACTGTGTCTCTGGACAGGCCTTCATCACGGTTAAAATGCCTCCCATATACCCGTAATGTAGCAAAAAAATGCAGAATCGCTCCGAAACGATTTTTGAGAAAATGATGAAGCTGAATTGAAAATAACAGCCAAATTATTCATAACAAACCATTTCAGGGCAATATCTTTCACCTAAAAAATTATTTCATATTAAAGAAGAATTCATCACTTTTTCACCAACGATTTTTAATCGCTTCGAATTTACACATCATGTTGACATTCGGAACACTCTGGATTTTTCATATTAAATGCACTGGGTTAGAGTTATCTCCCGTATTTCCTTTTGTGAACAGAATATATGACAAATTTTCAATGAAAATTTACACGTTCATGTATTTGTAATAGCGAGCGCAGCTCGCCGGCGCGCAGCGCCGGCTAGCGAAGCGAGCTCTAAGAACCAGTGTGCGCGGGAAAAAGAACGAGCTAAACCTACAGTTCATCAAACAAATTTTTTTGTCTACGTCCCATAGGCCTAATGCTCTCTAATGTTTTCACCCGTGGTGCTATGTCAAAAATGGCCGACTTTTAACTCGTAATTTACGGTGACTTAATGTTTGAAGACAGGTTTTGAGTACCGCATATGCTTTGGCGAGACTCAAAAGATTTGTTACATGCTTCCATACCTTCGTATTGAGTCGAGAAACGTAAACAAAGACGAACAAAGTCATGGATGACGTCACAGTGCACTCGCGCCATATTTCACGCGATAAATTTAGAGGTGGATCAAACATCTGTAATGAGTGTACTCAGTCTGGCTATTTCAGTATAGTCTGCGATACCTGCCTCCTTGACATATGATTTGTTTTTAATCTTTTTTAATATAGAGATTTTATATATATATACTAGCAAGAGCCATACTTTACTGTCATATCGATCCATTTTTAAGCTAATTGTGCATGATTGTACAGTAGGCAGGTAAGTATGTGAGTAGGGGGGGAATAAACAATAGGACATTTTGAACTAAATAAAAAGGAATAAAATGAAACAATAAACAGGTAAAAAAAATTATGTAGATATTGCATATAGTCAGACCATTAAATTTAAAAGTGGGAAATTACACACCTACAAACAGGTAACGGGCTCTCTCTCTCTCTCTCTCTCTCTCTCTCTCTCTCTCTCTCTCTCTCTCTGGGTAGGGGGTTGCGCTGTATGTATCATGGCCATTAAAATTAGTACCTTTGGCATATACTCATTGTAGAGCAATACTCTCAAAAAAAATTTGACGTTCGTTGATACCTAAATAAACCTATAAGTTGACAATGATGCAAGGTATGTGTAATTCTTGCTGCGCTCGCCAGAACGGTAGCACCGTAAAACATATTATAGTTTCTGAGTTTATCCATGCAAATGTGATATTGTGGAAACATAAACTAAAGAGCCTCCCGTGATTTAGCGTGAATGTAATGCGCATGCGCAAGATTGTAAAATAAAAAAAAACCCAGATAATTTCCGGATTTTTAAAAGGAATTTTCGTTAATTATTAATTAGCGAAGCTTGATTGAGAAAAAATAAAAACAAATTGGTAATCTTTAAGTACCAATAATGTACAAAATATAATAACAAAAGACAGTACTCTTCCGATTTCTCGGTATTAAAGCCCAAAAAATCGAGTCTATTATTTTAATATAGTAGTATATATATAGAGGGATGGCAGCTCTCATCCCTCTTTGATGCTATGTGCCTGGGGATGCATCGACAGTCAGTGTTCAGCTCCATTATTACAATATCTGAAAACATTGTGGTGATGTTTGGAAAGCCCAACAACAATGAAAACAAGAGAAAAACTGTCAATGTAATAAAAAACCGGGTTTTCTTTTGTGTGAACAGTATCCATATAATCCATTTGTCAAACCTGAATTGATAAACACAACCCATTCAGTGAAACAGAATATTCTGCATGCAATATTCTGTGTGAAAATAACCATAAGTTCAAAAGGTGGAAAATTCTTCATATATCATCAAAAGTCAAAACCCAAGTCATATATATATGTACAATTAATCTGCAAAACAACAACTTCCAATCTTGAAAACTGTAGGAGGATTATCCGTACAATAAGAGTACCCTATAATTATGCAATATTCTGCAAGAAAATGACTAAATTCAACAGTTGGTATTTTTTAAAAATAAATACATGTAATCAAAAATCAAAATTCAAGTAACATGCACAGCTCTGATATGTGTACAATTAATCTGCAAAACAACAACTTCCTATCTTGAAAACTGTAGGAGGAGTTATCCGTACAATCTAAGAGGTATCCTTTTGGCAGAAGCCTGCCCGCCCGCCATTTTTACATTTCAAAAACCAGATTTTTTTTTTTTGATTTTTTTTTTTTTGAAAATCCGGTTAAAAAATCAATGCAACTTTGCTTTATCCATTAAATTTTCCACATAAAAAATACTTGCATAGAGCATATAAAACACTCTATGGATGTCAACTTCTGTAGAAATATATACATATACCTACATTTTAGGACTAACTGCTGAATCGTTCATTATACTATAGTAATTTAAAGATAAGCTGCAGAAAAAAGCAACCCTTTTCATGAAAAAAGGAAGCCCCTACTTCTCGCATTTCTTCGTCAAACGGTCATGTGTTATTTGTAGCTTATATCAGTCATTTTTGATTTGAAAAAATGATAATATGTAAATAAATAAAATCAGTAACAGAAAACTAAATGGGAAAAGGGACTTATTTAGTTCAAGTATTTTAAAAAGTGTTATGAAAAGACTTCTCTTTTTTTCCCGTATACTTGTACATGCAGATCTGTATCAAACCCACGAATGTTCGCTTGAACTTAATTCTGCATGGTGTCTTATATGTATGTAATTTCTAAAGGAGCTGAGGGGGCAAAAAAATATTTTACATATATTTATTTATTTATTATAAACATTAAGATACGTCTTGTATTGTGCATAAGTTCTGACTCGGCAAATGTGTTCACTTGACCAGTTGACTATGAACAAAATATTTGAAGACAACCAAACATGTTCAAAGCGTCATTGCACAAGTTTAGCGAGGGACTGAGATTGGGTCATTTCGGTAAGAGTAAGTGAAAAAAATGCTATATCGCGTTTAGATGAACTTTGTCATGTATTTCTTCCATGATTACCGGAAATTCAAAGTTGATCATTATCGTTCCGGTGTTTAGACTTTCTATGGTCGGTACTCTCTTGCGAATGGAGATAAAAAAGTAAGCATCAATACACACAGTTTTGAGACCTGTGCAGAGCGTTTTAGTAAAAATATCTGCGTGTAAACGATTCTTGCAGATATTTATGCTATTTGGAAAGTAAGAATACTAAATATGGAATTATAAACATGGCAGTTTCTTTCATAATTCTCATACGCTTCGCCTAATCGCCGTACATTGCACTTTGTAGAACTACTTTCATGTTTGGCTGGTTGGTGTCTTGTACACTGCTGTATGTTCCTGAACGTGCATAAGTTGCAGCATAACAAATAAATTCGGTAGGTATCATAATATTACAGATTTAACGACTAACTATCATTTTTAGAATTCAAAGAATTATTCATGGAATAACCAGATAACGTTTTACAGCTGTAGATATCTTTCATTGAAGAAGGTGATTTTAAAGTTTACAATGATTTCTTAAGAAATCAATTCTTTTCTTGTCATATATTAACTTAACTGATTTCTGTTCATGCTTCAAAGTTTGCAATCTTGGGAAATTATCAATATTTGTGAAAGTCCTAGAACGAACACCAGTAAAATTTAATGATTTGTTTGTAGAAATTAGTTCACAATGTCCAGCAGAGGAAGTGAAAATAAGACGAAAGGGTTTGGATTTTCTGGTTTCACCATTTCCAAGAAAGAAGATTCAACAGCAAGCCAGTCAGGTTTAGGGGGAATGCCCAGTGGGGGATCAAAATTCATGCCCGGTCGATCATTTGGTTACCACACAAACATTGGCAAGAAGAGAGCAAGAAATGAAGACGAGTAAGCAATAAGTTGCTTTAAAACATCTATTGAATAATGATAACACTAATATTCATTGCCATCAAAGGTTTACTTTTGTACATGGTGTAGGAAATGGGTTTCGAGTGAAGTAATAAAATGTTTTTGGACTAGATTAGAAGTAATTTTTAAATGAATACCATTTAAATGATAAACTGGTCTATTAGAATTCATTGATATATTTGATTCTCACATGAATAAATGTGCAGGTATTTTGAGGAGGAGGATGAAGAAGACAACATGGCCTACCAGCCTGCTCCTGGAAGTCCAGGCGAAGAGAAGAATGAAGAGAGCGAGGAAGAAGACCCACTGGATGCATTCATGGCAGATATTGAAGTAATTAAAACCTGAAAATATTAATTACTTGTGAATTGTACGATTATCCAGTGGCTCTATGGTTGCCAATTGAATATTTCACTGCTTTTTTGGCCTTGAAGTGAGATTCTGAATTTTTTTTAAAAATCTGAATTTTATGGATTCCCAACATAGGCAATATTGGAAAGGCTGGTACTAGAAATACCTTTTTTGTATTGACAAGTATTTCACTTCAAAAATTTGAGGACATAAGTTGTCTCCCATTTATTTTCCTTTAATATTTGCAGAGTTTATAATGATAAAAAAAAAATATGATTTTTATTCTGTACCATTATTTCACATTGTGTGTGTTCAATCAAATTGAATCAATGCAAAGTTCTAATGAAAAAGGTTCTTGATGGAAAGATAACTTGATTGACATGTTTTGATCGGATGTTTTTTTTTTGTTAGGGATATACATGTAAGCTTATATGTTCTTGACTCAAATCTTTCAAGGTTTGCATAAATCACTATCTAATCTGATTTAAAAAATAAAGATGGATGTGATTTGATGTTTTGAATTTTTGTTTTTGTAGACTGAAGTGAAGTGTCAACAACCAAAGGAATCAACAATCAAAGAAAAACCCAAAGAAAAGAAAAAAGACAAGTAGGCTTATCATGTTGTCCCTCCTTCCCTGTATTCTGTAGAGTCCCTATTTTATGCGAATTCTCAATTCTGAAATTCAAGTGTTTTGCATCAAATGTGAGAACAAACTTCTCCGAATTTACATGGATAGAAATTTCTTGTGGTTAATCGGGAATCTACAGTAATTATTAGGAGTCGATAAAAAGAAAATCAACAATTAAGATTGATGTAATTTACAGAGGCGTTCGTGATGACATTGATCAGGAAGATGACCAAGAATCATTTTTCCGGTACATGGAGGAAAATCCGCTAGCAGGTGTCGTGTTTGATGATGATGAAACTGTCATAGAATACGATGCTGAGGGTAATCCCATTATACCCGAGAAAAATAAAGTAAGTAGTCATAGTGCATCTAACTTTGTATTGTGAGTTTGTGTGCTTGCATATGTCCTCAAAATGACAAACATTGAAAGAATTTAGACTAAGATTGGTTTCGAAAAAATAGTTCTATATCCTATAAATTCATTTTTTTTTTTTGTCAAAATGAAGTAAGTACCGGTATGTGTCCAAATACCTCTTTTGAATATCTTTCCTGATAATTAGGTTACATTCAAATGATCATTAAGGCTTAAAGTTTCAAGCGTTACAATGTTTTCTCTATTCATATTTAGTGAAAGAATCATTAAACTCAAATGATTTTAAATTTGCAAGAAAAACTTTTAGTTGATAGATATTTTATGTTATTCATAGATCTTTGAAGGCCATTCTCATTGTACATGTTTCATATGATCGATTCTCTACACTTGACTGTTATTAACATGCATTATAAATAGTCCATGAAAATGTATATGTTATAGAGCCAGGCTTTATTTTGTTTTGGTTTCTGTTTCAGATAATCGACCCCCTGCCTCCAGTGGATCACAGTGAAATAGACTACGGACCGTTTGTGAAAAACTTTTACGTAGAACACGAAGACATTGCCAAGTTACAACCAAATGAAGTCGATGAACTTCGTAAAAAACTTGGAATAAGGGTAATATCTTGTTTGCCTAATTTTTATGAATACTGCAGTTTTTTCTCAAGAAAAAAATTCCAGTGACCGGATATCTAAAGATAATAAAAAATATGTCCAAAAAAATGTCAATTTCATCTATGATTAATGATCTGCTTTCCTATAGTCAAATAAATCAAAGAATTTCCGTCAATTTAATTACAGGTATCGGGCTTCAATCCTCCAAAGCCAGTTTCTAGTTTTGCCCACTTTGGTTTTGATGAAAATTTGATGAGTGCAATCAGAAAATCGGAGTTTTCTCAGCCCACACCTATACAAGCCCAGGTTTGTACTACTGTACTTATTAAATTAAATTGAATTGGAAGAAAAAAATTTAAACATTAACTGACATACAATGTATCTCTTGAAGAAATGACTAGCTTGTTAACATTTTGTGCTATTTTAGAACCTCAGATAGAAATGCAGGTTCTTATGTTAATGATACAAGTAATTTAAGGACCATGAATTTAATTTAGTACAATGTATTTGTTTTGATTCAGAACAAGAAATATTAGTTTAACACTATCAGATTAAGTGCAACGGTCTCTAATTTGAATATACAATTAGTAATCTATGAAATGAATTCGGAGGAATACAGGAAAATTACCATTTTTCTGTTTTGTGAATCCAAATTACTGAAGTCTAATCATTTACAATGGTTTTAGAAAGATTTGATGTGTTACAGGGAATTCCGCTGGCTCTTAATGGTCGTGACATCATAGGTATAGCCAAGACAGGAAGTGGTAAAACGGCAGCATTTTTGTGGCCCCTGCTGGTTCATATCATGGACCAGGTAAATTTGATATACCTTTCTATTGTACTTTTTTTCCAAATCATATATAAATGACAAATTATCATTATTTCAGAAATTTTGTTTGTCAGATATTCAATATATTCAATCTATACAGAAATAAAGGAAAATGAGAAATATGAATAGAGACACATTTTTTGTGCATTCATTTTTTTTTGATAATTTTTCCAATTTTGTTTTTTTAGCGAGAACTTGAAGAGGGAGAGGGACCAGTAGGATTGATTCTTGCCCCAACCAGAGAATTGTCTCAGCAGGTACTCTGTCTGTATCAGTGACCCAGTCTTGTTTATTTATATAAGTAAAAAAAAAAATTCTACTAAAATACTTGGTGGTGTTTTTTTTCTTACTTTTGAAGTAGGAAAACCAACATTACCTTCACTTAACAATTAAGCAACTGTATGTAACATTAACTTTACTTGACATTTATTTTTAAACATTGAATAATATCAAATAAAATAGGAATTGCAGCACCTACTTGTACCACTAATTAAAATGTCATGCAATTGCTGAACGTTTGGTTGCTTTGAAAGTCCCACCTTAAGGCCCAGGCATCTAATCATAGATATGCCCCTCCCCCCACCCCCCACCCAATAAAAAAATTAGCAATATGAAATGCATTTTATTTTCAAAAGAGTATTGATGGGTGTCAAATTTCTTTTGCAGATATACCATGAAGCCAAGAAGTTTGGGAAGGTGTACAACATCAATGTGGTGTGTGCGTACGGTGGGGGCAGCATGTGGGAGCAGACCAAGGCGTGCCAGGAGGGGGCGGAGATTATTGTGGCCACGCCCGTAAGTACACATGAACTCTTATAGATCTCCTCCTTTTGTCTCTTCTGGCTCCAAGAGCCTTTATGTTGACATGCATTGATTCAATTTGTGAAATATCCAGATAAAGATAAATCTAGAGAAAGCTATTTCATCTGTGAGAAATTAATATTATTACATGAGTAATTATTACATGTACGGTAGTTAAAGAAATGAAATAAAGTTTTTGATTAGAAGATCTGCTTTGTAATCCACCCTTAAAGTAGAACCTATGTTATGGTAAAGCATTGTGGCAAGGTATAAGGCTGTGAAGTATTTAATAGTCTGATACTGGTTTGTAGGGTCGACTGATTGATCTAGTGAAGAAACGAGCCACCAATCTAGAGAGAGTGACTTACCTGGTGTTTGACGAAGCTGACCGAATGTTTGACATGGGATTCGGTGTGTACTCATGGGTTTAAACAATATTTTGGTTTTTGCATGCTCTTTTATAAAGCTATATATTGCACTGAAATGATGTTGTGAGTTTTGTCCTAGTTCTTTTATGTTAGAGAGAGTTCAAATGAAACAGAGTACCCAGTTGTTAATCAAAACAAATTGTTACATGTAGCTTTTATCTTTGCTAGCCAAAGGTTTTCGAACCACTTTGCTTAGCGGAGCGTTTTTAGTGGACCTTGGCTACCAAAGATGTGTAGTTTTATGCATTGTTAGATTTGATGACTGAATTTCGCTTTGTACTTAATTTTTATTTTGTTTAATGTCCTGTTGAGTAATTTTTTATCCATCACAAAAATAAAAATGCCTCAATGTGCCATACATTATTGTAGTCTTGAAACTTGTCATGAACTTTAAGAAAAGATAATGAATTAGTCATGTTAATGCCGCAAAGAGCCAGGACTGAACTGAAACTATTGTGTTTTGTGTTTGCTGTTTGTCTATGATTATTTTAATTTTCTATTCAGAGCCTCAGGTTCGTTCCATTGCTAACCACGTGAGACCAGACAGGCAAAGTGAGTACCTGTATATACACGGCACTTGTAATTACTTGACATTTAGTAGAATTAATTAAAGCAATAAGGGACTCTTATTTAAAAAAAAAAAAAATAATAAGTTTAATGCACTCATGTACATATAAACACAGACAAGAGAACGCTTAAATAGTGTCCTATAATAAGGAAAAAAAAAATAAGGGACTCGTAAGGTACAATGTGCTTACTTGATACATAGAGGAAAATGGATTTTTTTATATTAATGTACCTATAAAAGATTAAACAAAGGAAGCTTTTACTCTCAAGAACCTGTTTGTAGCAATTCATTGTACATTGACTCAGTTGAGGCACCAGTTTATGATCATTTATAGAATTCAGTGTTGTTTCTTCTTTGTACAATTGTTAGAAAATCGTTTATACTAATAAAATATTGAATAATTTTAGCTATGCTGTTCAGCGCAACATTCAGGAAGAAAGTGGAAAAGTTGGCCAGGGACATCTTACTGGATCCTGTCCGAGTTGTACAGGGGGAGGCAGGGGAGGTAAGATAGGGGTCGTTGTCAGGCAAATTAGTTACTATAGCAACCACTTTGCATTATTATCAAATTTTCACAAGATCAACAAACATTTTTTTTCAATGCATTTCTTTGTCAAGTTAATACATGTCAGTTGCCATGCTACCACTTCTCTCATATATTTTTGTTATCATGTAAATCTTTAAAAAAAAAATGACATTCTATTGATCACATAATTTATTCAGTCCCCATAGTAATTGCATCACCTTGCTTTTCTTCCGTTTGGCGTTTCTTTGAAAAAAATTCTTGTAAATTTTCTAAAGATATAGGTATTTGAAATCTGTTTCAATGTGTATCGCTAGGCAAATGAAGACATCACTCAAGTAGTAGAAGTTCTCCCTCTGGGTCCGGCCAAATGGACGTGGTTAATCAAACGTCTGGTGGAGTTCACAACAAGTTAGTTTCACTTTGTCTTATTATAATATGTAAGTAAAACATGACTTTTAAAAGATTGTATTCACAAAAATTCCATACCAAATTTACCCTTTCATGTAGCCTGGTACATTTACTAAACATATTTACTTGTAGATATTCTAAATGTATGTAACAAGTATTTTTTCTCAATCATTTCAGTTGGGAGTGTGTTGATATTTGTAACAAGGAAAGCTAACGCTGAAGAGTTGGCTACCAACCTCAGGGCCAGGGATTTTAAAAGTGAGTTTTAGTATTACTGATGCATATCAATCAAAACTTGTCTTAATCTGATTCATAATCTAATATTAATATACCAACTGAGATTATGTTCCCAAAGTGAGGCAAACAATATTTTTGAATTGCCGCTGATGAATGCATATTTATATTCGATTGGGTAATGAGTAAATATTCATACATGTATCAGAGAAATGTAGATTGTTCACATTTTGATATCCTCATAATATATCTGGCTGGTTACAGATAATCATCGGGATCGTATCTTGTTTCATCCTCTTTATTTTGATACAATAAGACAGCTTTTGTAACAGTTACTCTAGCATTTATCATCTCGTTTCAGTTGGTCTCCTGCATGGTGATATGTCTCAGATGGAGAGAAATGATGTCATCACCACATTCAAGAAGAAAGAGATTCCAATATTAGTGGCCACCGATGTAGCAGGTACTGTACTCAGAGTTATTTTTGCTCCATGTTTTTTTACATCCTTCTACACTTGTTTTTTTTTGCTCCGTCTTGAAATTTGCTGAGTCACAGTTGCATGATAGATACACTTTCTTACTTAAAAGTAGTTTAAAAATTGTTAAAAAATTCATTTAGTCTTAAATTTGCCCGCTGACAACCAGGGCAAAAGGAGCGAAAATGAAAAATGAAACAGGGCAAATATTTCCCTGTATACAGTATCGGAACTGTGGTTGGATGTAGGGGCATGATGATACACTTTACCATAAGAATGCACAATGATATATAATTGGATTTGATATAAAGTTCTCCTAATGTTTAAATAACATTTTAGCTAGAGGTCTGGATATTCCCTCCATTAAGACGGTCATTAACTATGACGTAGCTAGGGATATAGACACACATACACACAGGATAGGTAGAACGGGACGTGCAGGTATGTATATATAAAAATGATGGGATGTTTTGTGTACATAAATGTACGTGCACAGATGCACTTGACAAAAGTTAAAATTCTTATCAACGCAGAAATTTATGAAGGTGTATGTTGTTTATTGCTTAGAAATTGGACTGATATCAATACAGGGTGAACATTTTTATCTTTCATGCTTATTTATCATACAATCTTAAAATGAAAATGAACTCTATATTAAACAGTATTTTATTTGAACTATGAAGCAGTATCAGTGAAGACTTAAACTGTTGATCCCTTTGTGTTGTGTTTTAACAGGAGAGAAAGGTTTCGCGTACACACTGGTTTATTTATGATACAATATATCTTGAGATGAAAATAAACTCCATATTAAACAGAATTTTATTTAAATATGAAGCAGTATCAGTGATGAATTAAACTGTTGAACTCTTTGTGTTAACTTAACAGGAGAGAAGCAGTACATGTATTAGTAATGACTTATAATTTTGACTTCTTTGTTGTTTTATTAGGAGAAAAAGGTTTTGCGTACACACTGGTCACAGAGAAGGATAAAGATTTCGCCGGACATCTTGTCCGTAACTTGGAGACGGCTGGGCAGCACGTTCCTCACGCTCTACTGGAGCTAGCGGAAAAGGTTGACTATTTTTACTCATGAAGGATATCATTTTAGAAACATTTATTGCAAATGTGTACATTTGATTTGACAAAGGATTGTATATGATTATGTTGTTGATTATCATACTGACATGCCTGTAGATTTTTATACTTTTTGCAAAATTTAACAGATACCGTAATGTACAGAGAAGGTTCTTCAGGTGATAGATTCTGAAAGTAAAAATTGGAAAATATATAAATACATATTTGGTAAATATTTTTTAGATGATGATCTTGATGATCAATGGATTTGGCAATCTAGATATCCATTAAATATCATTTTCCTTTTGACAACAAAGTTAAGCTATGATATTTCTGTTCTATATTTAGAATCCATGGTTCAAGAAAATCCGAGGAAAGCAGGGAGGAAAAGGGAAGAAATTAAACCTTGGGGGTAAAGGTCTCGGGTTCAAGGAGAGACCCGGCCTCGGGGCAGAGAGTGTGAGTATCTAGGTCAAAGGTCAAAGGTTCACCTCTTATAACTTACTGTGGAATCGTTATAATTTGTGATGGCTCAATTTTCGTGGTATTCGTGAGTAACCCTCCCCCACAAATTTTAATCCTCAACGAATAAGATTTTAGAAAGAGTTATGAAACAGTAACCAACGCATCAACGAAATTATATCCCCACAAATGAGCAAAAAAGTAACAATCCACAAAAATTGGCCCCCACAAATTAAAATGATTCCACAGCACTTTCCATATTGGGAGGGGCCCCTTTATATGACCCAGATCAGGGAGAATGACGGCCCTGCCACACATTTATCTATTAATGACTAACTGCTATCTAGTGTCTTGTATTAAGTCATTTAAAGGCCTGATTTTTGTAACAAGTTGATTGTTTTTCAGAGTACCAAAGTACAGGACTCCTCAAGTCTTAGTAGCTACCGAGGAATCGGTACATCAGCCGGACCCCAGAGTGACCGACTGTCCGCCATGAAGGCTGCCTTCACTGTAAGCTTCATTTGTCTAAGTTACTGTGTTTTCATTGTTATTCAATGTACACTATTTATGTGGATTTTGTTGCCGATTTCATGGAAGTTGTCATTAAATTCTAGACTTACACATTATTTTACGCAAGTACTTAATTCCGCAATTCAGCTGTTTGGTATCAAATCGTGAAAATTTATAATTGCCAACACCAATTTTTGTTTTGTTATAATTTCATTTACCCATAGTTGAAAATTGTCTATGAAATATTAGCTAGATTTTGAAATCTGCATTGTTTACTTCTCACAATTTTACATGGAAATTAATTCCTTGCATTTAATAAGGAATCTACATCATCCTCAAAAAATGTGTCTAAATCCATAAAATTTGATGCCCAGAAATATCAATAAAACACCAGTAAAAACATGTAAGCTTCGCCGTCTTATGTTTCAATGGTTTCATCTTTATTCATTTAACACCATTTTTAGGCATGTATTTTTTTTTCTATAGCATTGTAAATTTTATGACTCTCTTATCAGTGGAAAAGAAGATTAAAACTGTAATCTGTTTTTAATGTCTTCTCCCAGGCCCAGTTTAAATCCAACTTTGTCGCTGCTGAGTCAACAAGCATGCCAAAAGTGGAACCCGGTGTTTATAATCCCATTAACAGCAGTAGTAGAAAGAAGAAAAGTCGATGGAATTAGCGCCGATTTCTGCACCATTTATACACATGTACTGTAACTAGGTCATTTGAGAATGCTGTTGAAAACTAGGCCAAGTCCAGCATAGCATTTGGAACTAAACCAACAGCAGTATGAAACAACACCCTGAGCATGCAGTATGGAACTAGGCCACAAGCTGTGTAACACCAAGAAAAACACCAGTTTAATATTTATACATGTGGCTCACAGCTCACTGCACTTTTCCAGTGTCTGAATCTTTTGTGTGAATTTTGAATGAGAAACAGTGATGGAGCCTAAACAAGCAGGTGGTATGATAAGGTCCAGCGATGGTTGACTATATGGCAAGAAGTACCGGGTAACAGATCTTCATTAGAATTAAATTGAAAATATAGACATTTACATATGCAGCTAAAAATATAGACAGTTTACATATGCAGCTGCTCTAATGCTGAAACTAATTAGTCCATTCATTCATCTGTGTTCATTTTTAACTGTCAAAGTCATTTTTTAATAATATTGTTTCAAAAATATCAGATTATCATAGACTGGGTTCATTTCTACTGTGTGTTCCTTTTTTTTTGCCATGATGCTAAGTGTTATAGAAATTATGTTTTGTTTATTGCATTAGACAATTACATGTTTATGTGTGCTGCTCTCATGTTCTCTGTGAATATGTAAATTACATGTACCTATGTAAATTACATGTACCTATGTAAATTACATGTATGGCTATGAATAAACCCGCTGTGTGAATTTTTTTTTAATTCTAGGTTTAGCATGCATCTTTTAAATCAATTATTAGTACTCTAAATTTGAAACTTTTGAAATAAATTTGTCTATGCATGTGTGTGTATAATTACTGTTTCCTTTGTTTGTTACTTGATAATGTTACTGTGTACATTAAAAGGCCCTGGATTATCAGATTCAAAAACCCAGAGATACATGTACTTGCATTAACAGTATGAATTCACAGAGAGAAAAAACATATTTTGATAAAAATGTAGAGATTTATTATTGAAAAAAAGGGTTTTTTTTATAAGACTAAGTCTTTATTGAATTTTTTTTTTTACTTATGGCTCATAATGAATTAATAATAAATGAATAATAATTGATAAATGGAATTATTTGCTTATGTTGTTCTTTTTATTTGTATATATACATACAAGAATATGTTACTGTTACAACATCATTTTTAGTTCACCTGAGTCACTTGGGAATAAAGATAACCTTTTAAGGTGGCACGACACACCAATGCATTATTTGATGGATCGATGAAGAATTCTCTTTGAGAAATGATTATTCAAAAATGACACCTATATCGGCCTCTGATTATTTTATATGAATTTTTTTGTATTTTTTTATAGAAACCGGAAACATAGTTTTAGCTGCGAACAAGATATATTAGAGCTAAAAATTTGTTATCAATTAATGCACAATACAGTTATCTATAAATACATATCAAAAACGGCCAGATAAACTTTAAAATATTTTTGTAAAAAAAATATTTATGAAAATGAAAAAAAAGGATTGTAGATATTTTTTAAATCTATGGATAAAAACTTCAGATAAACTGTTACTCGCATATAACAATTGCTGTACAATCATATTTCAACAAGAAATTGAAACCAAAAAGTGAAATTAAAGTATAAATGGAAAATTTTAAAATCGAACCGGTCCCGATTGTAATTAAACTGATCCCGAACGAAATCACATAAAGTTAGAATGAATCAGAATTTTGCAAAAATTTCAGGTTGTTTAGCTGTAAAATGGTTTTGTCATTTACTAACTTTATAATTTTTATCAATTACTTACAAAAAAACTGCAGTTTATTTGTAAAATTTCAATTTTAAAGTAATTCTGATCGGGATCAGTTTTTTTTTCAATCGGGATCGGTTCAAATTTGATAAATAGCAATTTTTCCAAAATTTCGCATTTTCATTTCAATTTCTTTGTAAAATATCATTGTTTAGTAAATAGTTTATGTGACTATATGTTATTTTTAAAATTTTATCCATAGATTAAAAAGATATTAAAGAATTACAATTTTGATTTTCAGAAATATTTTTTTAATTAAAAAATTAAACACTTGACCAAACGATCTTTGGCATGGATTTTATTTATAATTATATTACACATTAATTGACAACAAGTTTTAAGCTCTAATGTATTCTCTTTGTCTGCAAAACAGTTTTTCCTATTTCACTGAAAAAATACAAAAAAATTCGTATAAAATAACTGAAAGCCGATATTGATCTCTGTTTTGTGGAATCATGTTTCAAAAAAGATTCTCTATCGATCCATAAAATAAAATTTTGGTGTGTCGAGGAACCTTAAAAACAAATACCTGTTTACAAGTTCAGCTGAAAAAAAATTATTCATCATTTGTAGTTTTTTTTTTCAAATAACTTAATAATTGGTCTTTACCATGAAGGTGATTAACCCCCCCCCCCCTAATTATGGAAATTAATGACACTTGGGTGAAAATTTGGGTCATAGGGTTGTGATATTAGTAAATGACAGTTCTCTAAGAATCTATTTTCCCATAGATACACATAGAACAAAATCTGTACATTTTGATGCCAAAAATTTCCTGGACATTTTACTTTAGATGTCATATCTTTACTTGCCTATGAATATATCTTTTTAACACCTTCACTAGCCCCGCAAAGGGAAATGATGTGATTTGTTTAGAGGTAAAAATGACGACTCTTGATCAGAATATAAATATAATAAACTTTCTGAAGTTGCTTAAAGGGGAACAGGGGGTTGCAGTGTAAAATTATTTGTCAATGATTTTTTTTTTGGTTGCTTTTTTCAACACATTTACATTAATGCCCACTGCAACATATATCATTTTCATGACTGTTATGAATTTTTTTAACAATTTCAATTTTCTGCAATAATTATTTTATTTGATGGAATTTATTTGAAAATCATATTTTTTAATTTTAAGAATGAAAACAATTTTCAAAATTGTTTACAACATTGGCTTTTTTACATGTACATAGCAATACATGTATCATAATTTTATCAAAATATTGCTGAAATCAGCACTAAAAATTTTGAAGTGTTTTATTCTAAATTTGAACAAAATGTGATGGAACATCAAAAATTTTCAATGAATTTTTAAAAAAAATTTCATGTATTAACCTTAGCATGTGCTGATGAAATTTTCATGTCAACTTTCTTGGCATTTAAGAGAGATACTACAATAGGAATCACCCCTACCCCTTATTCTGGAATTATGGCCTTTGTGACAAATTCTGTTTGGAACCATCACAAAAGTAATGCATCATTTAGATTTATCAATAAACATTAACAGATCATTATTAGAAAATAAATTTGATTATATTAACTGCTTATGATTTTGTACGTTTACATTTTTAAAATTAAAAATGTTAAATTTCCACCAGCTCATGTTTTGACCATGACTACTTCAGAGCCGTTTAGTACGGGAAAAAGATCTATCAAATCCTGTATGATGTCATAATGAATAAATGACATCATAGTAATATACAATCAAATTAATTTTGATGTCGTAGTTGAGTTTGCACATCAAAGCATCATTAGCAATTAATATGCAGTTTTTATTATGATGGAACTGTAGCTCTTACATCTGTCAACCCTTTCCCAGTTTTGCTGTTTGTAAATTTTCAGAATTTTCTTTTGTTTCTATAATTTCTAGATTGATCTATATTCAATTTGGTGATAAAAGTCAGTTTTTCCTTTTTTTAATTTCTAAATTATTACCATGTGTAAAGAGCAAAAAACATGAATTGTATTTTAATGTTAGCATTGCGGGCGACGGGCCTCTTTTTTAATTAACATCGGGCTCGTTGTGTAAATATATGTATACATGAAGCTACTTTCACTTTCCTCTCTGCTGCGCGCTTTGGACGACAAAACAGAATTATGCACATTCATCCTCACTATTTCAACAAGAAAGTAAGTTAGTCTTTAAGTTTACTGTAAGAAAAATTAAGTTCAATGTTTAAAGATTGTTTAAGCCGACTAAAACAATGTAAATTGTAATAGCAAAATACGGTAATCATGGTAATTATCTTTTTTGGTCTATTTTTTATTGGTACCCCAAGCTTGTTGCGAATGACATTGCCCCCACTCTCAGAACAACGAATATATTTATTACTAAGATTTTTGTATAATATACATTAATCGAAGAATTTGTACTTGAAATATGAATTACCCGGAAATATTTCTTACCCCCCCCCCCCTTACTTTTCTCATCCCTACTATCGAGAGCTCATGGACATTATCAGTATTTTTCCTGTTGTTCTGGAACTGAACACTTTTATTAACCATCCCTAGGTGCCAGTAATTTAATTTTTCTGATCGCTACACTAATATCATGAATATTGTAGGAATTTTTTTGTTGGTCTATCATTAGCTCTGGATAACCCCATGCAATCAGGGCAGTGTTTATTCAGTCCTCTAGCTATCAACAGCAATTAATTGATTGCAAGTATTGCTCATACTAAGCAGTGAATATTAACCTTGTTTTTTTTTTTCATTAAAACTTTCAGTAGATTTCTGTTAACATATTAATTAATTACACATTCATATTTAGGGTAAATATTGAAAAGAATTATAATGTTAAAATTATGAAGTTGCTTTAGAATTTGTTTGGTTTTTTTTTTTTGCATTTACATGATAAAAATCATAGCCAGGGTTTTTATTTTTCCTTTAAGTTATGTTCATTTGTTTTGTCTATACAATTGAATATGGTTTCAAATACAAACTCGCTAATATGGAACCACTCATACCAAAAGCAAAACATACATTTGGCTGCCTCCATCATACCAATTTAAGATAAAATGTTTCGCATGATTGCTGTTCATACAGAATCATGCATAGAATAATCCCAACGTAGCAGCAGTAATGTTTTTCATTATATTTACTTCTTTATGTTTATTTAATATACAAACAAGTTCTAATTATTCTCCTAAAACTAAGCAATACACTTATAAGGTTGCATGTTATAGCTGGTTGTTGGTTCTACAGAAAAGTGCCCAGTTGTTACAGATCATAGAAGTGTGCAGGCCTTTGCTGTTCCTCCTGTATTTTTCAAGAAACAATTTGACGTCATTATATATAATATTTAAATGTTATGTCAAATGAAGTTCAATGTTTATCTTTTTTATGATAAACATGATAAACCAATTAATATATACAGGTATATTAATTCATTATAAATTATATGAACATGTATATTTTCTTTAGAGTAAATTAGAATTAGAATTTGCAAAGTTAGTTATTGTGAAGAGTTTAAAGCTTTATCGAAAATGAATACCGGTAAATCATTAAAATACTTTCATCATGTTCTTTAAATTTCATTTTTTTTGTCTGCAGTTTAGTTCTTTCTGACCACTTCTTCATCATTATCTATGTGAAATATAATAAATGAAACAAAAAATTCTGTAATAAAACACTGAAGGGACAGTTATTTTCATCAGTAATGACAAGAGCCTTCATTTATCAAATTCCCTATCATAAATACCACAGAGAAGTCGGAAAGCAGAAAATGAAGTGGAAGTTTAATTCAATTTCAGCAATGATTTTTTGCTAACAATCCAGAGGCAGAGTCTGTTTTAGCGTTGGGATCAGCTGTTCCAAACGCTCCATTCTCTTGATTATTCATGGAAGTCTTTTTTTGAGTCCCTGGCAATCAACATTAGCCTTTTATGTCTAGAAGTGCACTCTGGGAAAAGTTATGCTCGCATGGCTTCTCTTCCTTCTCCTGTCTCTCCAGAGAACAGGAAGAAATTGGAAGGTTTCTAGAAAATTTGTCACATTGCCGATGGTGACTGATTGGTTAACTCACTGGTAACGGGTGAAATGAAGCGAAACGATTGGTCCGAATTAAAGATAAATGCAATTTGTAAAGTGGTCCATGTTATATACATATGACTAAAAATGTGTTAGAGTCTACACTTAATTTAACAGATTAACTGAATGAGTAAATCTGATACTCTGTATTTTTTTTTGTAACAACATACCAGATATAATTTCTACATAATGTTAAATGTAATCAGGGGAAAAGTGAAAATTACGGTAGAGAAAAGCAAAAATTACTGGATATGGGATATATTAATTCCTTCTATTAATGGGAATGGGACACTTTTATGTATCAATTTGGATAAAAAAGCATCTCCAAAAATATAATCAAGAATGGCATTTATTAATAAAACATGATTGATATTTTAAAAGTTTATGTTATTTAGCTATACTGTTAATAGAAAAATTTAAATAGTAAGGTGTGAATTTTAAAAAAAATCAGATTTATTTCCATAAAATTGTCACTTTAAAATGGTTTTAAAAAATATGCTATTGAAATTACTAATACAAAAGTTTTCCCATTTCATGAATTCTAACTAGAATTCTTACTATAGACAGTAACATGTACAGTGAAATACAGTACATAATCATCTAAATCGTATAGATACTCATTTCGTGACATGCAGGAAATGCTGTTTTATTAATCATCAAAGTTTAAACTTTATGGAATTGATTGACTATAAAATAATAAAATATGTGAATCTTATTCTGAAAAATGAGATATTTCAAGTGTTGATAATTCAAAGATATTAGAATTGACATGATAGCTAGGGGATATGCAACTGATAAATTTTTACTTGTTGCAACTAAGAATTTAATTGACAATTCCTGTGTTTGGCTGATATCAAGAGCTTGTTAGCGTGTTTATTAAGGCGATTCTCCGGAATAGTAAGCTCATATCACAGACGCATCATTTAGCCATTCCAGGTAAATTCTCCGTACCAGACTACAGTTTTATCGCCCGATGATTACTAAGCTCCAAGGACAAGAAAACCTTAATTGCCAGTTGTCGGATATCACAATCGTTAGAGAGAGACGTCGGATATCACAGTCATTAGCGGAGGATTCGAAAAGGAATCGCATGTCTACTAATCTGAGAGCCATAAAGATTTGTACAAGGATCGAGACAGAATGTGGACATCGCTATCACTTAAATTTATCTAATTTGGTATTTGTTATGATGCCTTAGTTTTCGATGATGGGCTTTCAGAAAAAAATGTGCAGGATTGATCATTTTTCTTGAGGTATTGGACAGATTATTTTCAGGATATTACCTTTTTGTTTTGTTTTTCTTTGAATGTTGTTTGAATTTATCTAATGATACAACTGTTGATCCTCAGTGTGCGATAGTATGACGTTTGATATCAGATATGGACATGCGAAAAAACTAGATGATTATGCAGTACTGTAGTGTCAAAATAACTTTATCATTCTATCAATCTTAGTTTGATTTTAAAATATGGTTTGTAAAGTTTGGGAGAATTCAAAAGCATATAGGAATTAAAAAAAAAAGAAAAGGACTATGTGCGGTTTTATGCATTTTTTGCCCCCAAAATCAAAGTTTTAGAAAGAGCTTTAAAAATAAAGAAAGATAGTTAAAACCACATTGGAAATAAAGGTGTAAAAGGTTACCACCACAGTGACGTCATAATGTAGTTATGACGTCATGAAGATTGCATTATTTTGATAAATTGATGTTAAGTAGCAAAATATGGGTGTTTTCCGATGGTTTTTTGACTTGGAAGCATCGAGCGCAGGCTTGCTCAAGTACCATTTTTTAGTATAATATGTATAACTATCTGAAGAAAAACATATGTCAAAATCGCACTTGAGCAGACCTGCGCTCTATACGTCCGAATGCAAAATATAGAGCAAAAATGAGAATATCTTCATTTTTTTGCAAATTTGCGGGAATCGGGTCATTTAGGTGACGTCATAGATAAACAGCGAGTGAGCAATGATGACTAAAATCAAGATGAAAGTTATAGGCATCCTCTATACAATGATTTGTGAAGATTTGATTTTTATACTATACTATTTAAAAATTGGTTAAAATCGGGAGCAGATATTTGACCATACCGCACATAGTCCTTTAAATCTGAAAGTATTATATTTTGCTTCAAACTTTTATTGATCGTACCAGCTGTTTTATTTATAAAATTGATATACCAGTACCACGATAATGATGAAAATAGTATGAAGTTTCAGGTCTATACTACTTAAAGTTTTCTCTTTTTCCAAAAAAAATTGAAATTTGTCATTATTCCCATTAAATCATATTTTAAACAAAATGTATTTTGAACATCAATCGAGATTTGCTGAATCCATGCAATAAAGAAATCTAATTGTTATCAATATATTGAGACAGCTTAGTAACGAAAAATCATTAAATGCTTTTGATAAAAGACTTGATAATGGAGGTTGTAAAAGCATTGATTTTTGAAACGCTGAAAAAAATCAAAACTTTGTGGTCTACTTCAAGATGGTAATCGTTACTTTAAGGAGAGGAAAAAAGGAAAAGTTTGAACATTTCTGCGGAAACTTTCCAGGAAATTGTAAAGCCATAACTTCGCCTAATGAAACAGCAGATGATTTGAGAAAACTTAAATCAATAGAAATCTTATGGCAAAAATCTGTAATAAAACCGCTGTAATCACCAATTTATCGCATCTTTATTTTAGTTGTTGTCGCTGTTCCGATTGGGTTTCAGGAATTATGAAACTCCCTAATGAGTCCAAATCATACTTTTCTTTACGCTTTGTGGAAATGGATGAGATTTTTTTTAACTCGAAAAACGTATCATCTGTTAAGTTTACATACGTCTTTGTAATGGAAAGAGCTACAGAGAAAAGATTACGGTTAATAATGCATCAGATTTTACCTGAAGTGTAGCTCTCACTCACGAACTGAAAGAGAATTAGCGAACATGCACAGGAATACTTTGAGGCATTAATGTGCCAGTCGCTGGCGTAAATCCAGATTTAGTTCGCTACAACACGTAGCCTTTCTCAGGACTTTACTTTTGTCTCAGAAGCCCTAGTATGGTATTAGCTGCTGACACGTAAATAGATCAACTTTCGTACAAAGCCTCGAGCATCATTTCCAAGTTATTTTGGTTTTGAAATCCCTCAAACTAGAAGTGAAACTTTTGAGTCTTTTTGATAAGCTCTGAGCTTAAAGACCAAGGTCTGGTTTTACTGCAGATGCAGGATATTTTATCATTAACTCTCATTATTCATTAATTTGCCCAAATTGCTTTGCATGTAGTATTAAATATGGAAATCCTAAACTTCTACATTTGGTGAATAATAAAATTTGAATAAAATTATTTCTTTGGGACCTAAAGTGGCAATTTTGAGCATTTCATTCAATCATTTTACAGCCATTTCACTTTCTTTTCATTAATATACCTAACGGTAGATATATTTTCAACTTACTTTTAATTCAGTACAAGAACTGTTAAACCTAAGTAATATGCCTTCTAATATTTTTCTATCCATGTCTTTATATTCTTTTCCAGGTGACTATTCATTGATATTCCAACATTGTGGTTGTTGGGGATGTCCAAATAGGCAGAATATAAACTGTAAGTAAGCCTTGCTGAAGCTATAAATATCATTTATTAATAAATTGTTTCCAAAATGGTATTTAGTTTACATCTTAATTTTAAATTATCATGATTATCCCACATACTTAACAATCTGAGTAAATATTTTGTTCTGTAAGATATACAGCAGTATGCATTAATGTAATGTGTAAATGTAATGAACTAGTGTACACATGGTTTTTCTTTCCCTTATGTTATTTTCGCCTTAAGTTAAAATATTTCTACACTTGCAAATGACTTCAAACCGTCTTAAATTCACCCAGATGCAGTTGTGTTAAAAGAGATACGTGTATTATTTGCAACAATGGAAATCGCCCAGTCTTAATTTCGCCCCATGACAACAAGGGCGAAAGGGGCAAAAATAATTAATACAGGGGCGAATGTTTCTCTGTAAACAGTAACCTATTTCTTCAATGCATCACCATTAAGTGATTGTTTAATTTTTAACATTAAGGATGACAGAATGACTTAATTTATAAATGTATGTTTTGGGGATAAAAAAAATATAGGTAGATCCTGTGTTTTATTATCTATTCTTTGTTTATATAGGGTGAAATCCATGCAGTGAAGATTGGTGCAATCCATTGTGCTTGTAGAGATCATATAGCAGCTAGTCGAAGAATATCTAAATGACTTGAAGACCTTCAGTTTAAAAAAAAAAATGAATTTTAATTAAAAACCGAGTTTGCATAATAAGACCCAATTAAAAATTCAGTCTAATGCTGGCCGTGTTGAAAAATAATGCACTCATCTGTGTGAAGGAAGACGATCTTAAAGGACACATAAACAAGTGACAGATTGTCAAGTTATTAATAACTCGCTGTATACATAACGGACACAAAAAAAACCTCAGCAGCTAGCTCAAGTGCGCTGATCTATCGAAGTCTACCAGCAATCAAAGGAGTTATATTTCGTCAAATCGGGAGAGATGGGATGTCCTTTGCAGCGCCGTTTGATATTTATTTCAGTGTAGATAGCTGGTGGCGTATTGATTTTTTTCCCTCTCTCTCTCTCTCTCTCCCCCTCACATTAGCTATTAGTCAGATTCTTCTTAAACGGTGACAGCGCAAAGCACTAATAAGGCAGACTCCAGGGAAAACAATCGAGGCCACTGGATTCTCACCGTGGGACTGTGTCACTGTCCCCAGAGGGATAGCTTACCTTGCAGACATATTTATACCTGTGAAAACGGAAGGAGAGCTGTAAAACAAAGTTCTTCAGGTGAGTGATTTTAATGGGAGACGACTCTGATGTTCCTACATGGCAATGTACAAAGTGGAACTTAGCTGTGCGACTTTGTTGTAATTTGTGTTTCTAGGGCGCATAGTTGTAGAGCCAGCTATAGCTAATGTGATGTTTTCATGGAGTAGCATTCCATTCTGATTGGCTTCACTAGTATTTTATATATTTATTTGATGGCACCATCGAGATTCATGTCGCAGCTAGGATCCCAGGAATTTGTCAATGAAATTATTAATTAACTGAAATGGAAGAGCATACCAAAAGATAATTGGTCAATAATTTGTATGAAATTGTGATGTAATTGAACAAGACAATTCCATACTCCGATACTTGAATTGCTGTAATATCATATTGTATTGTATATAAGAGAAAGCCTCCCCATACACAATGGTACTCAGTTGTTGTTTAGACTTCAGGAACAAGCATGATGAAAAATGCATGGACTTTTAATAGGTTTTTTTTTTTCATTCATTGAGTTGTTGCCATATTTTTTTTTTGCGTTAGTTACTAAAAATAAGCAGAGTGTTTCCATATTGGTGTTCTTGATTTTGTCACGCACTGCTTGTCAAAAAACTGGAGCATTAATGGGTGCACTTCTTCAAACCACTGATGGAGGATATATTTTTGGTTAATTCAAGATATATTACTCAACTCGAGAATGAAGAATCTAAAATTAGATAATTGGCTAATTAAAATCTGGATCCCATTTAATCAAAGGTAATGCATTTTGTTTTAAGCTCAGCAAAGTTCTGCTGATCAAGTATTAAAACGACTATGATGAAGTTAGATCATGTTTGATGTACTTTTTATTTTGCCATTGAGGATTATAGAAAACCTTTATAGTCTATTAAATTGATAATTAAATGATTCTTACTGCTCAGATATACTGAAACCATTTTAAACCGATGCAATACAAATTTGTCTGATAGAGTTCATTGTCTTTTAAATTAACATGACAATATAATGAAGCAAACAATCAAAATTTCACTTTGTTGGTAAATTACATTACAATTCAAATACCACTTCAATAAACAAACCCATCTTTAAAATTCTAGACTTTAATGAAGAGTCCTATAATGTTGAGTGAATTAGTGATTATGATATAATGTTAATTGTTTAAACAAAGTTGTACATCTTTTTTTTTCCCTGCAATTTATATAAGTTTTATTTATAATATTAATGTCATATATTATAATGTCAACATCAGACTTCAGACTTATCATTTCATAAACTATTTTTGGGGGGTTTTTTTTGGGGGGGGGGGGGTAATAATTATTTAAAAATTGATGTTATAAGAAATTTTGATACTCTCATTAAAATCAGAATTTTTAAATTAAATGATGCCGGTGATGATTATATCTAAAATTAAAGGTTTTATTATTTAGAGAATAGTGATAAAATGTAATAAAACAAAGTAATATAAAATTAAGTCAATTAAGTAACGGTAAATTACCGTCGGTAATGAAAAAGGATACTTGTAATTAATTCTATTTATATCAGTACAGAGATTAAAATCCTGTATAAACTTATTATGTCTTCAAAATAGCTTTATGATCATGCATGTATATCATCTTTCAGGGGAAAAGTTTTGAAGCAGGAAATCAATTTTTGAGCATTAATTATGGTAGTCTAAGATATATGAAAAGAATCCAACTTGATTTAGGTATCCGTGCATGATTATAAATATCCTTATATGTGTCAGGAGTGATTGGGGGAGGTACTCTCATTAGGGAATATGAGATCCAATTGCTACGTGTATCCTAAACCTTGTAGGGAATGGATAGGATGTAATCCTAACCATTATCCTTATTATGATGTAGGATGATACAAATTGACTGTTATCCTTACCTACCTTAAATATCATCTAGTTTATTCACAGAGAAAGAAAAGAGAATTATAAATTTCATTCCACGACATTCTTACTTTAGAAGAAAATTCCTTAATATATAACTTGAGATACTATAGTACATGTATTGAAGAAATTGGTAGAATTAAAAGTCTTAATTAGTCCATCTGATATCATCCTATGGAAGGATATGAAACCATGCAGTTATTTAACCAGTACCTCTCCGTAAATGGAGGAACTTGAGGAGAATACATTTAATGTACAGGAATTTAAGAACTGAGAAAATATTAACTTAAATCTGTAGCGCTGCAGGAAAATTCAGGAATTGACATGTCAAACTGAATTTTCTTGTAGAGCTATATAGATCTGCAGCCAAAAAAATATATAAATTCAAATAGGTGCTTATAAGTTAATTTGCAGCACACATACTATTATCAATGATAGATAATGAGCATGTGGTGTTGCTTTGCAATTTCACTTTGTAGGTTGATGAAATCTTATAAGTTTACTTAATGGATTTAATCATTAAAAGATTAATGAACGATTTGAAACATGTTTTGATTAGAGTATGAAGTGAAATTCCTTCAAATACACTGTATTTAATGGCCATGATTACTGTACAGTAGTTAAAAGTAATTGGTATACTAAATGCTTTTAAATGGGTCCTAAAGGTTTAACTGATTAATCCCATAATAAAGTGAGAAACAAATGGTGATTTTTTAAAGTAAAGAGATTATAGAACAACAAACGGAGGTTAAAAGATTTATTTCATTTTTCACTTGAGGGTTTAATTACTGTGTGACTGTTAAGGCTCTGGAAATTAATGAAGAAGTAAGTCACTGTGTGAAAATGGGTGTTTAACGAGATTGAAAAAGATTTTGAATTCCAAGCCAGCTGGGAAAACGGCCAATCGAAGGAAACTTTCTCATGACCTATCTGAAAACGCACCGATTGGGAATTCTCACTTAATAAGGTCAATAAAAGCTTAATCATATAATATAGTTTTATTTTTGTCTTTCAGGAAATTTTACTGCAAACGGCAATTAACATTACTGAACCATATGCTGGAGAGAAAAAGATCCAAGGTTTGTGTAGTCATGTACATTTAATTATTAATTAATTTTTTCTGCATGATCATTATTCGATAGTGTTCATATGTGTGTAATAGGCTGTGTGTCCTCTTTTACAGTTACAGCTCAATACAGCTGTGGCAACCCTGAGAATATCGTATTTTCTGAGTGATATTGTCAAATCTTTTATCCCCGGGGACGGTATGCACCATAATACTGTGCACGAAGACATTATTTCGAGACTCCCTTCCACACTACATTATTTTTGAATGCATATTACATTTGTACAAGCGACGATATCCATGATCCCCAAAGTCTTTTTCTATCAATTTTTAATCGAAGAATAATGAAACTTGGCATTAATGCTTCGTAAAAAAGGCATTATTCTGTAGCGACCAGATGTAATAAAGTTGACGTGGTAATGGATTAGATATGAGGCAATATGAGATGAAAATTAAACATTCCAAGTCATGTCCCCCCCTTCCTTCCAAAAATAATATGTTATTTGAATCATTTTACAGAAATTTACTTAAGAAGAGTTTATTTCAACATTTTTAAAAAATCTATGTTGATTGGCGTTGTTATAAAGGTTGCTGACATTGCAGAAAAATTTTCTTTGCAATATCATTTGAAAATTTAGAGTTGTTTTTACCGGAGGTGTTTATCAATCTTTATAACCCATAAGCTTTTTTATGAAGAAATAAAGGAATTTTTGATTCTTGGGACCAGTAAGTATAATGAAAGGAATTCTTATCATGTCCCTGTACCTTATAATGCTGCAATTCAGGACTTTGATTTTTATGATTTTACAAAAGTGGCTATTGTGACTTCGATGTCTACTGCAGGAGTGCTAGAGCCTGTATTTCTAATTTCAAGTTGACCAGGTTTGTTACTGATATGAGCTTAAGAATAGAAAATAAGTCAACAAATTCACCATCAGATTTGTCATAAATTTTTAGAAATGATATTCTAAGCTATAAACTATTACTTAGAAAAAACAAATTAAAAAATTATTTTAGCTTGAAAATTTTAGCATTCCTATATGTTAATACAGAGCTCTTCATATAAAGAAGATCAGTTTGGTCTAAAATTGGCTATGACTATTCAGCCCTCCTAATGCTCAACAACTTGTCACATTTCTGTTGAATGTCCACAGTTTAAGTTGTACTTGATCTTGTTGATGGAAAATTGACATGCAAGAGAAGGTCTGGCCATGAAGGAGTCTCACTGACTGTTGATATAAAAAATGAAGGAAAATACTGCAATATGTCATTGTACATGTCATAATAAAAGACCAGTTTGAGGTTTAAAAATTTTTAACAAAGATCATCACAATTGTTCAATCATGTTATTAAATAAGATCAGCGACTTTTACTATGATAATAATATCACCTAATTATGTAATATAAGCAAAAATAGAACAGATTCAAACTTGAGGAACAGTTACAAGTCTTCTGTCTGAATTAATGTGTGATCTATTTTAATTAGGATTATGAGCGAGAAAAAAAATCCAGATTGAAAAGTTTTGATAAAGGTTTCTAGTGGTGACTGCTGTAGTTCCATGTTTAATGTCCTCTGTTTGTATTATGAATTGTTGTTTTTGTGCGGAATTCTTATGACATGCATTTTATGGATTCTTTTTTTCTATATGAATACCAGGTCCTCTCGTATTAATATGCGTCATCTGGTTAGCTGCAGAATTTATTGTGCGGAACAGAGAGGGATTTATATTTCTCCCCTTGTACAGCTACCACATGTTGTGTGGAATCTAGTGAGTCAGTTGAAGTCTGAGTGTTAAGCTCATGATGAATATACCACTGTAATGTTAATTGATGTCTTTTGTTCGACAGGAAGGTAGAAATGATGTTATATAGATATGCCTGTTCAAAGGTGTACAATGGGTGGTACATTGGGGGTCTATGTAATCAATGTTGGGGATAAAGCGGAGCACATGCTACCAATGTGACAGATGATGAGACTCTCAGAGAGAGAGAGAGAGAGAGAGAGAGAGAGAGAGAGAATGATAGTGTTAGGAATGTTGTCAAGTAAGGATTTTACTTTAGAGACATAAAAAGAAGAGAGAACGTAAAAGGATGGAAAAGTATAGGTCGAGATGGAAAATCAGAGAGAGAGAGAGAGAGAGAGAGAGAGAGAGAGAGAGAGATACTTTTTTCTCTGCCATTTTAGCTGTCATTATGAATTTCAAAGATTATATGCTTGCCAGTCTCCTTAATGTACATGAACAGAAGTATATTTCTGGACCAGTTAAATAACATACAGATTGGAGGATTTCTTTCTTTCTTTCTTTTTAGATTTAATTTTATATTCTGTGAACAAAATTTTGCCTTAAAATATTTGAAATATTCTTTCTTAATTAAAATGTTCTTGTTATGGTTATATTGTACAATTTTCTTTGAGAGAAATGTTCTAATTAATTCTATGAAGAGAATAAATAAAAATGGTAATGATACCATTGTGTTCAATATTATCATAATTGTTTCAATAGATTTGACAGCTATGCTGGATGGTTATAAGCAAATTAGATGTTCTTTTGTTTTTCAATTGCACACTCATGCAGCTTTGATATAATATTCGACCCTCTTAAGAGTTTGGTGTTATGTACTGAAGAATGAATACTGTATAAGTCTTCTGTCTGGGCTGAAGTTGTTGCTCGTATAATGTTTTAAGAATTACTTGTAATACATCGCTCAGATAATAAACTAATCACCTTTATTGCATATACAGATCTTTGAAAAAAGATTTCGATCAGTTTAACCCAGACTAACATTATGTTAACAATATTGGAGTTAATGATAAATGTTAACTGAAAGTCCTTTTAATTGATACTTAGTTAATGCTAGTACATTTAGAAATTGCATAATATATATTACTGGAAACATTGATATATTGATTTTTTAAAATTAAATATTATTTCATTTCAAAGAATGTTTCACAACTCCTCCCAAATTTGTTGATATAAGTAAACTTCCAGCTCATGCAGTTATACAATTTGGTAAAATTATTGTGATTAAATTGAAAGCTTTATTACATTGTATTAATAGAAATGAGAGAGAGAGAGAGAGAGAGAGAGAGTTATAATATCAGTTAAGAATTGAGAACATGTGATGACTCAGAGAGTCAAAGAGAGAGAGTCGGAAACAGAGAAAGAGAGACAGACAGACAGACAGACAGACAGAAGGAGAGAGAGATAACAACAGGAAGAGAACATGTGATGAACATGAAACTCCCACTTAATCAAAGTGATGTCTCTTTCTCTCTTCCCAGAAAATTGGTCATAATAAGACGAAAACCGTGTAAGAAGCAGCCATTAGGTAATGGCTGAATGGAGAGTTAAGTTTAATAATTACAGTTGTCATTGCATTACTCCGTCACAATTTCCCTGACTGTTAGCTGGCTTCCTGCTACTTTCTAAATAGGATTTCACTCGGCTTTGTATACAGTGTCGACAGCCTCTTCTTCAGTCAAATGGTCCTCTGCGGTGAAAATTATTCACTTGCGACAATTTGAAGGCGGAAGATTTCTTTTGTTGTCGTGACGGTAGGTATTTATATACCAGTAGGGATAAGTTTCTGCTACATACATGTACTGCAACAGCGGCTTTTTGCGATATTTTTTTCTAAATTTTGAAAACAACTTAATTTGCTGGTCACTTCTTTTGTCCTTGAAAGGTACACTGTATGTAAAAAATTAGTTGCTGGTGTAATAGCTTTTGCAAGACATTTATTTTTTTAAAAATGGGAATTGGAAAACATTTGTTGCCATTACGATACAAAAAAAGGGTTTGTTAAATAAATGATGTCGTGTAAATTATTGATCTGTAATTATCATGTTAGAACAACCTTTTTAGGTAAATATTAGAGGATTCCTTCTTGCTTATATAAACTCAATTTTCAGCTGTTTCTGAGCATCAAAAATGTCCAATAGCTATAAAAAAAAACGGTTTTTTATAAACACTGTAATCATTTTGAAGCTTTTATTTTTAAATCTCATTAGGTATAGATATGGCATTACTGCAAATAGGTATTTCCAGTGTTACTGACTATGAAGAAAATTATTTAACTTAGTGTCATCTGCAAGCATTTTCTTGGCACGTGAAGGCAATAGTTTCCTTTGCATAGAGTTTGTCCTGTGCAGTTTTTAATTGCAACCGTGCATCGAGATTATGCATATTTGTGATGAAACTATTTTAACTACCGTATTAAAGTAGTGTCATCTGCAAGCATTTTCTTCGCACATGAAGGCAATAGTTTCCTTTGCATAGAGTTTGTCCCATGCAGCTTTTAATTACAACCATGCATCCAGATTATGCATAAATGTGGGGAATATGCCGGCATTGTGTCAGATAAGTGTCTTAACGTAAGGGTACAGTCAACCCTTTGAGATGCAGGAAGTTACCGTAAGCTTAGCTAAGTACATTATACTTAAAGTGCAGTGCGACTTATTAAACTTTCAAGGCTCTTGACATATTTATAGTGTCAATTTCATTGGGATGTTTCTGATTTCATAACATTGATTAAGTTATAATTAATATCTTATGTCTTAATTTTAAGGTGGACAGTATAGAACACCTCCATATTGTAACATGTTTCCGATCGAAATAAACAAAAAAGTCAAGTATAATTTTGAAAATCTTTTCTTTCACGAAATTGTTACCTAACAGTGTAGCATAGTTGTTTCGAGCGTTAACTATGAATCTGTAAGTGATGAGTTCGAATCCAGCTGCAGGGTTTTTTATTATTTTTACCTTCCCAAAATTTTTAAAAAAAATTTTTTGGGTCAAATATTGTGAAATTTGAAATTCTAAAACTGTGAAAGTATTTTGATCATTGTGTTCTTTTATCCACATGCATTGATATTAACAGGTGTCCCATACTTCAAGTAACCTTAATTACATACCCGGTACATGGATTTTATGTCTGACAATTTTTTATCATACATTTTATGTCTGACGAATTCATAAAACTTGGAATTCAGTTTTTGATATTAGTGAAATTAATAATGAAACCTTCCGAAGCACTACTCTATTTCAAAAGAGTTGTCTAGACAAATTTTCCTTTGCTGTTTCATACAAAATATGATAGTTTTGACATAGATATTTTCCTTGCTGTTTTATAGAGAATTATAAGGAAGGTAATGTTGACATATATACTGGTAGCAGAAAATCATGGAGGTTATATAATATGAAAGGAAACAAGTATGAAAGTGGACATGAGTAGTACTCAGATAAGATAATTTAAGCTATACTGATGTCAGATCTCACAAAAAAATCAAACTTGGCGGTCTTTTGAAGTTATCGATTTCTGTAGTAGGATGAACAATGGTTAGCTTTTATGAATCAGTAGTCTGTATTATACATGCACTAAACTTTCTAATAAATGACATAAAAGTTTATGATTTCATAAAAGAATTCTGATATTTTTTCTTCTAATCCAACGAAGTAGTCACTAAATTATAAAAATAAGGAAATAGGTTTATATATAGAACTGAACATTCTCAGATGAAAAAAAAAATGTAAGAACTGCGTGAACTTTCAAAGATAAGGAAAACAGATGAGCAATTTTTTGTCAAATTGCAACAGAATTTCATCTGCTGAGAGTATAATATGATCTGCTTTTCTGAAAGCTTATAGATTCAGTATTATATTTGTACAAGATCTGGTATATTCCTTAATGCTGAAATTCTCTTAGTTTATGTTTGTACAAGACTATGTATCAATACGGCAACATATTTCGTCCCCTCTGGACAAATCCAGATTGTGATGTTAATATCACACTGTGGTCATCAGGCAACAAGAGAATTTCCCTAAATTCTCGCCCCGTAATCGTATTACAATGACGTCCTAATGCGATTGGTCGTCACAGATGTGGTCCTGTTTCAATGGCATCCTTTGTTCAAACACGGGAGCTTCCAGTTGATAATATCTTCTAGGAAATCTGCTGTCCAGTTCAAGCTTTCTTCTGAGCTGTTGGACTATTTCCTGTCCCGTAAGGCTTTATTGTCAAAGAAAATGTCAATGTTCTTGGTCAATTTTTGTTCAACTCTCACAGTCTTTGTAGTTATTACCAGGTACTGCAAGGCTTTAAGTCAAGTTTCTCTTTCATTGTATAATTAGGGTCTTCCGTTTCCAACGGAAGACCCTCTTGTTATTCTATTGTTTCTTTTTATTATTATTTTTTTTCTTTTTCTTTATTTTTCTGACTTTTTCAAAGCTTAATATTTCAAAAAGTTTTCAACAGATTTTCATTAAACTTTCAGGGATAATGTAGCATTATTGTGCCTCAAAGATGTTAAATTTTTAACTGCAACGTCACTTCAGTTTTTACGTTACGTCAATTTTTAAATTTATAAAAAGTGATTTTGTCCAGGGCGTTTTTCAAAAATGCTTAAAAATAGAGACTTGAAATTTTCTGTGTTGAAGCATTAATCGTTTTTATTTAGACATAAGGCTGGAATTTAGTTTTCGTCACTTCCGGTCTAAACCGGAACTGTTTTAAAATTTTTGATTTTTCGACTTTTTTGTTTCAATTAAAAATGTTTCTGAGGTTTGTAGAGTTGGTTATGCTGAACACGAAACTGAAATCCGTTTGATAATCGGACGATGCATTACAGAGATATCGGTGTTTAAAAATTGATTTTTCCGGAAATTTTGATTCCACGTCCTTGGTTTAAAAAATAGCGTAATGTTCAAAGTAAAATTAACTCCTACCAAAAATTATTGTTAAGTCGTACTGTAAAACATTCGGATTTTTTTTGTTAAGTCGATCTTGAAATCGGAAAGGTTTTTGTTAAGTCGTACTTAAAATCATTCGTATTTTGTTTAGTCGTACCAGGAATAATTCGATTTTTTCATCTTTTTATTTGAGTTACTCTTGTTATTGGTTTAAGAGTTCTGCTTCTTACAGGAACTTCCAATTTTACTTCCGACATTAACGGAAGACCCACTCGTTGCTTTGCAACGAGCTTTGCTCTAGTTTGCTTTTGGGTTATTGTAAGGTTTTGAGATATTTTCATGATTTGCAATATATCGAGTCTGAGACACAGAAAATAGCAGAATTGCAGCATTTCTTAATATCTTTATGGATTTATAAGTTTATAAATTAGGTTAAAATTAGTTCTGATGCACTTATATATAAAGATGTATTAATGTGTTCTACCTACATTGTAGCTATTGATAATAGTACATTATTGTTATATGATCAGCTGGAAGAAAATGAAATTAGAGATACAAACAATCAAAACAACTGAAAAAAAGAGATAATGTTATAATGGTGTTTGACATTCAATACATATTAGATTTTTATGTTCCTCTAAATTAATAGATATGATACATTCCTTGTAATTCTAGCTAATTATCATGATTTATTTTGCAATTAATAAAAAAGTAGTTTTTTATTTCCTGTTGATTTTTCCATTTTGCAGCTGTTTTCCAGGTGCTTTAATAAGACAATTTGTCTTTTAAAAAAATCAGTTGTTTAGTTTAAAGGCACATTGTTTTTATTCGTAGTGATACATACATGTAACATTTCAATCCTGATAAACCACTTCATATTCAGAGTTTATGGTCAAAACACAGTGAGATAGAATTCAGTGTTCCAGCACATATACCAACCACAATATCGATATCTATTTAACAGTAACAGAAAAGTTCATATGTACCACTAGAGTAGCCCAAAGGTCTTTTCCCGTGCAGTAAACCAAATTCATTAATATAGCACACACTACCACAGTACCTGATCATGATAAATGTTTTAGTAAACCCACACACACACCACAACAACCACCACAAAATACCACAGACTACCACATTTTCTTTATCAACTATTACCCATTATCATTGTACATGTACTGCAACAGTTAATTAAATAATTGGCTCTGTAGTTTGAAATAATTCATAGGTAATTGATAAACAAGTTTTGAATAATCTACCAAAAAAAACACTTGTTTTGAAAAAAGATTTTCTGCCAGAAAATAAAAAGATATAAAGAGGCAATAACACTTTCCATACACTGTAATTGCTGCAGACATCAGCAATGTGCAATGAACTGTTCTTTCAGACAATTAAAGTAATGTATGTAATTCCGCGAATCTTGAGGATCATGTTTACCAGAAAGACATTTTTCAATTCCTCATTCCTCATGTTTAACAGGTAGTCTGCTTACATAAGGACAGAGATGCATGTATATTTTTGTTTATCAAAGAAAAATTACATTTGGGTTTTGAATGCCGGATAAAGTGTCTAATTAAAGAAGCCCACCTCAAAGAACTGTAAACATTTTAATCTATTAGCATGCTAAGTCTAATTAATTCTGTTGTTTTTGTCAGTTTGTCAGGCATATAAGAATTACTTTTAGATATCTGTGCTCAGTTTCTGGTTGAAATTTATTGTAAAAAGATTATCAAAGTGTCATGAAGGGAAAAAAAAATGTTAAAATTAATGAAGATCTACCAGAAAAATTTGGGTCATGGATATTGTTAATTTAGAGAAGTGGACGGGCAATTAGGTCACAAAGTGAAGAGGAGGAAATTAAGATTGAAGTTTTTTTTCTTCAGACAAGGCAGCATCTAGCTTATAAATACAGTATGCAAGTGACTTAATCAACAGGTTTGTCTTTGTAAATGCATTGGCACAGAGTTGTATTAGAAGGTATGATAAATGTCTGCATACTGGAATGTGTATTGTGCAGAAATCTTAAAAAGAATTGGCATCAGATAATGGTTATACTGACTCATTAAATGAGCAATCTATTTCTATTGTATAAATAAACAAAAAACACATGTTCAAGTAGCAAGTCTGCATTATTAGGCTCTATAAGTATTGTAATAATTTCTCTGCTTGTATGAAGGCATTGATGGCATGCAATTGTTTCACTTTGTACTTGTTTGTCTTTGACATAATGTCACTGACAGATGTTTATTGACAATTTGAAGATATTTATTTCATACCAAGCTAAATAATGCATTATACACACTGCACAATTTGTTTAAATGTATATTTTTAATGACTCATATTTTCACGGCCAAGTTAACTGCTCAAGGTGCTCTCAGAAGCGTGAACTTAAAAATGGAGTATAAAATTTCCTTCTTCAACTAATATTTATAGACGCCATGGCATGTTAGACACAGCAATACAGGGTGTAAATTTGCATGCATTAAAAAATCTTTAATTTTTCGAGATCCAGACAACGGAAAAATAAAGATTACGTTTTGTACACAATAGATATATAGCCACTTGGAGCAGATTGTGTTGGGAGATAGGCATCTCATGTTGCCTTGTCAAAACCAAGATGTATCTACGCTGTTTGTGATGTTATCACGATGTTCAGGAGCAGATAAGCCTATCTGTAAACACGGAATTGTGGAATGTTTACGCATTCAGTTCCATTAAAAGTACAACTTTTTGTCTGTGTTTTACGGAGTCTGTAGTCTTTGTATTTTTTTTAATCTTCTCCAAGAGGTAAATATTTTTTGGTTGTTTTACATGTGTCAGCCATTTATGATAGACTTTCAATTCATGTACAAATGTTACAGCTATGATATAGCCAGAGGAAACGCTGGGGATAACATTGAATTTCATTAACGTATTTCTCTTGATTTATGATAGTATATGGGGGTATTTTTCCAATGAGTTGGGTATTCCCTATTCTTGAGCCTTGGTGCATCTTGGTTTTCGGTCCACTTCGCTCCCCATAGTGAAGTGAACCGAAAACATTTGGCTATAGTGAAGATGGTCTCGGTGAGGAGTCTGGTAGAGTCAGATAAAGAACACAAGTCGAGTTGGATGAAAAACTGCATGTACAGGTATATCATCACAAGTATAAGGTGCATATAACATCAGAAATATTAATTATTCAAGTTTATATCTAGTATCCACTGCTAATCTGCAAATTGAGACAAACATGATCAAATTTTTGATGTACTATTCTATTAATACATGAATCATATCTTTAACACAGTATATAGTATCTATAGTATCTGTATGATTAAAACCAGATGTTTGATATGTTAGCCCAATATTTCATATCAATCCTGGCTTAATTCCTTTGTGTACTACATATAGCAACAAATTGGTTTTGATTGGATTGCAAATTGGATGTGCCTGGAAGATTAAATTTGTTAGTACAAATAACATAGAAACTGCTGCTTTTTTATTTGAGTGACTTCCCTTGAATGGAATCTACAGTACCGCAATAGAAGTAACTTCTTACATTGAAAAACAAAATGACTGGGTTTGTTAATGGTGCTGTTTTTGAAAATTAAGTTTCCTCATCACTAGTAAAAGATTTTATTCCCTGTATCCTGTTTAGTTAAGTGAAAAAAAATGATAAAATTTGCACAGCTATCAACAGAGAAACAATTTACAAAAGTACTTTAGTGTATGAAACTTGTACTTTTTGTGCAGTAATACATGTATATATTTATGAGCATATAAATATATGTTATAGGTTTGAAATAAATATTTATTATTTTATGTCAACAAATGTCAATGTCAGTAAAACACATGTATAGAAAAAATGACACCAAAAAAATGCCCTAAATATTCTAACAGCTGCTGCTTGATTTAAAGTATATTTAAAAAAAAAAATGCAGGTATCAGCTTTTTAATTCATTTTATCCAACACTTCATTCATTATTTAAAATGGCTGAGCACCTAGCTTGTATATTGGAAAGTTGAATAATAAATAATTGCTAATATAGCCAAAAATGATTAAATATTGGTTGGCAATGTTGAATTTGCAACAATTGATGTTCTAGAAATGCATGATCATGCATAGGTTTATTATAATAGCTGTATTGCCTTTAACAGTGAGCTGCCATTTTTATTCTTGTAGGATAATAAGACAGGAAAAAATATATAAATAATTAATTAACCACATGTAAACATTGAGTTGATAGCGCATATAACAGAAAAGGAAATTAAACCATTGATTGCATGTCATGCATTTAATTTCTGTCGGGAGCCTGGGGGGTTCTATTGGGTTTCCAGTGCTACCATTGTAATTAGTTAATAATTGATTGCGTAAACAGACAGCTCCTCAGGTGCACAATGGGAAAAAATATCATTTTGTAATGATTACCGACAGAGCAAATAAACTGAAGTGTTTCCTGAGCAGCATGCCCTTCCTAAGGGAAAGTTCTCCATGTTGACAAATGGGCTTCATAATCTTGGGCTTTTCCCTTCCCATTATGATTATCACAATAATAGAGTCTTGCTAATTATGGCAATGCCAGCATGGTGGCTGTTACCTATAGGTAGGTTGAGTATATAACGAAGGGAGCAGAATTCATATTCTATTTGACCATATTTTTACCTTTAGTTAATAATGATGTAAATATTTGATCATATATTTTATCTATAATGTGACTGGATTGCCCGAGAAAACACGACACTTTTAAAACCACTGAACATAATTCATATTATCCTGATCGATGCAGCAAGATCCAATCTCAGACCAGTAAAATAGGCTATACCAACTGGGCTGTCTGATTGCTTCCTGTGAGTTGCCATATTCTTTCCCTATTAAAGATCTTTGCATCCTAATTTCTTAATCAGCTTTGTATAACTTGCAGTATACATGTACCACCAATCCGAGGGTTGCAGTGGTTATTGTGTGTACAAAATGTAATGAGATGTGAAAAAAAATGATGGACCACTATAGTGCTGCCCTTCAGAGACCGCGATCTTGAATCTGGACCCTTTGGATCTTGAATCTGGGCCCCCTCAGTCTCCATTTAGGTATTCTTTGCCAAGCAACTACATGTATTTAAAACCCTCTGAGATCAAACCATCAGTGCCTGAAAGTTAAGTTTTTAGTAGTAAAAATACATGACAATTCATCATGTTTTGATGAATTTGAGAGTCCCAGTATATTACATTATTACATAAAAACTTATGTCAGTTATAGCTTTCAAATTTACACTACTGTGATTTATATTGTGAATTATATCTTGGCCACATTTTATCTAAAAATGGAACTCTGTGTTTGATTTAAAATATGATTTGGGCTATATTTAAAAACATGCTCTTGTTTATGATATCACAAATATGATAAATCAGGCTGCCTGTCAAGAAATCCTCTGGATTTGTGATAGGGATGTGAAGATTTCAGTGGTAAAGAAGAGAGAGTTTTACATGGGTGGGCCCCAACTTCAAAAGAGTCTCTTGGGCGGCCAAAGATTTATTGCTGGATGAGGGTGCCCCTGGCTTTTAAATGGGGTGGTGTAATTACAGAAAAAGCTGATTCGAGGCAAAATAGTGAGGTATAATTCATTTCTTTTCATCATTCATCAGTTTATGCAGTATATGTACATATGAACATGTAAGGATTCTAACGAAGCCTCATAGTTGAAATCTAATGTATATGTAATTGTATGCTAATACTCCAGCCTTTTCATTGTCTTACTGACAATGCAATGAACTTTCATGTAAGGTTAACATTGAAAAAGATTTTTCTTCAGTTTTAGATTTGCATTGTATTATAACATTTCGTTACGATGTTTTTCAGAAACTGCAGTGCAATCTAACATTTTATTTAAGTTTGCACCATTTTAAATTTGCCCTTGATGTTTATAAGAGGCAAATTTTAAATAAAATGGTGGCATGTATTTTTCTTTGTTTAATGAAATTTTTAATGAAAATATTGCTGAAAAAAATTATAAGAAAACATACAACTTTTTGAAATATATTAAAATATGCATGTCGATAAGGAATGGAATGTAATATACTCAATTTTTAATTAAAAAATGGATTTCAATTACATGTACTGAAAATGAATTTGGCATGTAAAGAATTTGCATTTTCTGTGCATTTTAAAAGATTTAGAGTTGATGATCTCAACTTGGTTGATTCATGTAATTGTAGACATTGAAAAAAAAAGAGCAAATCCCACCAAACAAAAAAGAGGTGTTAATGGTGTTATAAATCAGTTTGGAATCGGTATTTTGATCATTGTTGAATATTAAAGGGACTTTTTACAAATAGCGTAATCCCTTTGAGCCTCAGATAATTGATTGGGAAACACGCACATAAAACAAGAGAGGAGGATTCTGGGCTTGCAGCGATTTTCAAAGCTGTCGGAGACCCGCTATTGCGATCGCTCAGGCTACATAGCAGGCTGAGCCAACTAATTTCAACCAATTCGTGTCAGAGTTGTATAAAACATTTTTGTAGCTGGTAATCCTATAATGGGATTATAAACCACAAAAAGTGCCAATTTATTAAAAACTGGAGACGGGAATTGAAAAGAAGGTAATTGAATTTCAGACTTTAAAGCTCAAATTGCTAATGTAACTGAAACTGGATTCGCGTTGAAATCCGGTGGATAATGCAAAAGGGGATGTACTCATCTTTTCGTATTTGCTCCGTCCGACGATATATTTGAAATTCCAGGTGTTGGTGTTAATATTACCACTGTCACCAAAGCCCCTTAAAATGTCCTTTAGAAATTCTATTCATCTGAAGGAGAGGGGATATATGTCTCTCAGCAAACATTTTGATAACTCGGTGTATTTCTGTTTACATTTTTCAAGTAGATAAAACATGACATATTTGAAGTCAAAGCACATCCTGCCGTCTGGATCAGGCAGATGATACTTAATATTTTATTTATTGTGTAAATCAACAAAAGAAATGCATGTAATGTTTGTGTGTGTGTGTTAGAGAGAGAGAGAGAGAGAGAGAGAGAGAGAACTAATGTCAAGTAGTTGTCAAATGCATACGATACAAATATGATATGGCATGAAAATTATTGATCAAGTTTCCAGTGCATCTAAATGATTGTCATATTAATAACAGAATTTTCCTCTATAATCTCTTGAAAACTGAAACAATAGTATATTAAATAGGATCCTGATTGTGTTACATCTCAATCCTGTACAACTTTTCCAGCATTGAATTCATATAGAAATGTGTGGAGAAATACAGTGTATATATGATATCATATCGTATAATATTGAGAGAGAGATTATAAAGTCAGAAAGAAAACTGATACTCAAGAAAGCATAATAGAATTCCCAGAGTGTGCTTTAAGATCACGCCAATGATCTGGGATTTTAAAAGAAGTTTTAAATCTGAAGCTGTCGAGGTGAATGTACAGATATATTATACACAGAAGGATGGAGATGTTGGAGATTTCATCAAACTGTTAATGCAGTTTCGAAAGAGATTTGTGGGGGCTCTGTTGTGGTACTGCGTTTGTGGATTTCTTTTTGTTTGAGGTAGAGTTATATTCCTTATAAATTATTGACGAAGATATCGTTGATTGGAATTCTTCTAATGGACCTAAAGTAGGTGTCAAGTTTGTTTTTTTTTTATGTTTTTTTTTCCTTCTATTAATTGCATTTAGATTTTCAAGGTATATGATTGTTATCAGTCTAGTGAAATTCAAGATGCATTTGATGCATTTATTTTGGTTGTGTGTGTGTTTTCAGTATAATTATGATATCTTTTTTTTTTTTTTTTGGGGGGGGGGGAGAATGGGTGGGGTTGTACCAGTATTATACTTTTAATATGATATGTAAAATTGGATGCATTAGATCTGTATAATGTACATGTATTTGATTGGTATCAGATGATTTAATATATACAGCATTTAGTGATGTAAAACTGACACTCTTTTGAGGACCTTAATGTCATTTTGCAAACCCAATTCACCCCACCCTTTGAGGAATCATAAGCAGAAAACATTTCAGGAATGGAATTCAAGGAGGCTGCAGATCGGCAACAAATTATCTATCAGATCTGTCTCAAACTTTTAAAAATGATATTTGTTGCCATAAAACATATTTAATGAAGAAAATACAAATATTTGTGGCCATAAAACATATTTAATGAAGAAAATACAAATATTTGTGGCCATAAAACATATTTAATGAAGAAAAAATATTTTAGATATAAATTTGAACATTTTTTCTAAATTTTTTATGCACAGCTCTCCATCTAAAGGAGGTAAATAATATATACTGCCTAAAACTGGATTTGACCACCCAGCCTTCTTAATTTTTTATTTATTTTTTTTTATATAAAAATCAAATAATCATGCAATCATGACAGAAAAAGGGGAGAAAACTGTAAAAGAAGGAGGGAAAATATGACGCCTTCTCCATGGAGCTGTGATTTATGGAAGGAAGCAGAACTGAGCTGGCTGTAGTCAGTTTTATGATCGGCAAATCTCCAAAGGAAGGAGGCTGATAGACAATGATTAAATCTCTCAGGACAAAAACCCAATAATTACCAGCTATTAATGGTCCGATTGTGTAGAAGCAAGGGGCTGTAATGCTGAGAAAATAAGAGAGGATCCAGCACTTATATTTTTTTTATATTGCGTAAATTATAAATTCAGAAGACTATGAGTTGGCATACATAGAGTAAGGGATTACTTTGAAAACAGTCCTTTTTTTGCGTCTGTATAATTCCGGAAGACTATTGGCATGCATGAATTGAGGGATTACTTTGAAAACACCTATCTTTTTTGCGTCTGTATAAATTTCAGAAGGCTTCTGGGATATACAGAATGAGGGATTACTTTGAAAACGCAGACATTATCCCTCGAGCATCATGTTTTCTGCATCAGTAGAATGTTTAAGCGCATTTGTCACCTGTATATTTTTCATCTGCTATTTATAAACATGCACCTTTGGTTTAAGGTGACTTTGTTGTCATCCACTGCAGGCTATAAGATGCTCTAGCTGTCTGCATTGGTCTCTTCTGTTTACTCTTGATTTTTTTAATTAATTAGAAGGACTTTAATTAATGTAGGCTATATATTTACTTACATAACAGCAGTTGAACTCAGTTGCTAACAAGAAAGGATACAATATTATTTTATCATTACTTTGCAGTGGCTGAACATTTTTGTTTTATTAATTCCACGGTTATAAGCCGGCCTCTGTATATTCTTCTTACATTAATTATTTTAAAGGACGGTTGATGTCCATGCATTTACATTTCGAACATTGAATTCATTACAATGATATGGTAGTAAGTAAATAACACATACTATAAATCTTAGTGGCTCTAAATTATTGTTGAATTTGGGGTACCTTTTACTCACAGATTTTACATGTTCATTCTGTGAATAATTTAAGTGATGAAATGTATTCTTATTGCATGCAAGTACCTTAAGAAATACTCCTCAAGTGTATGAATCAGAATTTCATAACATTTTTTTCTTGTTTTTTTTTAGATGGACAATAAATGCTGAAGCTGTCATGAACTGAGGATTTGAATTGCAAGCTTGAAAATGTAGGTACACATATATTTCTAGAATTTTCAGAAGTTGATTACGACATTCATTGAGTTCTTTAATATTTTGTATGCTCTATGCATGTAAATTATTCATGAGGATAATTTAATGGATAATGCAAAGTTGTTTTGAATTTATTGAATTTCTTTTAATCCATCTGCTAAAATTCAAATTCATATGTATTATTTAATACAAAGTTAGCAAAAGCTTTCATTTAATTTGATGAAAAAACAAGGGTTTCAGTTACAAAACCCACGCATCATACTTTAATACCACATAGAAGTGGCAAGTTCAAAGCATTGGTTTTTCATATTATCAGAGTATTCAATTTCCTTGCATTATATTAGACTGTATATATACATATGTTCTATGAATGATTCACAAATGTTTACAATAGTAAAAAGCCCAAAAACTAAGTGTACATTAAGAATATACCGGTATGTGAAAGAGATTATCGAGTCAATATGTGTACTCTCTAGGAATTTTTGTGAAGAAGTGATGTGTGGTTTTAATGTGTGGTTTTCGCAAGATATTTTTTTATTGGTAATTTATCTCAAATGCACCTGGTTTTAATAAACCCTGTAGGGTAACTTAGATTGAAACATTTGTTGTAAAAAAAAAATTGGGGAAAAAAAATACAAGATAAAAAAAATACTATAATGTTTTCAATTTTTCAAGCTGGATTTTTTAATGGTTGCCAAAGCAATGCCTTACAACAGTTACATATAAACTGTCTATTTTGCAGTTCAAATGCAAAAACAATTGTCACCTGAATGAATCTTTGGAGTAAAAATGCTCGCTAAAATTCCAACTTGCAATACATTGCACCTTTCAGCTAGCAGTTGCATAATTAACACAAATTATGACTCCATGTCATGTGTTAATTGCTGGTGAACCCTGACCTGAACTTTGAACTAAGGTCAAGCCATAGCTGCAGGCTGCAATATCTACATGTCAACAATACAAAGTCATTGTTCACACAGTTTGTGTATTCTTGGAATGCTGTGAGTTATTGAATAAGTACTATACCGTAATAGCAGTCAGTGTTAATCCTTTCTCTGCACTGGTTTAATTTCTTTGAGTGACTCTCAGAATTTGCAAGGATTCCGTGAAATTCGGTGATTCCTTGACAGTTGTGTGTATATGCAGCACTAGATGTTCATATCCAAAAAAGTAAGTCTTTAAAGAAATATTTTTAAACATAACTTTCATCTTCAGTTGACATAAGATTGTAGAGATTTAATATTAAACACTCCCATAGCAAGTTGTACTTTTAACTGTATATAGTCGTGTGTAAAGGTGTTAACATGTACAACCAATTGTAAATTAATTCTTGCCTCTATGTATTTTGTACTTATAGGTTATAATAATAATTTATACCTTAACAGATATTTTGTTCTATTTTTGATGGATTTAATAGTTTTCAGACACACGGTTACAGCACTCTTATGAATTATTGATCGATCAGGGATACTTAGAACTCATTATTGACAATTTGTTGCCAAGAATTGACATGATCTCTGAATATGACACAATGATAATTACATCATATTTTTTTTTCATTTTATTCCTTTTACTTTTCTATTTTTCTTTCCTTTTATATATTTGTTAATTCATTTTTGTATTTTTTTTTTTAATTTATTTTAATTTATTTATTTATATATTTTTTATTTTTTTTTTTTTTTTTTTTTTTTGGGGGGGGGGGGGGGGTGGGGGTTTAATGATTAAACGTATATACAAAAGTTCTGATGTACATGTATAAGTCAGTCACTGTGGTATGTTACATATCATTGATGAAACTTATGCAAGATGTTATGAAAGATGTAAATTTCATTGAAAAACCAATGGGGATGGCAATCCAATAATTAGTCAATTAACTTAAGAGAAATGGCTTAGTTTCATTGAGGCTTCCAATATTTTGATAACCAAACACAAATATAGCAAAGGCATTAAATTAGTCTTTTGTGCTTTCGTAATAATTATTATTTCAAAATCTTTACTCATGGTTAGAATTGTATTATGATAAATTAAATAATCTTTAAATGTCAACGGAAAGGGTTTAGATTTGAAGAGTAAAAGAAAATAGGAGTCTAATATTTTTATTTTAGCCTTTGTCAAAACATTTGCTGTATGGTTTTCCTTGAATATATATACTTAAGGTTAAAAAAAACCCATTTCAATCTTCAAATGAAAAAAAGAGATACAAAAACAGACACTGCAATCATTTGAGCATCACATAACCTTCTTTTTGCTTTATTGGATATGATTCTAAATAATACATACCATGTATACAAAAAGAGCATCGATCTTCTTTTACCTTCCCTTTGCTTTGTATATACCAGTTATTAAATAGATATATAGTTACATATACCAAAAAAGAGCACGGGGCATCTTTAATATCTGCAACAACCTCAAAAGTAATGACTTCTTCTTTCCTGCGGATATGGTATCAATCGTCTGTGTGCAGTCAATCCCAAACGTAGCTGTTTGAAGATTGTGGCAGTTATTACGGATAATTTTAGTTTGGTGAACGGTCTCGCCAATACATAGCCAATATACATCATATACTTCATATATTATGATCTTTGATGGCGGTTTCCAATCACTTAATTAAAAATTACTAATGAGGAAGAAACACAATGGGATGAGAGAGAGACAGAGAGAGACTTCTAATATTTTAGAGAGGCTTTTTTAAGGCTCATTGCAAAAAGTGTAATTAAGGATACTTTAAAAGGTTAGCTTGGGGACAATTTTCAAAAGCCGTGCTTTTTATATCAAAAAGCAGTACTTACTGTTTGAAGAGCCTTTTGAGTAATGACTGAATATACTCTACTTTTATCCACTAATTACCAAGTCTGTGACTGTGATTTCTTTGAGAGTCAGGATCAAACCAATTCTAGCTTTTTAAAGCTATGGTATTTCTTCTTCAAAATAAGTACATCAAGTCAATACTTCTGGTACCTGTAATGACAATTTTTAAAGTGTAATGGAAAAGTCAAATGAACTTTATTGGTGTGCATATGATGTTTTACTTTGAAATCTTCCATACGGTGAATAGATCTTCTACACCACTAGTAGATGAAGCTTGAATTTTTCTTGAAAGTCAGTATTATGGCCTACAATTTCATGTGTATTAGAAAAGTCAAAGAAACTTTAATTGATTAAAATATATAATTCTTTTGACGTTGAAATCTTTCATGATGCCATGAATAAATCAAACTTGATATTTTGATGCTGCCCAGCCAAACCCTACTGTGACCAGTATGGCATTTTATACTTTCTGGCTATTTCCTTATTAACCTGATGTCAGCCCATTAGTCCGAGTTGTTGACAGTGATTCTTGGTGTTTACCTCTAGGGGTCAGGGAAGGACGGGACCTGTATTTACAAAGTAAACATGACCACACCAATGTCCATCTGACAACACAAGTCACTGTGTGTGCCAATCATCCTTTAAAAGTCATTCAAGTGTCCCCAATGACCAAGAAACCCCAAAGTCATTCAAGTGTGTCCAGTGACCTGAAACACTGAAAGTTAGTCCGTAAGTGTGTCAAAGTTCTTACTTAGAGGTCCTTCATGTGTGTCCAATGAATCTTCCTTTTATATGTCATTTTGTGTGTACTTGTTTCAGGTGGGTTTTTCCCCCAAATGATGCTGTCCAGCAAATAGAACCATTTTAACAAGACCTTGGACTTTGGGTAGTTGTGCAAAACAGCAATGTGACGTAGGCCTGTCTATTTCACTGCTGACCTCTCAGCCATGGCTCTTTGAAATCAACAATCTGGCTTTTGAGCTAAGACTACGCAATCGGTGCATATTTCGCTTGAAACCGCGCCATTTTTAACTTGTTTTGACGCAAGAAATAGATAGCTACGTCCAACCGAAAGTCCAAGGTCTTGTTAAAATGATTCTAAACCAGCGTACGCATCTCTTTCAAACGAAAAAAATTAGAACACCATTACATTATATTATTTATCTAATTAAATGGTGTTGAACAATCGTATTTATTAAGTTGTTGGACAAACTTAAAGTCATAAAAGTGTGTTCACGGTAGTAAATTTTTGTCCAACAATATAATGGTTTTTGAATTGTAAATAAAAAGTTAGATATTCAATGTGCCCAATATTTAAAATTTACGTATTCTGAGAACCAGTACTTGTCAAGATACAAGGATGTCATCTGTGTGTGTTCTCCAGCCTTGAAATTTCATTAAGTTACGAGAGCTTTTAACCTTCATTGTCAGATGATATGTCAAATGTGTCCAGTAATCATTAATGACTTTAGCTGTTTCCAATGTCTTTGAGGTTATAACAACATGAATTGTCCAGCAACCTAAAAAATCATATTATGTCAAAGTTGTCAGGTGTGGCCAGCGGCCGAAAGATCAGTTAATTGGCCCAAAAAAGTTAGGAAGCATGTCGACTGAGCTATATTTACTGGTAACTTCATAATATATATCTTAAATTTTTCAATTATCCATCAACCTAAAAAGATCATCAACATCTGTGAAAATTTTCAAGTGGGCCCAACAGCCAAAAAATCGGTAAATGGGTCTAAAAATTGGAAGCGAGTCGATCCAACTAAATTTTCACTCTTTATTTTTTTTTTTTTTTTTTACATATATAATTAGTTCTTAGAAATACTATAGCGGCAATGTAAGAAGACACGATAGAAGCATGCTTCATTTCTCTGGCAGATTTGATTGATATGTAAAGGCCAGCGGTATCTTGTTTCAAATGATGTTCAATTATGTTTACAAATCGGTACATATGTACGGCAATAGATGTTCATGGTTTATTGCTGGCGGTTGCCACATTCCTCAATAAAAAAAAAATTCGTATTAGTTTTGTCAATTTCGTTTCGAAGAATTTCTTGTACCAGCTGATTTGGTAATTGGAGAAAAGTGGTATTTATTTATATTATTTTTTTTTCATTTCGAAGATTTCATGTTTCAAACCGATTTAGTTATAGGGAATTGGGAAGATTTATCTATTAATCATTTATTCTGTCTGGAGATTACTGGAACCATTTTAATTCAGCAAAACCAGCTTGTTACGTCAACAAAAAATTCGAAGCGTTTATTAGACAGTCTGCAAGTGTCGGATATTGGTACAGGAAAAAAAATAACAAGAAAATAAATCTTTAAAGGTTTCATGGTTTGTAGTCTTAAATATTTCTTCTTCTTTTTTTTAAAGGCTTAAATTACAAGATTGCATAAGTTGAAAGACAGTAGGAATCTCTATGTAATTCTTGTTTTTGTAGGATTTGACGGTTTTAGAGTATTTAACAACACGCGATTCTGATTTCAACCTTTTTGTAGATCTGTTTTATCAAGTATTTGAAACCTCGTTTTCTTTTCAATTGCTATAAGTTTTTTGGAAAGTTTTTCCGGCGTTGGTTTCACTTTTCAGGAGTGTTGACTTTGGGAGTTTTTCTCGTGGATAAAGCTATGTGTGTAAAAAAGATTATTCCTACTAGCAAATAAAAGTAGCAGGAGTATAGCGTAAATAAACTCATGTTGGCCCTATACGCCTACCCTATACCTTGGAGTAAACAGAGAAACCAGATTGCAGTCATGCCGTCAGGGAAGGTTTCAGAAAACACCTGGCTCCGATTTTTTGTCAGTTCGTGCAGTTAGGAATAAAAAGAGCGCGTCTTTTTTGCGTCAAATGTATCGTTTAGAAGACAAGAAACATCTCACACGAAGAGGATTAAACTTCAAAGAAAGTAATATATTAATGTTACCAAAAAAAAGTTAAAGCAGTATGAGCTGCAATTTTCATGTTGAATTTTTTTTTTAAGAAATTGTTATTTTCTATTAAAATGACAAAAAATATCATGGTTTTAAAATTTCTGTTAGCTCTGTTTTTGTGGGAAAAGCCATTAAGAAGACTTTATTGGAGCAAAATTGAATTATTGTCGTCCTGTACAAAAGTTGATCTGCTATATATTCCTTATAAGTGAAATCTTTCTCCTGACAAAAATTAATGATTTTTTCAAATCTTATTAGTCATAAAAGTTTAAGTTACAGGCAGACTTAGTATACTAGCAGGTTTTTGAAGCAAAATAAAATTCAAAAAACACAGCTCATATTGCTTTAAAAAGGTAGAAGAAGGGCAGTTGGACTATTATAAAACATTTACTATGTTTCTTCTAAGTAGTGCGAAATGTCAATTTTACTTTGGTTTTTCCGAGAAATCCTTTTTGTTCCTGACCAATACCTGTCACTTGCGCGATGTTTGCAAAAAAAGGAAAAAATAAAATTTAATAAAAATGACAAAAACAAAAAAAAAAAAAAAAAAAGAAAAGAAAAATTTATTAATGCAACTTTACGACACAACATCTTTAGTTTTCTCTTGAAACTTTTCAAAAGTTAAAAAGATAGCCGTTGGGGAGCAATTGGTTTTCATAGGACTCCAGTACCAATGGAATGGTCTTCCTTAAAGTGATTCTGGACCTTGATTTTATCATAAACCTGAAGGCATTCTCGTTGTTATGTCACCAGCGCATGACTTTTTTTTTATTTGACACATTCTGTATATTCCCGGCATGCGTGTAATAGCTCGGTAAAATGTGTTGTTAACACACGAGTAAACAATTAAGGGATTTGGGTGTTGTAACCAGTTGAACGGTGAACATGGCACGTGGAACTGATAAAGATTAGATACATGTACCTTAAAGATTCAACAAGATCCCAGAAGAAATTGATTTGGTGAAAATGTACATGTAGGTAAGAAATTTATGCTGTTTGGTTCTTAGATGCATTGGTAATTCGTGAACGCTGAAAGCACGTGAGGTTCAAAAGATGCTGGCGGCAAAAGGAGGAAAGAATTTTATTGGGTGTGGATTTCAAAAAAAAGGGAAGGAAGAATTTGTTTTCTGCCTCTGTCAGACAGTGATTAAATAGTTGATGGAACTGCTAATTGAGCGTTCATTCTCGCCCAGTTGCTGGATACTGTTGCGCTGTGTACACACGCCTGCAGGAATCCATCCAAGATTGGTCTTTTGGGGTCCCCGATGTCGCGACGAGCGCTCAGCGCCATTAACATAGTGTATGCTTTCAAGCTACCATTGTACCAGTCTTCAATCTTTAAACATCGATACTGTTAAGCCCTTTGATAGCCGTTTCCATCGCGTTATTAAAAATGACAAATAAAAGGGGGGAAAAAGAGAGAGAGATCTGAAACAGAAAAGAACAGAAGAATCAATACGCGAGAAACCTTGGTGGAATTTCTTATGTCATACCTGTAATTAAGGTAGACTTACCTTTGCTAGGTAGGGAATTTCAAAAGCATCATCAAAATGTTTTAAGTGCCTGTCCCCATTTTGTAATTGGTGTGTTTGGTTGTTTGATTGGTGTCATTTGCTTAATAAGGTATTCTCTGGTGTAACGTACTGATGTTGAGTTGGTTTATGCAAGTTCTGGGAAACTGGAAAGCATGCGTGCGGTGATGGTTTATGAATGATCTGTATTGCTTTTTTGAAATAATTACTCTAAATATTTAACAAGTTATGAAAATTTTTAACAAAGAATTAGAAATGGAAGTGGCTGCTACGTTGGATAATTAATGGATTTAATAAATTAAAGTTGCAAAATTTTTAATACATATATATAGTGTGTTAATGGTCAGTTGGTATGTTTGGTCCATATGTTGTATATGCCAAGTATCATACGTTGTTGTTTGAATTAACTTTTTTATTTTAATGAATAGAATAGTTTTAAAAGAGAAAAGGTCCCTTTAAAATAGCATTCTATTATTAATGAATTTCACAACAAAAGACATTGTCAGACATGCTTATTCCACTTTCATTTTTGTCTCAGAGTTCCATAATTTAGAGAGCAAGATGCGACTTTCGCATTATGTGCGTGTCATTTTAAAATAACATCGAAAAAAAATGTATGAATATTTTACAATTTAAGCTATAAAGGAGAAAAAATCTGTAAATAATTGATGCACAGTTTCAAGAACTCCCTCATTTTTCATTTGTATTGATTTGTGAGAGGTTCTAATTAGGTAAATATGTTTTTGTTACGAAACATAAACCTATACATTATCCTCATATGACTTTCCTAGAGTTCCTTGTCAAACAGAGGTACATGTATACTCAGTAAGGAAGGTTATATTTGCAATCAATATCCTTTTACGGCCACCGTTGGAATGGCTACTTTGACAGGCGACGATTGTCATCATTCTCTTAACTTACCTATAATTAACAGGTAAACCGGACCGCCATTGCGGCCTCTCGCGGGCAGGTATGGCATCGGGTTCGGTCCGCCACCATTACCTCCCCTGAACGGTAAAAACGATTCCTCGTTCATGGTACTGCCTATCTTGTTGTCAAGATACATTCCTTGGTCGACGATTGATGGGCAATGCCGGCCACGTCTCTCTCTCCCCCTCTCTCTTTATGAGCGTGTCATCTATATTTGTACGCCGAATCAGGTGGAACCACTGATGCGGTGGGGTGTTTAGGGGGCAGGCTGTATACATCACCATCCCTCGTCGCTGCCCAGCGAGGTGTCACCTGATTCGTCTGCAAAACTTGATAGATATTGAGATGTTTGTAGTGTGTGTCCTTTATAAGATGTTACGTTCAATCATCACAGGTTCCTGGTGACACGTCTATTGCTGCCTTCGATTGATCGTCCATTGGTATAGGTAGGCAGAGGTAATTAAGGTACATGCACAGGTACAATCAGTCACAGGTGATTGATTTTGACCAGGAGAAATTGACAGCTGTTTATTTTTGTAGTTACATGTATACCTGTGTTTTGTCTTCTCGTTACTGTAATGATCAGTTTTACGACCGACGATTAGAAAGCTTTGATTCGTTTTTACGATCGAGAAAATACCTTTAAACTGTTTAACTTCTAAAGACTTGCAGAGGTAAGACTTGCTGTAACCTGGCTTCAGACCCCATCTAATTATAATGGTTATCTGAAAATGTAAATTTTGATTTCTTGATTTTTGGTTCCGTTTATCAATTGCAACAAAAGCATAGGGTACCCGCTGTGAATAATTTTAAATTCAGATTTTAATCTTTAGTTCAACTTTCTCTTAAAGCAGCTTGGATAAGTAAATTGTATGTCTAAACCATGTGCGTGTGAAATTCTATGAAACTGAATCGTTACGCGGTGTTTTAAATTAAAAAAAAATATTTAAGATGTATGTTTTCAATCGATTGTGACGTCATCTTTTAAGAATTGATTATACACCTTAAAGTCCACGGCGGAATTTTAATGGTGATTCATGATTACGAAAAAATAAACATATCATTTTGCACTTACTCAAAAACGACGTTTTTTTCAACCGAAAGAAAAAACATATATCCACGTAATTTGCATATTTTGTAAACTAGAAAAAAATATATTCGGAAGAAGAAGCCCGATCTATTATTCATGGTACTTGAATTTCTTATCTGTAAAGAAAGGAGGCATAGGACCAGAGAGTTGATCGGAGCCCCGGATGGTGTTCAGCTAAGCTTGAAATTGATATTGGACGACAGGCGACTGAAATCTGTATTCCATCATTTATGAGGACTGAGATTTTTTACTCCTTGTGTATTTTTTTTTTACTGTTTACTTTCCTTCGATTATCGGGAGATTTAAGCTTTCATCTGTAAGTGCTTCTTGTCTTGAATTTCATAGTTAATCTATATAAGTGTGATGAATAATTCTAATCAAAGTAGCTTTTATATTGTTAATCTTTTTTTTTTTTTTTGATGAATAATTCTATAGTAGTAATGAAGATGATAATGATCTGGCAGGATTTTAAAAAAATATATAATATATGTTTACCCTTTCTTTTTTTTGTCGGCAACAACATAACGTGGAAGATCCTTATAATAATTCATGCACTTTTTGATTTTCTGAAACCTTGTATGATCCTTCTTCCATAATATACGTACTTTTATTGTTCTGAAATATCTTTTAAGAATTTATTTTTTTTTTCTCTTGAATTTTTCATTGTCAGTTTAAAACGGGATCTTACTCATTAAATTGGAACGTAATAAAATGAAATCAAATTCCTTTTAACATAATTATGCCGTTTCATAAAATAACAAAAATTCGGAAATTATTTTTGAAGCGTAGATACTTCTGATCTCATTTCCGCAGTAGACGGGTATTAAAGTTTTATCAACCATTTTGATGCAAGATAAAATCATTCGCACGGAAAAATCGTACCGAATCCCCCTCCTTTGCTGCCTTTTATCACATTATATTCATCATTTGATAGTTTTGGGGGTATATTCACCCCATTAAACGCGAAGTCGAGAAGCAGTGGGGAATCTTGTCTCTCAAGCAGTGTCTGTGTAATCTTACTCAAAAATCTCCTCGCTTTTTTAAAGGAGAAAATAACCCAATGCAAATTAAGTGTTAAGGCATTAATCGAATCTCATAAGGGGCCCATTGGTAAAGAAGTGTAAATTATATATTCTTTACACTCTTTAATGGCTTTGTTGAAACGCTTTATAGAGTAGGAGTAACCCAGCCATGAGATCCGAGTTTATTATATGTTTGATTTCGTCAGACGATGACAGGTTTTATATAAACGTTTTGGTGACTTTGAAGTGTTAATGTTCCCTTAAAACTTGTGCATTTATATCAATTCAATGGCGGCGTGTCAGGAATGATCACAGTGATTCTCAAGTTGAGCCCTGTGGCTGCGTGGCGTTTTCATCTATATTTGCTTGGTTGTTTAATCCCAGTTTTATTGATGAGTGATTAATAATGAGTGTTCCGTATTGATTGTTTATCGTACCAATCATTTTCACCCCCCAAAAAACCCCGTAATTTTTTAGTTTTACATTAAAATTATATTTAATTTGTATAGAAAAACATTTTTTCATAATGAAATTTGATATAATAGTAATTATTCAGGCTTTTAGTTTTTGTAGAAAAAAACAAAAACGAATATTTTTCTTTCTTATAATATACGAAGAAGGGATATGAGTGAAATGATAGCATGAAAATGCATTTAAATTAATATAATTAAATCTGACATGCATCGTGACGAAATGAACAAAATATCTCGCTAAAGCTGTCACGCTGGCATGGCAGGTCCCTCTCTCATTTTTTTTTTTTTTTTTGGTTTTTGGTTTTTGGTCATGTTGCGCTGCCATGGAACTTCAACATTTGTTGGTGTAAGCGGAGAGTCGAAAAGTCGGTATGGCATTCCACAGATAAAACAGAAAAGAATTTAGTTGTTATAATTAGAGTAAACAGAAGTGTTACAAATGGCAGGCGTGCTCAGAGGTAGATAAAAAGGATAAATATTGAAGAGTTCTGCCGTATCAAGTGGCAGCAGACACCGCTTCAGCGAAGGGCAGCGATTTGGGGAGCTCCTTCTCTGGGACTTGGAGAAAAATGGCTCCAGCGTTTTGTGATTCTGTGAATGGACTTTTGTTGTCTGTACAACATTGTTGTCTGTTGTATGCTAAGACGTGTTTGACAACATCAAATTGAAAAAAAGTTTCTCTCTCTCTCTCTCTCTCTCTCTCTCTCTCTCTCTCTCTCTCTCTCTCTCTCTCTCTCTCTCTCTCTCTCTCTCTCTCTCTCTCTCTCTCTCTCTCTGTGTGTGTGTGTGTGTGTGTATTCAATTCAAATGAAGATGCAACGCAGCAAAAACTTGCTGCAATTTGAAGAAGTTAAAACAATCAATTTTACCCTGCTTATAAAACTTTGTACATGTATGTGTATCATCTAATACAATTCAGAGTGAATTTACGGAGAGTTAATACAACTTTATTAATACAGTAAAAAGCTTCGTTTAAATACGTTTGTCCTTGTTACGTACATGTAGTATATAAATGACGTAGAAGAGAAAGGAGATTGAAATATATAAAGTAGTTAACAAATGCCCTTGATTTGTGACATACTTGTAGGAGGGATGTGGATGTATAGTAAAACTAGTTGTTATTACAAAATACGGGGGGGGGGTCATTTGGGGAAAAAAATATTTCTGTTGCAAAGATCATAGTCAGACACGTCGAGCGTGGCTTTGGTAATGGTCGGCAGATGTATGCTGACAAAAAGCCAGTTAATTGTAGCTTGTGTCAAGGAGAACTTTATAATTTCTGAGCAAAGAATCACTGCATAAAACCTCAAAGGAGTAAGCCAAAGGAAATTGTCTAATGGCGTCTTGTTGTGTCGAGTCACTTCGGATAAAAAGAGTTAAAACACGTATTTGATGAATAACCACAGAGTTGTAGTCTGAGTCTCTGTAGCAGTCAGTTGATCACTGGCAAAGCGTACTGTGTAATAGTCTGAGCTGGTATAGGTCGTTCGTCGGCATAGCAGAGTCAGTTCAGATTAAAGGTATAGGGCGGCTATGACTAGCGAGCAGGTATCGATCGTTGTGTGATAATGGGCTGTAATGACTCGTGCATTGTGTAGTGTATACACCTGACAGTATCGGTCTCTCTGTGTGTGTGCGTCTTCGGTGACCGGCACGGCATAGACACGGGAGCGTGGCTCTTGGAAAAATCTCCCCTCCCCCTTCTTCCCCAAAACAATGACCCAAGATCGTTTGTGTCTCTGTAGAAATAGAAGCTAGCGTCATTCCACGGACGATGTTCTACCTTTGTTCGTTGGGACCGTTGTTGTCGGTGCAAGGCCAGTGAGGAAATTCTTAAACAGAGTTGGGATATGTTGATCGATTGTTGATGTGATCATTGGCTTACAAACAAGGACTAACACACAGGTAAGAGGAAATTCGAGCTAAGGATAAACAATTGATTATTCTTCGGTCAGAAACTAAGCCTTGGCAAAACTACATAGGGCTTCAAATGGATTTCTCTTTGCTTTAACGATTTTAATTTTTTTAATGAAGATATCTAAAGATATCTAAAGGCTGATCTTGTCCTTGTTTATTTTAAATATCAATTTCTTAACTTCGTTTTTATCTGTATGTTTACATACCAGATTGCGTGTCTACATGTAGCTGCGACTTATGCGCTCTTTCAGCTTTACATTCCACATGTACTGTGCATGTATCGCGGCTTACATGTACATCTATAGGGTAGGTCCTAGCTAGCCCCCCCCCCCCCCCCCCAATGAATTTTTCCACTATTCTGGTCGGCGCCTCGTCCACTGGACAGCCACGAATCTTTATCATTGTGTGTCACCACTCATGGAGGAAAAGTTTACACAGACGATAACTTTATTGGACTGATATTGTCGCTCCTTTACGAAGAAGCTCGTCCTTATTTTACGTGAGACAAAGCGTTCCGCATGAGTTGCTTGACGATACATTGTTACAGTGCACCATGTAAAGGGGTCAACAGAAAGGTTAATCATCATTTAAATGATTGATTCATTAAGATTTCTTCCCACTGTATACTGTATAGAAAGTACATTCAAACTTATGTCATTATGTAGGCACTATCAGCTATATACGGATGTATTTCGTCTGGGATATTATGAAGAAATCTTCAATTTTCATTTTTAAACTGATTCATTGTTTGTATCATGGTGGGTTCGAGGAAAGATTTTATTTCAATGGGAATGACGATCTTACGTAATGAACATCGCTGCCATTTGTATAATTTTTTTTTTTTTCAAATTTAGTTTCGACATTGTAAACGAAACGCTGGTCTAATTTGTTCCGTGTTTCACTGTGGTTAGAGAGAGCTATCGGGAAATAATTCCCAGGGTTGTTGTCCAACTTAAAGGCTTTTAGAAATGCGTGGAAAACCTTGTGAGTATACGGACTTAAGATGGTCTCCTTGAATGGGTGTCATTTCTTTGTGGGAATTCATCATCTCAAGTATCTTTTATCTATTTGGTCCCTTGAGATTTGACACCGGGGCGAATTAATTATACTGTCATTGACGGTAGCGATTTGTCGTAGCATAAATTGATTTTCTTTCTCTCTTTTTTTTTCAAACTATAAATCAATCATTGAATATATACGTTGTGTATATATAAACTACATGCATGTTTTTTTTTTTCAATACAGAACAGTGTGCGGTTTGAAGGGGGTTGGGGGTATACTTTTAAATGTTGGTTTTGTTTGAAGTAAGTTTCTATTCTAATCTGCCATGAGAAACAGTTGCAGGGTTTTTAAAATGTGTAATCTTCTTTCTTTGTAAACGTAAACCTTGGAGAAACTTTTAAATGAGATTTTCAATTTTAAGCAGTCACAAAAGGTGTAATTTTGCCCCCTTAATCGAGCTGGCTCTAATTATAATTTCGAAAAATACGTATTGTGGTTATACAGACATTGACACGTATAGCGTCGGCCATGAATTTGGTTGTGTGGTAAATCAAGTCGTCTCTTATGTATCTTTTACTCTGCATGCAACGACTGGGCCAAGACAGGAATGTTTCTTTTTCTTCTTCTTTTAATAGTATAGATAAACATGTACAGGTAAAATCTCTTGCTGGGGCCGCATAAATATTCCACGCCTGTCATCAGGTCCTGCAGTTTATAAGGTCACAAGGGTCGCATATATCAACTGTCTGCTTCTTGAAACAAACCCTTGAAAAGTCATTACCAGTAAGACCAACAACTTAAAAAAAAAGCAACTTCGCGGTTCTGCGACTTACTAATAAACTACTTTGTCTAGCATATGACCTAAAATAGTGTTTTTTATACTATAGAGGAAGGAAAAAAGAAATGAACATTATTGCCGGTAATGCGTAAACCAAGTGAACGTTTTCACGTAAATCTGCGTAGTTGACAGTTTTGGGCTGTGACACGAGAGACTTTTTGTTGTGTGTGTTTCTCTCGAGAGAAGAACGACAAGTGTGCGATTCCTTTTGTGCAAATGGAACTTATAGTATGTTGTCACCATTGTTTCTCTCCGGACGTTGACCCGGAGAATGGCCGGGATTGCTTCGACTTTTATTTTCGTTCGATGGTGTGGAGAATGTGCGTCAAGGAGTCTTGGGAGTACTGATTACAATCAAGGTAATAATGAAATCAAGAATGAATAGATGTCATAGGTATTGTGTCCTACGACTTGTTTTGAATGGGTATCTCCGATCGTTGGTCAATACATGCTGTCCTGTTCAATAGAATCCGATGGAACATTGCAGAGTGGATAACACACTGGCTGTAATAATCAAGCTAAGGTGGTCAGTCGAGTTGTTTCACATGGCGAAATGATGTCACAGATCTATCCCCTCTTTCTCTCACTCCCTTCTCTCTTCATCCTCTTTCAGGAGTAAGTATTATATACACTAAGCATGATATTCACTAATATATCATTTTTCTCTTTTGATGAATCAGTAATTATAAACGTTACACTCTCTCTCTCTCTCAAAAATACTACATGTATACATTTTTTGCTTTTTGTCTCACTGTACATCTCTAAGTATAGACTAAAGAATAAAATCCCAGCTTTCTAAAAGGGCCTACTGATGTCACAACCCTCTCCATCTTAATATTCGTTGTGACATGCTGCAATTTGTTGTCTGTAGTCAAGAAGCAAATACACACATACACACGTCCGTCCATGTAGCCTTAAAATCTTGTACCAAGTTCAATTATAGAGATTTGTCTTATCCAAAGAGGGGGGCACCAGACAATACCGTTACAACACTTCTAGTATAATGTAGAGGGTTTACACGGCCGCCTATTTCCTTTCACTAAGTACTAGCGTAGGGTAGCCCGTAAATAATCAAAGCCTGTCATTCCATCTACAAGTGGACGTGAAGCCTCTAAATATTTACTCTTCTTTGTTTATTGATAAGCTTTGAGGCCCCATGCATTTCTAGTCAAGGATTTTTTAAACACTCCTCCGCCCATTTGGGACAAGAAGGTCAAGAGAAAAGGTGTATTGTCCCTAAGACTTTGGTGTTATTATAAAATGGCGGCTGGAGACACTTCTTTTCCTTTTTTTTTTATTAACACGGTGAAAAAAAAGCCTTCGAGGTCGCGGGAGATTTAAATAACTTATAGTTGGATGGACGGGGAAATTGGATTATAAGGTACGTGTAAAGAAAAGGGGTTATTTCGTCAATTAGAGCGTTATTTTTCACCTGGTGCTTGATTCAACAGTAGCCGGATTGAATTACTTGACAAATTAAGAAAGTCGATGATCCCTTCAAATTCTTCCGTAAGGAACAAAATTACACCGCATAATTTCCCTCTTGTTTGTCATACAAAATTATCAGAGGGAAGAAAAGTATGTAAGAGGTTAAGAAAACTTCCCTATTGAAAAAAATTTATAATGTAAATTATCTTTTATTCTAGATCTTGTATGCAACGATCGCGTTCCAGAATTTATTAAGAGTTAACACGCGGCGTCCTTGCAATTGTATATTTTATTGCAGAATTGTTAAACTGTAAAATTTGGTCCATTGAAAAATCAATTAGGAGAGGTAATAATTGTTGAAAGATAACAAAACAATTCCTATAAATATGAGGTATAGTCGTTTTTATCCCGCGCTGGATTTATTGGGCATGAAACATAGTTATCCAATAGTGAATTGGCCATTGATTTTCCTTCCCTTGCTGCTGCCTTCGTTCCACGAGTCCTCCTCTTCAACACTGTTATATACCCTCAAAACTGATTTGTGTTGGAATAGTGAAGAAGATTATTATGCTAGTTTGTGCACAGATTTTTATTTTAAAGTAAAAAATCACACGAAAGCTTTAACCTTCATTTCTCTGAGAGAGAGAGAGAGAGAGAGAGAGAGGAGAGAGAGAGAGAGAGAGAGAGAGAGAGCTGCTGTGTTGGAATAGTAAAGGAGAATATTATGCTAGTTTGCGCAAAGATTTAAAATCGCACGAAAGCGTTAATTTGGCCTTTATTTTTGAGAGAGAGAGAGAGAGAGAGAAAGGAGAGAGAGAGCTGCTGTGTTGGAATAGTGAAGAAGATTAAAATGCTAGTTTGTGCAAAGATGTTTTTAAGTTAAACATCGCACGAAAGCTTGAACTTTTTTTAAGAGGGGGGGGGGGGGGGTTTGCTCTTTTCCAACTCGGATGTGTTAGCTAAGTACATCTTGATTAATTAGTTGTTGGTGCTCATCTTGGTGTAGAACAGTTCTTTATCTAAGACACTGTCTTGGTATTAAAGTGCAAGATCAGATTGGGTCGATATCAGATGCCCTAATCCTCAAAAGGTCAGAGTTCTGAATATAAATCTTGTATCAATAATAAAATATGCACCGGTTTTGCTTCTCGGTAGATGTCGGTCCTGTGACGTCTGACGTGTTGCTAAAGAATGAACAAATGTTTTTATTAATTAAGGGTAGTCTTTGATTAATGAATTCCAAAGTTTGCAAAATAATTTGGTCATCATGCGAGAGGTACAGAGAATCGTACTGTATGCATGCATGTTAGGAGAGAGAGAGAGAGAGAGAGAGAGAGAGAGAGAGAGAGAGAGAGAGAGAGAGAGAGAGAGAGAGAGAGAGAGAGAGACTCTTATCTTCTGTTCTAATTGATCTTTCTTTAAGGAATGTTTTCCCGTGGCTTTAAACTTGGGTGGGTTCTCTTCGACATCTTTTTCTGTGTTATTTGATTCAACATAGATTTCCGTCGAGGAAAAATATCAACATTCTGCCGTTTCTGAGAAATTCGTGAGAGAGACACGAATGCGGCATGTCGACAGCTCGTCCAGCGATGAACCTTTTACAGGGAAACGGGACAATTCTGTAACCTCCATGTTTACTCCTCATCGCAATGAAATTTTGACCGAAAGCTTCGTATTTGTTTAATTGAGGTTTGCTTACAAATCTCCGGCTGCTGTCTCCTTATTTATGGAGAGAGAGAGAGAGAGAGAGAGAGAGAGAGAGAGGGGGGGGGGGGTTGTAAAATAGCAGATTGCTTACAATTTTACGTCTGCTGTCTTTTTTTTTACACGAAAACGACAGGAGATCATTCCATCTAATTGCAAAATTGAAAGGGTCTTTTTTTTGCCAAATCTTAATGCACCTTTGGCAGAAGATCTTGCGTTGCATCATTTAGAATTCGGAAGACTGGAAGTTTGAATTTGGCAGATTTTAGAGTTAAGTAAAGAGAGGGCTTTTTGGAAAAAGTTGATAACTGGTGATTTTTACGACCCATCTTGTGGTGTTTTTTTATGGAAAGGGATAATGAAAAGGATGAATATTGGATTTAACCTGGTGATTGATTTCACACCGTTCGGCAGATATCTATAAAGTATATATTGCGCGGGAATGATTTCCTCCTAGTGGCAGGGGTCTGCTAAAATAAAGATGCTATCGCGATATTATAGGAAGCATTTAAAAGAGTCGATATGGTTACCAAATCTAGATACTAAAGTATAAGCTTCATCCTGCATGTTGAACGGTTTTCGGTGTAATATATATAAGGCTGACGGTGATTCGTTTAGATATATGACATACAGCCGCTCACATGACGGCTAACTGTTTGAAAATGAGGTAAAATGTTTATATAATTGTAGCGAAACTCGTATATCTTGTCAGATGTGTGAACGGATCCAGTAAATAGCCTCCGTATGTAAAATAAATATTGCCCAGAAAAGACAGTGATTTTTCTAGATAAGTTCGCACGTGCATGCATGTTTAGAAGTATTTTACTGCTTTCAAGAAAGTTTTTGTTTTCTTGATCTTTATGTAACAAAAGCAAATTTTAGACTTACATGTACAAAGAGTTGTTATTTTTTTAACCAAAATTCAAAATGCGAGTCTTTGTGATTTCTGTTGGATGACCAGTCTTTCGAAATAAATATTAACAGTGTCATAAGCAGTATTGTTATACTTTCATGTTAAATACTGAAATCTGATTGGTTAAGACGCAGTTAATAATATTTACTATTACCCTCAGCGTTAGCAACGCACTTGGCAACGGGTAACATTAAAAAATGTTACATGCGCGAAAATTATGCGCGTACGGTTCGCTGTAGAATTCACGTTATTCCTATATAAAAGCAGTAAATTTTCTTAAAAATTTTAAAAAACACATTCAGTATAACAAAATAAATAGTGCCTGTTTGGGAGGATAACAGTTGAAATTGACACCCCTCGAAAACCATTGTCAACCTCCGCTTCGCGTCGGTTGACAATGGTTTTCTCGGGGTGTCAATTTCAACTGTTACCCTCCCAAACAGGCACTATTTATATAATAGTGTTGTATATTAACATACAAATGCAAAGAAGGTGAATATGATTTTTTATAACTGTCTAGCCAATATTCCCCCTGTTAATAATGGCGGAGTCTGCTACTTGGGTTGATAATCACAATCTTTGACACAAACCTTCTGAATCATAAAGGGTATACACTTCTGTATTGCCAATTACCAATTTACTCACCGCCATATGTTAATTTTCTTTGATATGAAAACCGATATTAAGACACTGTTGTGTATATATTTTCATTCTTGGGTCACAAGTGCGCGAGGTTAGTTTACATAACATCAGTTCTATATTGAACCTGGCACAGCATCCTATTTCAACCTCTGTATTCTTGAATTGCAAACCCTCTAATTTATTAATTGTTGGGTTATTTCATGAATACCAGTAATTTTTGAAGTCACATTTTAACCCCTGTAGTCCAAAAATCAAAAAAAAAAAAAAAGCAACCCCCCCCCCCAAAAAAAATGATGGTCGCGAGTTCAGGAAATGCGTTCCTACTGTTTTTATACTTTGTGACAGATATTATACACTTAGTGACAGATATTGGGGTGAGTGCTTGGTTTGTGTACGTATTGTGTATATACTGGGGGGAATGTACCAGATCGTTTTGTTCCTATTACATGTATTGATACACTTAGTGACAGATATTGGGGTGAGTGCTTGGTCTGTATACGTATTGTGTGTACTGAGAGAGTATACAAGGGCTGACAGGTGAGCAGTGTATCTAGGAAGTCGGAGAAGTGTTGTTACTCATCATTAGAGCATCATTGGGCGAGTTAGATGCAGATCGCGGTTAATGAGGGGGAAACCGTCGGCTCAGATTTATTATAGGATCACGAAAGGAGGAACTAGTACTGTATGTATATTATCGGGATCTGGGAATATTTTTTTTTGACCGTTTTGCCTTTGGTTTGGTAAGCTTTGGTAAGCTTGTCTAAGCATGTGAAGCATCAATAATGCATTTTATCTTTCTTGTTTTTGTAATACGCTAATATCGGTGAGATTAGGCCGATGTCACGTGATGCTGGATGTCCTCTTTGCCCCCTCGGTTTCTTGTGAAGTCCGTCTTTGGTTTCATGGAGGTGGTTAAAGATTCTTGAAATAGTTCAATGTTTATATTGATAATGAAAAAATCTCTTAAATACTCAACAGCAAAAACATAGGAAGAATTCCATCCCCCACGTAAGCGCTTGCTTCGCTGTATTTTTCACGCCGAAGACACAACTAATTTCATTCCCAGCGCTATGAGTGTAAACATCTGCTCCTGAAAGTGTAAAATAATCTATCTCTAAAAGCCTCCTGAGTTTAATCACTATTGACGTTCAAAACATAATTAATATTATAACAAAGAACCTGGTATCTCTTCTAATGCCTCTCCGTGTGTTTCTCTCGAAAAAAAAAACACCCCACCATGCACCACTACTCGGCACTGGAAGCGAAGCACCGTATCGAGAGACAAAAAAATGCTTCTCTTGTTTTCTAAGACTTCCCCCCTCTGACTCCTGGGTGATTAGAGGAAAACTCAAAACAAAAGGGAAAAAGAAGGCCCCTGTCATAATCGTTGTGTGTTGTGGTAAAGTCATCAGGGGGGTATAGAGAAATTCGTTCATTACTGCCGCCAGGTTCATCTTGGCAGGTTAGGTTCTACTAAGAATCAAGGAGTTTGGATCTTTTGTTGTTCTATAAAGTCAGATTCTGGAAGAGGAAGAAGAAAGCAGCAACGCGGTGGTAGAAGCGTTTAATACAACGTTGTGCATACTAGTAATCGTTGTGAAGAGAATATTGATACAGCGTTGCTCGTTATTATAAATTGTATTAATATTAGCGGCTTTGTTTTTTGCGACTCATTAAGGAGGGACTTTTGTCTGCTGACGAGAGCCCGGATATAATCTGAGGCTCTTGGTAAAACTGGGGAAAAGATAACACTAGCCCGGTCCCCGCATTACTTCGAGTCTTTCAATTTGGAATCTCATTTTGTTTTATCACGTGTGTTGACATTTCCATTGGCCGAGCGCATGTAAATTGGTGATTGTGAAACCAATTAATGTATTGGAATTCTTTGATATCTGATTGATCGTATCTTAATGTTGTCGGTATTCCTCTGTCGGATGCGAAGAGATTGCACGGGCCCTGAATGGAGAATCCATACGCTGTAGTCTTTATTGCGTCTTTTCCCCCCTTTAATCTGCGCTTCAATTTGCCTATCTGGACTGCAATATTCTTAATTAAAAACCTGAGGATAACGATGTATTTTATCTTGAAAGGTAATGCATGAATTTGGAAATTGTGTGTTTTGCATTTGAGATGTTGTTCTTGACAAAATGACCTATTGCATAATAGAAATGGTATTAGCTATGATAGGCTAAGAAAACAGTGTAATTGCAGTTGTTGTAAATACTACTAGAGCAAGGCGCATAACTCTTTAATTTGCGTGGATATCTTAAACTAAAAGATTATTTCTTTAGAAAAAAGTGACTTCCTTTTTCTAAAATGTATCGGAATGAGCAAAGGTATTTTGGAAAAGTCTTTCACCAGAGGCTTTACAGAAAAAGGTTCGTTTATTTTAAACAAAAACATTTACACGAGAAAAGTATGATTCAACGAGAGATTAGAAAAAAAAAACTCGGACCAAACGGAAAAGAAAAAAAGAAACCAACTATAGACTGCAAAAAAACGTCACATGTAGTTAGTGCATTGAAAGAGAAAGTTAAAACCAATTGTCAAGACCCTCTTAGTCGCAGGAAACGTTGACAAATCTATCACCGGCTACTTGCTTGACAGATGGTAATGGATAATCTTGAAAGTCCCTCAAACGGCCAATTCACTTCGGCAAACACTCATCAATTATGTCGCGGTAATTGTACAGGGCTAATGAGAGAGCCCCATTGGTATCAAGCTTTTATCTTATTTTATTTTTTTCCTTTTTAAAACGGATTGAACGATTTTAGGGTAGGTTTTCATTTTGCAGATTTTGTGTAGGGGAGTTTGGTGCTTTTGACTTGGGCTGGTTTCGGATGTCTCTCGTTACAGTTTCAATGTCGATCTGTTCTACTAGAATTTGTCGTTCAAGGATAAGGATGAAATGAGTATTGTTTAGTTATGTTTTTAACTTAAGGTAGCATATAGAATGGATTTAAGCCATCTATTTTTGGAGTGTCTCAAAACGTAGCCAGAATCTTGATTACTGTTTACCAATTTTCGATTTTTCTTTAACTTTGGGCTGGGTGGACTTCACAATCATATTGTGGCTAATGGACACAAAACGTGTGTTCTAAAGTAAATTCCTCATGTTAAGAGACTTGGATGATTGTGGCCATTTTTAGACTTTATTAATCTCCTTGAGAAGAAGAGCGCAAGCCCCCTTAATATTCTCTCGTCTGTTTCAAGCAGCCTTTAATAATTGGACCTCTCCCTAAAATTTACTTTTAGAGCCTCCTCCTTTCTGTCTGTTACTTTTTTGTACAGGAAAAATGGTGCGTTTATTGTTACACGATGCAGTCAAGGTCTCCTCTTTGGTTATTGTGGTTCAATAAGCAATTTGTTGCAATAAAAGTTTACATAATGGCAAATAAAAAAAAATCAAGTAGGTTGAAAATCAAGGTTTCAAAGAGCAAATGGAATGTGACCTTTTTTGTCTTTCATTTAAAACAGAAGTAGTTGTCTTCAAGAGGAAGAAGAAGAAAGGGAAAGCGTCGGTATTGCGACAATCACGGGTTTCAAGGGTTTGTGTGCTTTTTGTATCGTGTAATTGCCCGTCTTTTCCTCTCATTTGAGCACGGTAATAAAATCAATACCTACAAGTTTTGTGACTCAGCTGACTGGTTTGGTTTTTTTTTTCTAGAATGTTTTTAGCTCAATATTACCGAATATGATAATATAATGACAGGGTTGGGTTAAATTACCTTAGAGCAGCGAGTTCCTGAAAAAAAAATGTACAGGTTTTATGCGGGATATAATCAATCTATGCAGATATATATATACAAGGAACTGCGATTTTTTCCCCCTGCAATAGACTCCCTTGACGATTACCACCGAGCACGAACTTTTCCCATTTGGTTGTAAAGGCCAATCAATTTAGATTTTTATCCGCAGATTGTACAACCTTATTTGGAACATTCTTAATGTTGATGGTTGTTTTTATTGCAGATTAAGAGGATTTCGCGCGATTATTAATCTTGGTAATTTTTTTCTTTTTTGTGTTTTGGTAGCTAAAGCCATTATTGCCAGAGAACCATTGCCTTCACCTTCCGCCATTGTAGCAATATTAACTCGTTCTTCGATGGAGCAGTCTCAAAAACAAACCCGCATCATTTGTCAACTTTTGTTTTATTTTCCAGATCATGGCTACTAGTTGTCGTTTGGTGATGACGCATTGAGGATTGACCAATCAGAGATGAGCTTTGGATGATATTATTATCAGCGTGTGCTCGACTGACAGTATTTATTAGGTGCATGTGTATTCCAATGTGATTTGATATAAAAAGCCACATTATTTGACGCAAAAAACATTATTATAACGTGCGATTATATTAACATATACAAAAAAACCCCACTATGTCTGAAAACAGTGACACATCCAGCGAAGAGAGCTTAGCCTCCAAACAGAATGGAAAAGATGACGACATTTGCCGCGATTTCTTGCGAAATGTTTGTAAGCGGGGCAAGCGTTGCAAATACCGTCACCCAAACACAGACGAGGCGCGAGATCTCGGCAGGCAGAACATCACGTTTTGTCACGACTTTCAAAACACGGGGTGCAGGAGAGGTAACTGCAAGTTCCTACACTGCACGAGAGAGGAAGAGGAACATTACAAGCAGACCGGGCAACTTCCGGTCCGGTTGCAGCAGGCGGCGGCGCTTGGACTTGGCGTGACGCCAAACGTGGACGTGCCGCTGTTAAGGGGAGAGATCCCCATTTGTAAGGACTACCTTAAAGGAAACTGCAAACGCGGAGCCAAGTGCAAATTCCGACACATAACTCAAGGGGAGTATGACTTTGAACTTCGGAAATCCGACCACAGAAATAACAACAATCAAATGTACGACCCGTATGAGGACGATTTCAATACGTTCGAAGCGTTTGAATACGGTCACACGGCGGGCGGGGTGAAGCGAAGGAGGTCGGACCGGGAGTTTGATGGTTTCGGGGGATTCGAAGGCAGGTATTCGTCGAGCCGTCCTTTTAGTTATCAGTTGTTAGAAGAGGAAAATTCTATGTTGCGACGGAAAGTGGAAGAGCTCAAAAAGCAAGTGGCGGATTTAACCGCAACTAATGAAGTGTTACTGGAACAGAACGCTAGGTACCGCGTCAGTAGGGCAAGTGCTGTACAGTCCCTTAACCCTGCGGGCGTGCCGGTCAGTCAGCAACTAACAGCTGGCATCGGCGCAACCGCAAACCAGGCGCAACCTCTAAATCAGCTAGCTGTGAGCAGCCTCGCTCAGCAAATAGCGCTTAATAGTGAACTGGCATCCCAGCATGCTTTGCAGCAGCATCTGGCGAGAGAACTAGGTCAGCAGACCGCTGGAGGGTTGGCGGGGGCGACCCTTAACCCTTCCGTCACAATAAACCCAGGAAATATAGTTCCGGTCTCTCTTCCACAGAATGTTTCCTTGACTTCCGGTTCTATGCAACAGACACTTCCCCCGGTCGTCTCCATGACGCAGACGATGCCCCAGAATCTGCAGGGACCCCCCTCGGCGCCCCTGGTGTCGTACCCCATCGTGTCCCAAAATATGAGGGCGGCACCCAGCAGTCTGGCCCATTGACGCCAGGTTAGTCCACTTTATTCTTATTAGTTATACTGTACACATGGATATTTTCGCCCAATGACTCTCATTAGTGAATTCGCTCGCTTTTTACTATCATGTCATATTTTAGTTCAATTCGCATTGTTCTATATACATTTGCTTTAGAAATAGATATGAGTATAAAAGATTTTATAAATATATCTAAAAAGACATTTATTTGATGTTAAATGTGGCGAAAAAATAGTGACGAACAATTTCTTTTGTACAGTGTTTTTATGAATCTCGGAACATATACACTGTAATCTTATGAATTTCCATAACAAGTCCCGGTGTCTAAAAACTAAGACGGAGCTCATTTGATCTCAGTCTCCCTTTTCCTTACATAAATATATAATTATTTTGAGACAGGGAGACAGAAATTTAAAGTGAGCTGGTCTAAGTTTTATGGACCCCGTGCCTTATATTTTAGGTCTAATCTCCATATAGTACATGATTGCTGTGTTATGTTTCGGTCCATAGGAAATTAGTTTTCTTTTTATTTATCAGTTAAAAATGGTAGGTGTTGGATTTAATTATACCAATCCAATTATCTATAGTTTGTATGGGTTTTTTTCGAATTGAGCTGCTCTAGATCTATAAATTAAAGCTGAAGATGCTATACGAAAGCTTCTAAATGTTCAAAGTAAATGTAACTCTGACTCGCGCTGTGAACATCAATAAATGATAAGCCTGCATTGATTCTTCAACGACAAAATTACAAAAGAGGAGAAAGGAGTATCAAATTAATGTTAAAATTTTATGTCTCTTGAAAAAAGGGTATAAATTGACTTGTTTTCGCCTATTCCATCAATACTCTTGTAATTGTTTGCATTGTGTCATACACTTGTTGAGGTAACCAATTTTACCACAACGACATATTAAATTCATGAATCACTTTTAAATTGTTATGTAACCTTTCTTGATTATTTTTTTAATATCATTATTTAAATAACATTTTACAAGAGTACAACTACATGAAATTATGTATCGGCTATGTTTTGCTGTATGCATCGTTTCCTTATATTAAAAAGTTCTCGATAGGAAGTTAAATTACGATCGATTTTTCAAATACTGTCTCAAATATACACTTGTACTCCTTGAATGTTTTCTCGACTTGACGACAAACATTTTAAAGCTCTCATATCCTTCAAGCGTCATTTGGAATCGATAATTAGGAGATTTTAAAAAAGAATACGTTAATTTTGTTTAAAATCTGATTTTTTTATCGATAGGGTAGTAAATGATCTTAAAATTTGTTAATAGCTTGGTCTATCCATGTACATATATACTAGTATATGCATGTCTCTGATCACTGGATAGCGTGTTGGCTAGCAATATTGGGGAAAAAAGTTAGAATAATCGCTATGTGATATATTACGTATTTGTATATGATCCCAGATATCGCCTCTTTAAGTAATTGTGGTCATTAAAAATACATCAACTTTTAATCAAAGAATGTCTCAAATATTACGTCTAGACTTGTCTGTTTTGCTAGCCCTCAGATATATTGTGTTCAAATGTATTATTAGTAAATCTAGAATGACTTTTAGGCTACTATACCGTTATGGATTTTGTTTTTTGGCGGGAAGGAGTCGGGTAAGGGGTAGTGCTTTTACACTGAATATGACTCCCATTCTTTTTTACTACCTTTTCACTATTTCGCTACACGTTGATTAAAGAAACGCCTTTCCTACCCTAGACGCCGTCCTTGCAATCTCTGGGTGGTAATTTTCCAAGCTATGTATTCGTACGAAAAATTTGCCCGCTCTCTTTCGTAATGTTGGGTTTCGCAACAAAGGGATTATTAATTTACTCATTCTTTATTGATACAAGATATCTATCTGTTCTGCCTGTTTTGTCGTTAATGGCTTGATTTGTCATAAAGGGTGACTGGAAAATGACAGAACACCGAGTGTTACCATCAATCGCCCTTTTCTTCCCCTGTGCCATCAATCTCATTTTTGGATATATATATATATCCCGCACATTTCCTCCCAAGTTTTTTGCCGCTGAAAAGAAGAGAAAATGATAGACATAAGTGTTCGGAAATTGATCCGTATTAGCCTTAAATGATGGACCGTGCTCCGAGAATGTCCAAACTTGAGAGCTATTAATCTCTTAACGGCATGTCGTAAATCAGCCAAAAAGAGGAACGGGTTGTCGTTAAAATTCTGTAGCATGTTATTATTTTAAGACGCAGGGCTACTTTTGTTACACTGCATGCGATTATTATTTTCTTGAAATATTGCTATTCGATACAAAGTCTATATTTACCTAAAATTCTTTTTTTGGACCAAATGCATTGGTTTGACAATTTCTTGGCTTGCTCGCTGTGTATGGTCAAAAACTATCAAGAGTAAACTATTTATTCCCGCGTTTTCTTAAAATAGACCATAATAAAAATGCTTAAAATCATTGATTATGTTTGTGTAATTGATATTATTGAATAAAATGAATAATATAGATATGATAAAATACTGTCTTTGAGCGAGTGAGTCCAGGGCTTCTACGTATTTTTATAAAACACTGTGTAGTTTAAAACAAAAACCCCAAGCTTATAAACCATTCCGAACGTACATCTAATCACAAATATTTTGGATTGAGATTGTGTAAATCATTACGACGTATAGGTCGAGTAAATACTTTGTACTCTCTCTCTCTCTCTCTCTCTCTCTCTCTCTCTCTCTCTCTCTCTCTCTCTCTCTCTCTCTCTCTCTCTCTCTCTCTCTCTCTATGAAATGTTTGTTAATCTTGAAGCGTCGAAACAAAATCAATAGAGTGGGTTCCCTAAATCTTGTTTCATATAATTAAGGACAGCGATGAGCTTGAACTATCGGACCATCTAAGTCAACCGAGCGTTTTATCTTTAATGATGTGTTGGGCCCTTTTGATCTCGGTAATCTTTCAATGTTGCCCCCTATTCAAATAGCACTGTTCTTTTCTCACCAATCGCTCGAACTATAAGCAGAAATTGATAGCCCCTTTCAACACATTCTCTGAAGATCCCCAAAAAACTGTCGACGCCTGACGTTTCGGCCAATTAATTAATTAAATTGCGTCTGTTTGCTATCTTTCTTCTTTTCCGAAAAACGATTTTGGAGAGAAACGATATCCACAAATATGTATCTATACCTTATACTTTAAAATTAGGCAGAAATTCACTCAATTAAGGAATGTGCGACTGAAGTATTTAATCATTATTAGACAGCGGATCTCCATGGTGAATTAAGATTAACAATCAACCCCAAGTCTCCTATTTCGGTCAGGCGTCAAATTTTGAAAAGAATGACCCGTGTAGTCCTAGTGTTCCTGTGGTTTCAAACAGCATCGATCATCGATCCAATGGCCCAGTATGCACGATCTTCCATCTATTTTTCCCTATTCTCACTTTGTTCTGGAATCTTTATTGGTCTTTTTTATAAGACGCAGACTTGCATTCGAAGAAGACATCCCATGGAGAGACAATGGCGCTACATAAATCAGCAGGCTCGATACCTGGGCCTCCTTTTTAATTTCGAACAGTAAGCAGATTAGAGCTTGTCTTGTACGCCAGCAATGTTAAGACCCCGTCATTTATCATGCCAGAGCTCGGTCACTGATGCCTATTGTGCATGCCGGAGACCCATTGCACTTACAGAAAAGGTGGGGATCTGTAATGGGTAATGTTATATAAAGACGATGCATTGACACGTTAAGACAAGGGATGTCGGGAAACTTGTGTCTTGCACTGCTTGTCTTATATATATATATTGGTCCCAAAGCATTGCGGGGAAAACTGACCCATTTACGACTTCTTTATAAATCGAATTCTTCCAATCTCTTCCTCTTCGCCGCCTTTCTTTCCTGGTTACCTTAATCAATCGGAGATCGTATTAATATTTCATTATCACCCGACTTTGGTATTCCTCTTAATGACTCCGTTTTTTTTTTGTTTTTTTTTTCTTCTTCTCTCTCATTTTTTTTTTACAAACGCGAACTCTCAGGTTTTTCATTCATTGAGTCTCATTCTGTGCAGGTTTGTAGGTATGAACATTTCATAACAAACATGCATATATGGCAAGAGGCACGCGAAAAGGTGTGTATGAATGACAGGCTCTAGACATCTCACAGCTTTATTAAATATTTAATTTTTTTCTGCTGGATAAACTAGTTCGGCTCACGATGTCCTTTTCACTGCAATGGATCTAAATAATGCATTAAGTATAGGCGAACGCGGTCCGTTGTACTTTTTTACCGCCAAGAAGTACGAACAACAGTGACCTCTTTATGTTAGACTTTATAGTGGTCAGATAAGAGACTCCATGACTGGTCTTAGAGTACGGACCAAAAAAAACCATTCAAAGGTTCTCGCAGAGTACGTAAACCGGTGATTGTTTTATATGTCACGTGATATCAGTGTGGCTTGGTAAGAGAACATAAAACTAATTTTAAAGTCTTCACAATGGTCAGCGAGTAAAGAGCGCGTGATATGAAAAGTTCATCTTTAGTGGTCGTAGGGTTCATGTCAAGAATCTTACATAGGTCTTAAAATAGTCGACGAGATCTTAATGGGTCTTTGTTTAAGTCAGGTTATAAAGATCATTTGGTTTTTAAAAGACCGATCAGAGTGTTCAGATAGTTGTACGCGTTATATAGAAAAAATGTACACAGCGCCAGATGAGAAAGAAATTTAGAGAATTTATGTATGATAAAATATATTGTCAAATGTCATAATTCTATGACAGAAAGTACGGACCACGTGATTTTTAAAGGTCCTGGGAGAGTTTAGATACATGTAGTTATACACTGTCTATGAAAGCAACTACGTGTAGACAGCGGCAAAAGAGAACGAACAGTTCGAGGAAATAAGATGACATATTGCCAACAAATCTAAGCTTTGTTTCTCGACGCTTCTTTGGGTAATCGTTCTTGGCAGTTTCTAGTGATTGCACATCACGTAATTGAGAAAAGTGTGAACATAAGAGACATTTCTCAGCGGTGTTCAGCAACTGTCAGGCGAGAAGGAGTTCTTGATATAGGCTTGGAGAACATTGTACATCTATCATTCATAATTTACTCCAGCGGTGCTAGACTACATTTTCTTGTTGGTGATCATTTTTGGGTGTCATTGGTAGTGACGAGACACTTTTTATAAAATATTACATGTAATCATTACTTTGAAAAGATGGTCCTCTTTTTTTGCCCATTTTATTATGGGTGGGATTTTTTGTGGGTTTTTTTTTATTTATAAAGGTTGGCACTAAATTTGAAAGAATCTATTCGGCCCGACATGAATTTAAGAGTAGTTTCTTTGTATTTGAATGATAGTACTACTCAATTATTAAAATAAAACGTGTTGTTCCTGACAGATTCCGTATCGGAAAAACGAAAAAGCTAGTGTAATGCTCATGTCTCAATTAACCAGTAATGAAAAACAACACCCATTGTTTTATAAATGACGCTGCTTAAAATGAAACCACTTCAAAATTCAGCTGTACTTTAACGTAACTCGAGATGAGCTATGATGGTTTATTTGTTTTTTATTTGTTTTTTGTTTCTAGTTTTTTAAACTATTTTTTATATTTCAAATTTCTCTTAATATTTTCTGTTAAGATGACGGTTTTGTCAGAGATTTTTGCATTGTCTATAAAAAAAAAATTGCATTGAATCAACATATTTATTCATAAACTCTTATTTTTTTTCAGAAGTATGAGGCTACATTCGTGTAGTGTGGGAATATCTACTTCCGGTGTTAATTCTTGAGGAAAGAAGGAAGTAAAAGAGGGATTCCGAGATCTCGCGTGAACACAAAATCAAAATGGCGGAGTTTCACCACACCAAAACAAATACCCTCTGAAGATTTGGATGCAAAGGGGGTACTGTTAAGACGGATGCAGAAGTGATGCGAGGAAATCACTTTCAAACATCCTCATCTCGATAACCCTCGTTTCATTTTCATTTTGAAAGTCTAATATATGGTCATAAGGTTTAATATTCTCCCGATGATCTCATACAGTGTTTTGCATTGTGTTAGTTAAGTATATATACAGTTCAACTGGATAAAAGAGCAAAGAAGCAAGCTTTTAGTCTCTTCAGTTTTGTTTCTTTTATTTTTCTTTGATAAATGCCAAGGAGACTATGAGCTTGTTTCATTTTTGTGCTATATTAAGAAGCATTAGCTTTAACTGTTTAAATCTTCAGTTCGTTTCAGAATCTATTTTTCTTTGAGAAATGTCAAGTTGACTACGAGCTTGTTTCATTTTTGCGCTATATTAAATGTATATTTTTTTGGCCATGATAGCCGATTGCGGGATAAAAAAAAATCATTGGTTCTCGATGATGTTATTAATTTGAAAGCTTTTGGTTGAATTGAACACTCATTCAAATAATATTTCTATAGAAATATTCGTTCAAGATTATGTTCATTGATAAATTGATCACTGTTTCTTTTAATATGTCTTTTTTTAATGTTAATTGCTATTTTGATATTAATTTTTATTTGGAACATTATTTGTTTTAAGCGGGGTTTTTTTGTTCATTCAATTAATGAACCACTTTTCATTGTGCATTCGATTGAGTTTCTCTATTGGTTGTGTTTTTTGTTGGAGTTTTAAACACCATTATTAATTTGAAAACATAAAAAACCAAGAGACAACGAAACTGGCACGCAATTTTTGTCAATAAAATTAAAGGAAATTGTAAAATTTTAAAGAAACACAACCTTTGCTCTCGTGTTCTGTATTTTCCGAAAACAGTTGTAAATCCATTGGAGATTTGAGCATCCCTGTCTGACTCAGAAGTTACTACGTCATACGTGATCATAAAACAAAATTGCATTTTTCTGGTCATTCATATTTATTGATTAATATGATATTCAATACTTTATATTTTTTGAGTTGTAGAAAAAAACAAATTAAAAACACAACTGTTATTGCTATGTTAAAGTTGTTTTTTTTAATTTTGTGTTGAACGGATTGTAATTATCTGAACATTACACACCCTTTAGATAAATCCCTGTAGAAAAGAGTGACAGACTGATGACGTACAAGCTGGAGTACTTAACGATTTTCATAAAAAAATCTTCCGTTTTGTTGTGGAAATATAATAAGTAATTTAATATTCTTATAATATTTTAGTACACAAACGGCATAATTGTACGCAAACTGTTGAATTACATGTTAATTTTAAAAAAAAATTCCGTCGGGGTCGGTTTGTTCAGTGACGTCATACAAAAACTGATTTTATTATAATATAGTTGTGAAAACCGCTATACAACAACACATTGTGTCATTGTGTATCAGTTAGACCGACATAGATTGTATGTCGAGACTTTGGATGATGCTATCGAATGTGAGCAGATTTTAACACATATATTTGAAAAAAAAAATGCGAGTTAAAATGCCAAGAATAACAAGTAAATGAGCATGGTTTTGGTTTATGGGAAATGAATCTTTTTTGACACTGTAAAACATAACTATACTGCCGCAGATTTATTAGGTAATTCATTGGTCCTTGTTTTAACAACAGCATGGTAGAATAGACTGACGTCATACTTCCAAACGATAAAGTAATAAACTTCCATATATAGAAGATTTAGCTATTCCTTCTAAGAAACGCGTCATTCCAAAACGATACATCCATGCAAATTACCTATTTATTACTCACTTTATATTGATGATTAAACAGATATGTTGAGTTTAGACACTATTGTGATGTCATTCCTTTGTTCCAGAAGTCTTTAAACTTTACATGTACCTGTGACAGTCAGATATTAGTGAGCTTCTTAATATCAGACCGTTACCAGTGGTTTCAGTACTGATATCCTTCAAAATCGGACTGTGTCGGGTAAATCAAACAAACAAAAAAGTTCTGTATGAAAAAAATAATATCGGACAGTTCTCGGCCATTGATAGCGGGCCCCGAAACTGTCTGATATTTTTTCATATGGAACTGTTTTCGGCATATATCCATTACATTGATGTAAATTGCAACAGCAAAACGCGTTCCTTTAGTGTTTCATACGGGTTATCGATAATCATAAATCGCTTCAGCGGGTTGTGGGGTTTTTTTTTATGTCAATTCTGAGGCCGCTTCCTACGCTCATACCCGCATGAACGGCCAGATACAGCATTTTATAGTAATATTGAACTCTATCAAATTTACTGGAACCGTGATCAATATATTTTATCAAAGTTGATATTTGTCTTATTTGAGGCAATGAGAAGCCAATAAATATATAATAGTCCCCTTTTTATTGGCAAATTTTAATGAAGATCTTCATTCATCTTCATTCAAGATGTCACAATGAATATTAAACCCGCGAGAAATATGAAGTTGAAATAGAATGAATTATGTACATGTTCAATTGTTTCACTGACGAGGCAAATAATGTTGTAGACGATGAATGAATACATCATAAAAAATCGTTATCATGGAGATTTGTTAAATGAGCGATGTGAGGATGGACTTCGTATTGATTGAAGGATTGCAACCGATTGGCTCGCTGCATATGACTAATGTCACAGTTTTATCATTTTTACAAAAAGGTAATAAATGCAGAAAATGGGTGCCTTTTTTTAATTAATATCATTGTTTGCCCATTTATCAGTTTAAAAAGGCATGATACCATAAAACGGTACGTATTCACGTGACATTTTAATACTATTTCTGAAATTTCTTTCAAAAGAACTAGATTTTTATAAAGAGTCGCATATTATTGCAGCATTAAAAAATAAAAATAACCAATGTTTTGATATGCCATTTTCACACAACTGTTAAAAATCAATGAAATTTTGAAAAAGAAAACTATAAATCTGGATGATTTATCAAAATATTAACCAAGAATTCGTCATCCCCTAAAAAATTACCAAATATTTTTATTATATAAAATGTATATAGATATCAACATGAAAATGTGTAAAATGGAACATTAAAGCATCTGATCTACAATTACATTTTAATGTACATATGTTGAGACTATAAAGTAAGATTGAAATGAATAATTTCTCACGTGTTTAACAAATATCACGTGACATGTGACATTGATGCACGTATGTTTGCATGTGATCAACTATATCACCCTGCACAATCAAATAATAAAATTTTGTTTCACTGGTAAATTAAAAATCGCTTTAAAACTGTTTTCGTGTACTTGATTGAAAATAATTCATCAGTATCTGACAGAAATTGCTTTTTGATTGGACAATTATTAAATAATGGAATGGAAGTCAGTCATCTCCGATAGAGTTATCTCTCTTTATTGATGATTACATCGAAGGGACTTTTAAATTGCATTTTAATGTTGGTTGAAAAGCAATATTTTTAAACAGGTCAATTCAAAGAGTTTTCTAGATCATTCACATGGGCGACATACTACCTGTAGTAGAAAAAATATATCTCATTTCCCTGTGCAGTTTGGTGTCCATGGTCCATTTATACAAAAAGTTGATAGTCACATCCATCTTGGTGTAAATCTCCAATATGATGGAGGTTGGAAACAACATATTAATTCTATTCATAAAAAAGCTTGTATAAGGTTAAACCTGTTGAAACTTGTTAAATATAAGCTATGTAGATGCTCTTTAAAAAAATATTTTTTTCATTTATAAGACCAGTTTTAGAATATGCTGATATAGTTTGGGATAATTGTTATGATAGAGAAGTTAAACTTCTAGAAGATATTCAAGTAACTGCTGCAAGGATTATATCAGGTCTTAGAAGTAACTCATCCAGGTCAGCTCTATATGATGAATTGGGTATTGATCTACTATCAGATAGAAGAAAGCTAGGTTCATAAACTCACATTATTTTATAAAATGGTCCATGGTCTTGCTACCAAATATCTACAGGATTTACTTATGCCATGTACACCGCAAAATAATTACTCACTAAGACACCAAGATGATTTTAAATTTGTTATACCCCAGATAAAAACAACTGCCTTTATGAACAGTTTTCTACCTTCGTCTATAAAATTATGGAATGAATTACCTCTTCACATTAGAATTTTACCAACTGAGTCTTCATTCAAAACAGCCATAAAAAACATATTCTTTAGAAAGCCAAACAAACTTTATGACTTTGGAAACAGAAACGCAAATATTATACATTGTCAGATAAGAAATAATGCAAGCAATTTAAATGCTGACCTATTCAATCATTTTTTGTGTGAAAATTCTATTTGTGATATGTGTGGTTATGTATCTGAAAATGCTTATCATTATTTTTTTGTCTGTCCACATTATGATGCACAGAGGCAAGTTTTTATACAGTCAATAAGTAATTTACACTTAGATATCCCCATCTCTCTGGACTTATTGTTATATGGGGACAGTAGTTTGCCTTATAACGAAAATGTTGCTATATTTAAGATTGTACATGATTATATATTAGCTACCAAAAGATTTAAGTTTTAATGCATTATTCACAGTGTCACTCAAACAGCTGAACTGCTAGCTTTCTACAACTATTTTTCATTTTGTACATAAATAATACCCGGTACCAAGCATTTTGATTCCACTTATTTTTTCCTTTATTTTTCTCTACTATATTCTATTGTTACATTGAACCATCAATGTTTGTCAAATTGACTGTTAAAGGAGAGGGCTCAAATAGGCAGATTGCCTGCTGCCCAATCCTATTATGTAATATTTTTTACATAATAAAATATTGTTTAAATACTACCTGTATGTACTATCACATACAACGTAAATTCACAAATGGATATAATGGGAAGTAGGAATGTTATACCTTTTTGAAAATCATCATAATAAAAAAAACACCAATACTGACCCATGCGTGAATGTACAGAAAGAAGCTGATTCTCGCGTATTCAGAGGTCCTTACACCATTGAAAAGGAAACATTAATTTACATCTCCGAACGAATTTATTGCGCAGCAAATTTAAATCAAATGTAAATAGCTGGCACGCGCGGATGGGGGAGGTCAAAAGCTTTTGGGAGGGGATCTAACTTTTGTATTTTCGTATGACTGCAATGTACAACTATTTAAAAAGAATTGGAAATTTAAATTACATGAGAATACTGAAATTTTTGAGAAAATTATTCTATCCCAATTCAATAGAATAATTTGATAGACTGTATGTGGAATTTTTTTTACAAACTAGTTGACACGTTTTGAAATATTTTAAGTGATTTTTTTTTCGTTTTTATGATTTTAATATCTCTAAGAAAATGAGTAAAGACTACAATGTAAGTTATCATACAGTTTAAAAACACATTGGTTGAAATTTGATTGTTGTAAATTTTCATATCCAAAAGAACCATAATTGTCCTCTCTTCTGCCCTCGCTTGATAAAAGTTTTTCTCACGTCTCTTTTAGAGTTATCTTTCTTATATTAATACAAAACAGCTCATTCTATTTTACAATATTGTTCCTATTTCGTCATTTAAGTTTCCAGTTATCATTATATTAAACAAATAAAATGTAAGCGCATCCAAAATATTTGAAGGGGATAGGGGTCAGTGATAATTTTGTTTGAGGCGGGGTATAGTTATACAATACAAATTTTAGTTTTGGGGTGCACGCATGAACTTATGTATAACCTTGGTACCCCCGTTTTGATAAACTTAATGTTATTGCTACTTAATCATAATTATGTATGGTATACACTAATAAGTATACTATTAAAATACCCACGTGAAAATCTTTTTTTAAATTCACGTGAATGAGTTTTGCTTAATATCGAACTTAGTTCTATTTCGTTTAGAATATTAGTTAATTGTACTTCAAAATATTTACAGTCTAAATATTATTGCAAATTTTCTTCTTAAACAACTATTTACGTCCCAACTGTGACAACATATTGCTTCGATCAAATGAAAATTGAAAAAATTCGCAAAGCAGCGTGTCAGTTAAGATACCTCATTGTGTTGGCAATAAAAATAATAGCAAAGAAAAAGTTTCAAAGTGATTTAATAAAGTTAACATAAACACGTTTATACAAATTTCAATCCTTAGATAATTGTCAAATGAACTTTACAGGTAAATCTATAAGCATAGCACTTTCACAATTCACGCTTCCGTTAGGGGGTTATATTTTCGGTTTAATTTTCAGCGATGTTTTTTTTTAGTCAGTTTTCAGATTGTACACCTTTACGCAATTGCCGTTCGTAACCACAAGAAATGAGAGACTACCCTCCTTAAATCTCATACAGAACGGTTTGGGAACATCGGAGAGAATTCGGAGTAGCTTCCCTTTGCCTGACAGGATGTGGATATTGTTGGATTGTTCTCCCGCCACGTATATATTATCCAAGAAATCCACAGTCACGCATACCGGGCCAATCAGCTGCGGGTGTTTGTATACCCAGAGTGTCTGACCGTCATCGCGCATGGCAGTGACGGAATTTCCGCCGTAATGGCAGTGCACGATATCACCACTTCCGGTCACGGTCACCGAGTATGTCCACTTCCGGGTGGGGTAGGTCTTCAGAATATTACCCTGTTTGTCTAGTTTGATGATAGATGTTGGCCGTGTGACGTAAAGGTATTCTTGGAATTTTGCGATCCCCAAGCAGGATTCGCCGGTTGGTATGGTTGACCCGAGGCTGAATTTTCCCATGGCGACTTTTTGTAGCGCGTTTAAGCCTTCCAGTGCAATTAATATGTCAGATCCTGACACGATTATGTCCCTTGGTTTTGGTCCGACAAGTTTTCCCTGAAGAATCGATTTTCCGACGCAGTCCAGGTAAATAAATCGGAAGTTTGGATAATCCGCCAGCAGAATCCCCCCGCTCGGAAGAAAACATCCCCCGTAAATCCAACTGTTCTCGATGGTGAATTCAGATTCCAAAGTCATGCGCGCCGATTTCACGTCAAACCCAAACTCCATGGAACAAGACTTCTGGAATACAGAGAGCTCGGAAAGCTTGGAAATGCTTTTCAATTCTTTGATTTTGGATGATAATTTCCCTTGGATATCGAATGACACTTTATTGATATAGGTCTTCTTTATTTCGTCAATTTTGTGCTTCACTTCGTAAAACTTACAGACGTAGGCGATATCTGATCCACTGTCTTTTACCTGAGAAAGCAGCTGTTTGCAATGTTCAACATAGTGTTTCTTTTCGCTAATGGCTTCCAGAGAGGAGTTTACTTTCCCTTTTCTGTCTTTCATGATCTTCGACAATTCCCGCAGATAGATTTGTTTCAGTTCCTCGAGATGAGCCTGCGTTTCTTGTAGCAGTTTCTCAGCCGACTGGATAAGTTCGTTGGATTGCCGATCTATCTGTGAAACATTCTCCTCTTCCTCCTTTGCTATGTTGTTCAGTTTGAGCGATAGCTTGTCGATCTCCCTCAATAATCGTTCCATCTGTTTACCCTCTTGAAGCTCGGTAAGACACTTATCGATGCTGTCGACATTATTGCATTTCCTGTGTTCAAAGCTCACACACGTTGTACAGCAAGCCTCCTTATGGTCGGCACAAAACATTTTCATTATCTCCCCTTTATGTTTCGTGCAGACGTTCTCGGCAATCATCGCCGATCCAGACAGTTTTATTTCACTGAGTTGCACGAGCTTGTGATCTTGCGTCATCCTATTCTTCCGGTGATATTTCGTACACATATCGCACAGAGACTCCATGCACGATTTGCACCAAAACGAGGCCGGTTGATCCTCTTGTGTCCTTCTGCACGCTTCGCACGTTTCATGGTCCTCCGAAGGCTTTTCGCTTTTTAGATAAGTGATCAAAGACTCGTTCAGCGGCAGTTGCTTGGCCCATTTTTCTGGTGAGCTAAACGTGCCAGGGGCAGCTACAAACTCTCTACACAGTGGGCACCGGAATCCAACAGGGGCTTCCTTAGCAATGCAGGTAGACACTATGTAAGATTCCAAGCAGGAGTGACAAAAGGAATGAAGACACGGCAGGTATCGAGGGTTTTTGTATCGTTCAAAGCAAACCGAGCACGTGGAAACATCGCCTTTGTGGGGCGGGCTATTCGAAGTAGCCATTGAATGTGTCCTGTTTATATTTTTTTTCTTTACTGTACCACGAGTCTTCTCTCACAGGTCCAAGTTGGCTGAACGAATACTCACCGAAGGAATTTTCTACATGGCGATCCCGAAGCCACGAGACACATCCACGCCCGATTTAGCAATTGTTGAAACTATAATTACAATTTATTCCTTATCGTTTGTTTTCGAATGGTGATCAGTTAATTTATTATTGTTTTTATAGCATTTTCTAAAACTTTGTTTTATAATTCTGATTGACGTCAAATACGTTATTTGATTACGGAAAAATCGGAATTTTAAAGAGCATTTCTTCGGAGGATATCGTTATGGTTTTGTTCATGAAATGTTTTGGAATCATGAAGTGTCGTGGTGGCTCAATTTTTCGTAAAATTCGTCAGTACCTCTTATCCACGAATTAACAACCTCCAGGAATTAATAAATTAGGGTAATATGGTTTTTTTTATTCGTTAAAATTCAAACGAACATAAATAATTATTTTATGAAATAAATATAACAACACGTATATAGATGCAGAAGCGCTGTCAGAAGTGCAGTTTAATAATTTATATAAGACGCAAAAAGAATTTTTCTTGTGTTCTTTTTTATCTACAAAAACAAAACAACACATATTAGCAAAATATATGTAAAAATAACAAACATCTATGACTTATTGTGAGGGCGGATGGGTGGGGAAACATCTGCCTACACTGAGAGAGGGCCTTCGAATGACTTAAGGTCCGACGACACGTTCCTCAATTTTAGATAACTTTTTCTAGGAATTTGTTAATGGTTAACTACTACTTTGACAAGCTTTCTTGCAAAAAATTAGGGTACCTTACCAGGCATTTCTGCAAAATACCAGAGTATGCAATTTCCCATATAATCTTCTTGAAAATACACTTGAATTGCTGCTATTAAAAAATAAAAGCATCTACAGGACAGCGAAATTAACTATATTAGAACTATATCTCCGCCGGGGCGGGGCTTTGATCTCACGACCTCAAGAACCTATACGCCTCTGACATTCAGCGGCCACGATTCTAACCACTCGGCCATCTAGATATATAACCAAGTCACGTAAATTTTGATCATTTTTAAAGTAACTGTAAAATAAGTATTTTTTATTGGAACTCTTTATTACGAGGAGATACAAAAAAGATCCTCGAAGAACGTCTCGTCTGACCTTAAAACTCAATTTCTTTTCAATTCCTGCGTACCTTACGAGAATAGTCAATACTTGTAGAACAGTTTTTCTATAAATATATTTACATTTTCCAGTGTCTTTGCCTGTGATTACACTACGTATCGATTTTGTAGTATTTAAAACCCATAACTTCAAATGAAGCCAAATTGAGGCGCCAGCGGGGTTTGCTTATTTATATTTAAATATTTAATCGTATGATGGCTTAAAAATTATATTAATATAAACAATAAGGAATCGTTCTTTTAATATTATGAGGTGATAATTTCGGTCAGGGCGTGATCAAATCTATCATAAAGCCCTTCGGGCTTTATTGGATTTGATCACGCCCCGACCGAAATTATCACCTCATAATACTCAATAAAATGATTCCTTATTCCTTATATGATAACCACTCATATTCGTAGTCTTCACAACAAACACCAGGTAAACGAGTGTTCGATCAAAACACGTGTTATGATACCTTGAATAAATAAATAAATTATATTTGAAAAAATCATACTATATGCTTTTGATCTAACCTGTACATCATATCAAATATCAGTATCAACTCACAGTTGGCGTTCAAAATTTTAATGAAAAGAATAACACAATGTACATACAATGTATTAAATGTAGTTGTATTAGTTTCACGTTCATCAAATATTACATGTTTATTTATAATTAGCCATGGCCATGCAGCAAATTAACCATCAGATCCAACTTATATTACATCATAATTGTTTACCTCTAAAATTGTACCCTAACAGAGTAGCGTAATGGATCTAAGTGGGTGCAACGGATCTGTAAATTCTAAGTTCGAATCCCACTGGGCCTTTCATAATATTTTTCATTTCAAAAAAAAAAAATTCAAACATATTTTTTTGTCAAATATTATAAAATTCTAAAACTGTGAAAGTATTTTGATTATAATGTACTTTTAGCCATATCAGTATCGACAGGTTTCCCATACCACCTTAAAATTAAAGATGTATCTTTCTATAGTTAAGAATTATCAATAATATCTAATATGTAAAATTTAAATATTTTCCAACATCTTTATAAAAACTTTCTTTGCAAAGGAGATCAGTATAGTATAGTCTATAAAAGGCAAGCAACACCCAGCTCCCTTGACCCAGAAAAAAATCTTTAAGACATAATTATATTAAATTGAATTAATAAAAAAATCACGTTTATTTTGAATTCGTGATTCGGTAGAATGCTTGCAAATCAAGTCAAGTCTAATGTTCAGAATACTTAAATTGATTGCAAATCATGACATGTTAGCTGCAGATAAGAGCTTTTAAAAAACTATCTTTTAAATCAAACGACAGATTGCTCTAATTACTCCAAGGTACCCAGAAATCAATGAGAGTCCTTGGGTGCCATTTTGCTTTTCAATGTGATGCTCTTTTCCGTTACATTGATTCGCTCGTTCGGTAAGACCGCTTATGTAACTGCTAATACAACTGATTGATACTCAGACATATTTATGTCCGGGAAATTCCGGGATTTATATGACAGAGGTACATGTATCTTGATGTCATTCATTTAGTAGTATGAAAATCAATATACAAAGTTCTGATTTAAAGATTACAGAGCTAATCACGGAAACTCATTACGTTAATCTTCTTACTCATTGCACTACTTTCAAGATACGTCTTTTTATTGAAGGGTTCCCGATGTCATCCTAATACATTTCAGTACATAAATCGATATTTACCTAACTCTAAGATATGACTTCTCAAAGGACAAAGTCTTGCTAAAACTAGAACTAAGCACGTTTTTATAACAATAAATTGCTTTATTTGGCGATTCATCATGTTCAGGCGGGAAATGAAGGTAGTGACAATGCAGGTAAAAAAGTTTTACTTTTTAGATTACTAAAGATTTCGACCGATCGATAACCTGGTTCGAACAGGGCAGATTAGATTTCAGTCCCGTCAGTTTCTACAGATTTCCGTAAAAAAATCGAAGGGATGTAAATATTTGCTTACAAGACTACACATCCTTCGCCAATAATGAATCATTTATTTATCATATGTTATACTTTTTTGTTTTTCAATTTCAATTTTTCTTCATTGTTCATAGTATTATGTCACGTGTTTATTATGTAACGTGTGTTTTTATTGATAACTTACTTCCTTAGATCCGTCACTGATAGGAAGTTAGGGTAAATTCAGTGTTCAGAGAGTAGCAGCTGGTTTGAAATAATAGTCAATCCATAAACTTGAATTAGTATCACCGCGTCCTTTTATCTTGAATTCTATTTTTTTTTTTTCTTGCTTCTATTGAAAAGCAAGACATTTGATAAAAGCGTACTTGAAAACAAAGATATCGGCTGAGTGAAAATTTAATAAAAACCAGTATCGAAGAAAAAAGACTTCTCTCGACTTTACAGATTAGCAGCATGATCAGAAACCAAAAAGATAGCTTTGATTTTATTCTGTTGATAGAACTTCGCCAAATTGAACAATGCATTTTTTTTTCATTTTTGTAATTTTAAGGTCGTACGGGGACACCTCTATGCTGTGACGTATTATATTTATCGAATTAAAAAATAAAATCAAGATTGATTTTAAGGTAATTTCTTTCCCAAAATTTTCACCAGACAGCGAAGCGCAGTGGGTTAGATGGTTCACAACTGATCTGTAAGCCATGAGTTCGAATCCCGCGTGAGATTTTAAAATTTTTATCTTGCCAAAAATGTTCAAAACTTTTTTTTTTTTTGGTAATAATGTAAATTTGAAAACTCTAGTCCGGTGAAAGTATTTTAATTATAATGTACTTTAATCCACATTGATATCAACAACTTAAAGGGGCATGGTCACGATTTTGGTCAAATTCTATTTCTATGATTTCATTATTTACAATGCATTGGAAATGCATTTCTAATGATCAAATAAAAGTTGAGAGTCATTCGTAGAGTTATATGCAAGATACAGGGCTCACAATTCTTTGTCATGTAAACAAGGCTCATGCCCTGTTTTTATTTACATAGGTTCAATATACCAGTAAAAAATCCTTTTTCCAGCTTATTTGTCTATCTTTTTAATTTATTTTAAGCATTGATAAACAGTTCCTAACGTTAAAAACATTCGTTTTAGGTTTAAAACTGAAATTATTACTTCAGCGTTCAAAATGTAAACAAACGCTTTGTTTACATAGCGAAGAATTTCAAGCTCTGTAACTTGCTTATAACTCAACAAATGACAATCAAATTTCGGTTGCCTGATAAAAATGCCTTTCTGAAGCATTGTTAATATTAAAATCGGAAAAACAATTTTTGACCAAAATCGTGACCATGCCCCTTTAACTGAGTGGCTGGATTTTAGGGTTATAGATTTTAGATGATTATCTTTTGTTCGTTTGGTTATTTACTTTTATATATATATATATTCATTCATTATTCGTTCATTGGTTGTTGAAGATACAAATTTTTTTTTCCTTTTTGGGTTTTTTTGTATAATCTATAACAATATTTATAAGATTATACTTGTACATGTACGTAAATTTTTATACAGATGTATTCAAACAATGAAAAAAAGCTTAATTTGAGTTTTATGATGTCAAAAATAAATGTTTGATAAACATTGCAACATAATCGTTTCCTCCAATAATGATAAATCAACAAAACATGGATGTACCTTGATAATAATAAATGTACAAGAATCTGTTGTGGGAGATTTTAACTTGGCAGATACATGTTTGAGTATTAGTCTCTCTCTCTCTCTCTTTTCTCTCTCTCTCTCTCATGCCAATTTAACGCAAGTTAGTCTTCATATTGTTTGAATTTAATTTGTCACAAACCTTTAAAAATGGGGGAGTGATTGATACATATCAGATCTCATTCTACCTACATACATATATATACAGTATCTACATATGCTGATTAGACCGAACATATTAAGGTCTTTTTTAAAACTAGCGACATGCAAAAAAAATCGATGAATTCATCACAGGAGGGAAAATGAAAAAAAAAAAAAACCACCGTAAAGGCTAGGTCCTATAATATCACATTCTATCGGATTCACGGTAAGGACTTGTAGTAGAGCAGTGAGATTTACCAGGTAAGAATGTAATTAATTAGTATTTAAGGATTATAGTTTGTATAAGTACCTTTTCCCGTCTCAGAAGATAATGAGAATGTATAGATTGTATATTTGGCAGCAGAATTCAATTAAGGTGTTCAATGTAAAAGCGACCCTATTCTGTACTTAACTAATTAATGGTTTGATACTGGTTATCTTGGCATCATTTTGAAGGTATGATGAAAAAAAATACTCCACCTGAGGAATTTTCAAAATGTTTATTTTTGTCTAATTGATTAACATAGAAGTCTACTGTATGGGCGGCGCATTATTAATGATATTAAACTTGCTCATGTTTTTTTTTAACTTTGTTGCAAAATTCACACAAATTTCAAATTTTGCTCTCGTGTTTTCAAGCGTTTATGACTGTCATCATTGAAAGTATTAAAGAGAACACTTAAATTATAAATTTTTAAAAGATTTGAGCAAATCTAGATTAATTTTTTAGTTATTGAAAAATAAAATAATTTGAACTTTATACAATGCTCTTAGAAAATTGGTTTATTAAATCTTTTTTTTATGATCTGAAATAAATAGGGCTCATTTACTGCTCTTATTTTGAAGAAAAAAAGATGAAATTTTCTTCTTTTTTTCATAAGGGGAAATAATTCTTTATGAAAAGGGTTTATGTGCAAATATTTACACTTGCAAATGTTTTCCCATATATATATAACACTATTTGCGCAATCCGCTGTTATTCCTGCATAACATCGTTATGGGTCAAGAGGTCAAAGTAGCGCATGAATAATCTAGGTCACTACTTTTTCCATGTGCTCAAACTCACCGACTTGTACTTGTTCTAGATCTGAAACACACCTTATTAGATATCGTTATGAAAACATGATTTAGACATGAAAAAATAATCGTATCTGTATTTTGTTATACGAAGTTTTATTCATTCATTTACATTAATTTTGGGGGATAAATGATTTATTTTAGATAACACGCGTTTGGCCTGTAAACAGAATAATGTTTATGTATCGACATCGTAACGAGGCGTTCTTGAAAATTACAATCGCAATTTGTCAAAGGAGTTAATTCAGTTAAAATTCATTTCTGACTTTATTACACGCCTGCATCAAAATTGCAAACGCAATATCACAGACCTTTCGTGTTTAGGCCCATTCAAGGATCACGGTCAAATTTAACTCTCTGTGCTTTCCTGTCAGTTTTGTTCCGTAAAAAGAACTTCGAAGTTAAAATTGCTTTCCTCTATAATGCCGGAGAAAATCCTTATGCTCTTGAAACAGATTCTGCGAGAGTTTCCCCTGAAAATTCCTAGTAAGTAGACTCTAACTCAACATTCAATCAATCGCTTTGTTTTCAAATTTCGAACCCCTCTGCGACTTCAGATCGGAACTTTGATGGAAGGTTTGTGCCAATCCTTCGGGTATTAGAATTATTAAAAGAAGTATTCGAATTTTGGTTGAAAATTCTTAAAATCAATTCACTTTTCCCATGAGAAAGTTTCCAGTTGGAAATAATTTCATAAAGATCAATGTCCCTCATGACAGTTGACCATTACCCGGGTGCAAAATTGCCACCTTGCATTTAATTAAGCACGATAATTAATTATCTGGCGCAGTGTTTATACATGTATAAAGATTAAAATATTTTTGAACCGTTCCATTTTCATTTAGAATGTTTTCGGTGATTTCATTTACAGTGGGCACTTTCTAACTATCAATTGATAAACTATTCTACTTATCAATTTCATCTGGAATTAGAAAATCGTTTGTTTTTAAATTGTGCAGGTAATTTTTTTTTTCAAATATTTATTTCTAATCCCTAATCACTCCTTATAAATGTTACGTTCGAAATTCCGCCACCATATTTGAGTGATTACAGTAAGTAAGACTGTGATTTTACTTCGATGGTTGTGGCCATTTTTTAAACAGTATTGATATCTTTAAATCGAAAATCATCTTGAAATCAACCATATTTACGCCCTCAAGTATATGGAATTTTTCTTCATAAAATAATAGTCAATAGCTAAACAAATCATATCTTAAAATTTTAGGTAGCTATGATGATCAATTTGTGGATCATCCAGCTTCCTCTTAAAAAAAAAAGAGAAAAATGATATACACTGTCAAGATGCGTTCAGTGTAATTTTATCTATTCATCATTGGACAAAAATACCAAAATACCCACGCTGTGAATGATTATTAGAAAAGACTCTGAAATTACATATACATTTTCTTGACGCGTAATTCTCTCAATTCGCCATGGGGCAAAAACAACGAAATACCCCACACTGTGGAGAATTATAAGAACTGACCCTTATATAGACACATATTTACGTTTATAGCTCTAAAATATTACCCTTTATCAACTGAGAACCGTTGTAATAAAATATAACTAATGTTACATGTAATTTACTACACCTCAGGTGTACAATTGATCGCTAGGGAAAGAATCCTCATCTTTTGCGCGTATGATGATTGAACCTGCATGCTTCTTTCCTTTAATGATATCTCCCATTATAATTACTTGTCATACGATGCACAAAAATCTTTCATAATTGTGTTGTACTCTTAAAATGACTCTGTGTAAAATATAATTAATATCCAAAGTCATTGTTTGTGACAAGCGAACGGCTGGAGATGGAAAGGATTGAGAGGACTCGATGGTTTTTACCATTTTCAGACTGTATCGATCTCCTTTAGAGAAAGAGTTATATAAACATAAAGGAAAGTATCCAAATTTACAAGTGTAAATGTATGGACTTTTTCTTTTGTAGATAATAGTTTATAGTTAAATAAATGATGTCTTAAAATTTTAGGTAGATCTGATGGTTTCTAGTATATTTGTTGACCTGCCAGACTCCTTTAATCAAAAATACATCAGATGAATGTGCATATTCTATACACGTCTGTTTTGTTAGTTTACTTAGCTCTATTTCCTTATCAAAAAAAAACATCTAAAGAGGACCAACAACTTATATAAATGAACAGAAAATTGCTTTCTATTTGAGAAAATTGATCTCTGAGTTTTAGAAATATTAATATTTAGAGTGGTACTAGTACTTATATGTAGAATTCAGTCTGTTAGGGAAGCTGGCTGGTCAACAGAGTAGCATTCAGATCTACCTTATAATACCTATTTTTGAATATGATTGTTGAAGCCATACATTATTATTTAATCAAAATGAATTTAATGTTAAAATTTGGACGTTTTTCTTTATCTCTGTACAGAACTGAATTTTCTAAGGTGATCAACATATAATCAAAATGTGGCTAAAACAATTCGGCTCTCTTTCAACGGTAGAAAAATCAAGAAGTAATGACGACCACAGTGCTATATTGTTGATTTTTCTCTCACAGGTTCTGAAAAAAAAAACAAAAAACAAAAAACAAAACTGAAGCAACAATGAGGAGTAACGTTATTTATCCGGATTCCCTGGACGAAACAAAGTCCATGGGCTCGTACCTATCCCATGAGTCCTTGCGGGGTTTTCAGGAAATTGTCCGGAACAACGCCAGAGAATCCTCATTCCACAGGGTATTAAAATACTGGAAAATGATTCTGATAATTCTAATTCCAGTCCTAGCTCTTCTGTATCTTACTACTAACAGTCTCCTGAAGGCTTCTGAAGTTAAAAAATCGACTGTTAGCGCAATTACGGAAGTCACGAGCGCTAAGAAGTTAGCGAATTTAATTCAGATGTTACAACGAGAAAGGGGTATTTCGGCCACGTTTCTGAGCGCCAACGGAAACAGAAGTCAAGCATCGGACGCCATGTTTGCGGCGAGAGAAAATACGGACTTGGCCTTTGTTGATGTGCAAGAGCATGGTAATACTGTTGACATGAATGGGACTCCATACACCATGTTAATGCTCAGAGAAAGCGTGTACTTCGCGCGAGAAAGGATAGGCAATGATTCCGTTCTTGTCGAAGATCATTTAAACTTCTATACGGATTTGAATAATGTATTGATGAATTCTATGTTCGGAGACATAAATATTTCCAAAGATCAAAACTACTTTGTTGACATCGTTGCATTCTCGTCTATTTTAAGATGGACAGATATTATTGGACTCTTGCGTGCTCGAATAGCTTTCCAGTACGCGACTTGCGACTTCGATACCAAGACGCTTCAGAATTATATGTTCCTTTCGGGTCAGGCTGTTGCGTACAAGATAGTTTTTACTTCTTACAGCAGTCTGATGAAGGATGCATTCTCAAAACAAGAGCAAAGCACCGAGGAATACCTGAACGAAGTAAAGAACTCGGCTTGGGATGATTTATTTAGAAAGCAGTGCGTGTCTTTGTCAAAAGAAGATCGATTGTCATTAGGATTGCTGTGGTTTAAAAACATTACAAAATTCATCGATTTTGCTTTTGATGTGAAACAACGGCAGTCGGAAATTCTAACTACCAAGATGCTCAAACGGAAGTCTCAGGCAGCGTATGATTTCAATCTATACCTCTCGGTGCAGATCGTCGCCACCATTTTGTGTTTCGTTCTGACCACGTGGTACATCATCTGCATCGATAAACTAACGTTTAAAATTGCCAAGCACGCACTGACAATTAAATCTCAGAGCCGTGAGCTTTTGGTGGAGAAGCGACTGTCTGAGAAACTACTGTTCCAGATGCTACCCAGGAACATAGCAACTGCACTGAAAGAAACGGGCGAGGTTACTGCCGAGTGTTTCCAGGAAGTGACGATTCTGTTTAGCGACATTGTCAACTTCACAGAGATGGGGTCCAGAAGTACCCCGATGCAGATCATTGATTTGCTTAATGATTTATATGGGTACGTCTCGATTTCTACTTTTTGAGGTGCAGGGATAGCTTTGAAATAAAAAAAAAAGAGAAAAAAAATGTTTTAATGTAATTATACTTTGCAGAAAATTGGCAAAAAACAGTGCGACATTTAAGTCCGGACATGACAAGGTCCGGGCTTTTAGCTACCCTTTCCGTTGGACATAGCTTACTTTTGTTTATATATCTTGGTGGGACATTTTACTTTGATCCTATCATGTCAGCATGAATGTACACATTGCTCTAGTTTTCTTATAATTGTCTCTCAAATATCAAAATCCCATGGGATTTTGGTGGGATTTTTCATCCCATCTCAAACCCCACCAAAATCCCATGGGAGAAAAAAATCTTTGTGGGATATAAACTCCCATGGGATTTTTTCTCCCATCTTTGGTGTTTATAGGATAATTAATCCTATAAAAGGCTTTTATAGGATTTAAAATCCTATGAATGACCATGTTGGGATATTTTATCCCAGAGGATAAAAAGTCCTCTAAATATATCATCTTGATTGATTGTATGTTGGGGTTAACTAAACACTTATGATTCAATTGTCTGATCATATAGTCTAGTAAAAGCAATATTCAAACAACCAATGTGTTAATTTATCAGATAATGTCATTATATCCATCTAATGAATTACACATGCTAAATTATATGTACCATCAATAACATATTCTTCTTGAAATGACTTAATAGAGCTTATAACAATAAGATTTAACAAATTCTGCGAAAATAAATACCAAAAATTACCAATTCTATTGAATATTAATGAAAATATTTCTGTTTATGTAAACCTATAAACTCTTACTTTTCACTGCAGCCAAGAGAATCATTTTCGTTTTAAATTTTGATTGATTGATATGATTTGATTTGATACTGTACATCAGGTGAACCGGCATGACCCAAGGAACAAGAATATATATGATTTATGGGCGGGGATCTCAACTGTTTTCAAGATATTTGGGCACTTCCTGTTCAAAGCAAAAGGGGGGGGGGGGGTCATGACCACCCTTGGGGCCCATGACCTATATACTATTTGATGCTCCTTGACACAAGGAACAAGAATATATTTGGTTTAGGGGTGGGGATCTCAACCGTTTTCGAGATATTTGGACACTTCCTGTTCAATGGGGGTCAGGACAACCCCCAGGGCCCATAACCTACATACCATTTGATGCCCCTTAACACAAAGAACAAGAATATAAGTAGTTTGGGGTTGGGGATCTCATAGGAATTTAATGAGATATTTAAATTAGGGCACTTCCTGTTTCAGGGGTAGACGGAACCACTCCCATATGGCCATAACCTATATACCATATGATGCCCCATTACACAAGGAACAAGAATTTATACGGTTTAGGGGTGAGGAGTCACGGTTTTTTAAATATTAAGTAATTTCCCAAACCTCGGGGTTGGGGAATATATATAGTCCCCAGAGATCATATCTATAATGTACCATGTATTGACCATAATTAACACTCAATATATTTAGCATTTGAAAAATCCATGTCAATATATTTAACGGTTTTCAAGTGATAACCATTTACAATATAGTGTATAATTTTTCCCTACGGATTCAGTGTTAGACTCCACCCCTATTTGACCCCCAAAACTATGGTTGCCCAACCCCAATTTAAAAACAATAAATTTAAAATTTAAAACAGGGTATGCAGGCTTATCATATTCTAGATCTAGAGTTGTGTACAACTCTGTTCATGCAGCCATCTCTGAGAAAAGCAATGGACAAGTTCAGAGGCAAGAAAGAAGAAAAAGAAGAAACCGCTTTCAAAAACAATGTCTCTAAACTTCTTTTGGGAGACTTAATTACAAAAGGTTACACAATGTAAACAATTATTTTTATATACATACAGAAGGAGAGTTTATTAATACTCCCTCTTCGGTTACATGAGTAGAATAGCCACCACTTGAGTGAAATTTGGCCTTACCCAGAAAGTTGGAATTTCCTATTCTGATGACAATTTATAGGCTTAAGTTAATTACTGAGATAAGAATAAATTAATACTTTTAAAACGGTTTTTATCAATTTAATCATTAAATTTATAAATCTGCAGTGAAGTTGCTCTCTGGTTTTATGAAATAACATTAAGAAACCTGACAAATTATAACCCATTTTTTTTTTAAAGAATATGTTTCTTTCAAATGTAGTACAAATGTAATTACATGTAAACAAATGTAGTTATCATAGTATCAACCTTAAAAACCCAAGTGTATGTATCCTGTGCAAAAGTGATATTTAAGATGTTTTTACACTAGTTAAAAAATCATCTCCCTTCTTTCATTACGTATACATGTATGATATGTAAAGGTACACTTGACCTTCAAAAACATCTAGCTACTATAATTACGGTACTACTATTGAATGAACAAGAATCAACATATTTTACCCTTTTATTGTATATTATATATATGCGTCAAAAATGTAGAAATACATGTAAAAATTGAACATTTTTCATGAAATTCTTATATATATATCCATCTCCAGCGTAACCCTGGTGTGTTTTAATTTTATTTAAATTAAAGGTAGGCATATCATACTTGCAGGTCCTACTGTTTATCAAAAGGAGACTAGAAACCAGAATAGATAAGATATTCACTAAATATGATTGTTAACTTCCATTTTCATGGAAACAAAAAAAAAACAAAAAAAAACACATGCAGGATGGCATGTCTAGATGTGAATAAAAATGCTACAAATCATCCAATTTACCAAAAAAGAGCAATTTCTTAGCATCAGTGATGATTATTTCAAATATGTGTAAGAAATGACCCAAGAAAATTGCCACAAGTTTCATAATATTAGGTAAAATATTTCAAACTTATAAATGCTTTTTCTGACAATCAAAATACGGGGAGTGTAATACATGTAAGAGTATTTCTAAGTGATTTGATGCTTTTATCATAGTAATATTATGTAGATGTATGTAGTACTGAATAAGGTTTCTTATTCAAGGAGGTTGAACAACAATTGATGTCTAAAAGATTAAGTTAATATGTTTTACTAAAGGAGAGCCCCATGAATCTGTGTTAAATAGAGGAGTGGGGAAATGGTAGGTTCACTTAAATGGCTATATTTTTCTTATACCTCAATGGAATTGGCAATATGATGCATATTTTTTCTCAGAATTGCATATTTTAGCTTTCTAATTTCATCTTTTCATAGAATTTTAGTGTAAATTAAAGAGAGCAAGTCAGACAGTTTTGGATAATAATGGGAGTAACTCCCTCCTAAATTATTATTTTATTTTTAATAAAATATGTTTAAAGATATTAATTGTTCTCTCTGAGTTGGGAATTGTAACTTATTTTTTAAAAAGTGTTCATCCCACGGGTACATAATTAATACTAAGGAAGTTTTTGTCCCATGCTTTTCCTTTATATAAAAAAGTCATTGCCCATGCCTGT